>CABEGB010000963.1:0-154750 GCA_901521435.1 Crematogaster levior | reverse complement strand
TCAACCACGTGTTGCTCTGTAAATAGAGTTTATTCTATAGCTTACATTATATTTACAACCTAATTACACTGCTATTCGCACTCCCCTTACCTGTAAATAGAGAAACAATTAAGGTTTCTACTTCAATGGTTACTTCCCCCTTTACCACTTTCTATCAATAGTTTATCTATCTCTCTGCAATTTCTATCTATCAATCTGTCGTGGCAAAGCTTTTTCTCCTCTCTCTCGTGCTTAGCTTAATCTCTCTCTATATGCTCAGTCGAGCCCGATAATCCGCCTTACCGACGCTCCTAAAGCGCGGTAAGATCTGGATTAAAGAAATACGTTTTCTTTATATCCCCCCCCCCCTTAGGGAAGACAATAGTTTACGTGCATGTGATCAGTATTCTCTACTACTATAACTGCATTCTTTTATTATAGATGTACTATATGTTGTATTTTCTTCGTAGTTGATTGCTTCTGCAGGAAATATCTTCGTTATGTGGAAAAGATTGGATTCCTCTTTGTTGTGTCCAGTATCTATTTTGTATATTGACTTCGATATTTTTTTGGCAATTTTGTATGGTCCGGTTTTTAATTCGTCCAATTTTTTTCTGTTTAGTTTGTTTCCGTTTCCAACATATGCCATGTCTCCTACTTCAAATTCGTAATGTAATCTATCTTTATTGAATAATTTTTTGTTGTATTCATGAGATTTTATAGTGTTTTTAAGAGCTGTTTCTCGATCTTGTATCCAGTGATGTTCTGTGACATTTTGTTTCAGTTCCATTGGTAGTGTTGTGGTGTCTGTACCGTCTAATAGGTATTTTGATGCAAATCCCGTGACCGTGTGTTCGGTTTCATTATATTTTTGTACGCATTGTTGTGCTATTGTTGTCCATGCTCTTTTCTTTTGGTTTTCGTTTATTGCATATCTGATTTTGTTTACTAATGTTTGGTTTAGCCTTTCGTTTAGGCCATTTGAAAAAGGTGAATCTACTGCTGTAAAAATTAGAGTAATGCCTTCATCCATTAAAAATTTTTTGAATTCTTTTGAATTGATTCCTGGATATTGATCTGCCAGGATTATATTTATTTTGTCCACCTCTGAAGTGCTTTTTATCAATTTGATAAAATTAGTAGCATCTTGAGTTTTTGATGTTGTTATGTAAGCGTACCTAGTGAAATGGTCCACCAATAAATGTAGGTATTTTTTTGTTGATCGCGCTCCTCCAAAACCTCCGATTGTATCCATCGAGATTATTTCAAATGGTTTCTTCATTGGTTCCAGTTGGGACATGAAGCCATATTTAGCTTGTCCTCTTGATTTGTTCTTTATGCATATTGCGCAGTTTTTGCATGTTTGTCTTATGTTTTTTGTTAAGTTCTTCGCGGTATAGAATGGGCTAATTTTTCTTATCATTTGGTTTATTCCTAAATGACACATTTTCGTATGTAATTTTTTTATAAGCTCTATACTGAATAGTTCTGATTAAATTATCTTCTCTTTTTTATTTATTTTCTTATAATGTACATTTTGTTTTGTGATTAATTTCCCTCTGTTTTTATGTATTTCTTCGTTGTTGTCTTAATCTAACATAATATCTTTTAGATCTATTAGATTTACTACTTGTAGTCTCTATTCATTATTCGTATCTGATTCTAGTACTGGGTTTCGGCTTAGAGCGTCAGCTTCTAGGTTATTTTCTCCTGGATTGTATATTATTTGGAAATCGTATTGTGATAGGAAATAAGTTAGTTCCCCTAGCTCCTCATCTGTCCTGGATTTTATGTTTAAGTTCTCCAATAGTTTGTGGTCGCAGTATACTTTAAATGATTTTCCAATTAGCCAGAAATGCCAGTATTTAATGGCTTCTTTTATCGCTAAACATTCCAGATATATTGCTTTTTTCGTTTTTGGAGTTCGTTTAATTTTTTTGAAAAATAAGCCACTGGTTTCTCTTCACACTTATCTTGAGTTTGTTTTAAAACTGCTCCAATTCCTTGTAACAATACATCTGTGTAGATTTTTATTGGACGTTTGTGATCGAATATTTCTAAAATTGGTTTGGAACATAATAGGTTTTTAACCTTATCAAATGATTTTTGGCATTCTTCTGACCACATGAATTCTTGGTTTTTTCTTAGTAACTTGTACAGAGGGTCTAGTATTATTGTTCTATTCGGAATGTACTTATGGTAGAAGTTTATCTTTCCTAAAAACTGTCTAATATTTTGTTTCGTTTTTGGAGTAAGGAAGTTCTTGATTGATATCAAATTATCATTTAATGGGCTGACCGTGTTGTTTGTAATTATGTGTCCTAGATATTTTACTGATTCTGAAGCGAACTTACATTTTATGAATTTTAGTCTAAAACCTTCTTTTGATAATGCTTCCAATACTAGCGTTAAATGTTTAATGTGTTCAGCAAAATTTTTAGAGAATATGAGTATATCATCTATAAAACTTACCGCGAATTCTGTTAGGTTGTGCTTTCTTAAAATATTGCTTATTATCCTTTGGAATATTGCCGGTGAGGTTTTTAGACCGAAAGGGAGGCACGTCCATTGGTAGTGTCCATTTTGTGTTATGAATCCGGTTTTCTTCCTGTCTTCAATTCGTAATGGAATGGACCAAAATGCGGAATTTATATCTAATGTTGAAAACTTTGAGCAGTCTCTCGTTTGTATTATTAGGTCGTCGATCAGAGGAAACGGTTGGGCTTGTGGTACTAAAATTTTGTTTAAATCTCTAAAGTCTATGCATAACCTTGATTTCTTGTTTTCATCTCTCTTGAATGCGAATGGGTCACAGGGGCCGCAAATGGACTGTATGAATCCTCTATTAGATGTTCCTGTAAAAGTTTTGAAATTTGCTCCTCTATTTCTTTCTTGTCCTCAATGCTACATTTGTATGGTCTTTTGTTGCAATATTTATCGACCAATAGGTCGATATGGGCTTCGTATCCTTTCACCGTACCTACGTCGTATTTGTCCTTTGCAAATATTGATCTGTAGTTATTTATTAATATTTCTAATTCGTCTCTTTGCTGAGAGTTTAGATGATCATCTATTTTTATTTCACAATCTATCTCATTTATATGCTCGTTAAAATTTAGTAAGTTTGCACCAATGTTATCTTCTTCTTTTCCTAAAGCTCTTTTTTCTTTTTGTAAATTCGATATAGCTTGTGTGATTTTCAGGTCTCCATTTTATACTAGTTTAAACTGTTCTATTATATCTAGTCCTATTAGAAAGTCATACCTAAAGTTTTCCTCGTCTATCACGTGTACATACATTTCTTTTTCAATTTCGAAAATTTTGATTTTTATAGTTATCATTCCTTTAGTTTTTTTCACACCATTAATTGTTTGTAATTCAGTATTGCTATAGTTTTTCTCCTCACTCTTTAATTTCGTTATTTTTGAATTAATTAAAGAGACATTTGAACCAGAGTCGTATATCCCCTTTATTTTTAATGTGTCATTGAGTACTAATTCGACTTTAATTAATGGTGTGCTTATTCGTTTTTTTGTTGCGATTCGCTAATCAGCTCTGCCTCTATTACGGAATTGTTTACCTGTATATTTGGGTGTCCTCTTTCGTTGTTCTTCTCTTTTGATTTGAACCAACATGTATCTTCCGAGTGATACCGATCTCCTTTATTTAGTTGCTTACAAACTTTGCATGGTTGTTTCGAATTAGTTTTTTCTTTGTATCTAAAACTTGTATCTAAATCTTTCTCTTTTTTGAGGTTATTTCTTTTTGTCAAATATTCATGTTTATTTAGTTCATTGAACAAGTCTTCGGTTTCCTTTAAACTTCCTCTTTCAATTTTGTGTAATATGTAATTTGGTAGGCCCGCTGCGATTAAATCGATTAGGGTTCCCGTGTCTATTGATTTTCTTATCTCTAACAAGAATCTTTCCTTTTTTATGGCATAATCTAACAAGGAGCCTTCAATGTATTTAAATGATAGTGCATATGTAATTGGGTTATCCATCCCTTATTTACATAAGTTTCACAAAATTTGTTTCTCCATGTATTCCAGTCCGCGTTAATTGTAATTTTTAACATCATGGAACAATACCAATCCAGGCTGTTCTTGTCTAATAAATGTCTGAGTGTTTCAATTTTTTCTTTATCCTCTGTGATGCCAAATCGTTTACATTCTTCTTCAAAGGTATCAATCCACTGGTTCGCATTAGCATTCTTAGTTGTATATTTTTCAATGGTAAATTTTTCTGAAATTTTCTTCAGATTTTGATGTTTGTTAGAGTCTTTTTCGATCAGTTTCATTAATATTTGTTTCAGAGTTTCATCCGCAGTCGTTTCTGTCGTATCTGTTTTTGTATCTGTAATTTCTTCTAAAAAGTAATCAGAAAATTGCATGTTCCCAGATTCATCTATATATGTATCACGTAGGTCTTCTGACATTTCAATCCACACGTTTCTTTTTTGATGTCTTTTTCTTATTGTATTTTTCACTTTTGCAAATGTCTTTGTTTTACAACTCTGTGTAATGAGGCTTGTTGCAATTCCTTTGGTATTTCAAACGTTCTGCCTTCCGTAGTCGTTATTGAGGTTATGCACAAGACGTTTGATTTTCCGTATGTGGCTGGTTTTGCCGTGAATTCGAATTGCAACTTATCCATGATAATGAGTTTTAACCCTTATTGTAGAGTTTAATTGTCGTTTTATAATGGATTCGTATCTTAAGGAAGGATAACCACTTACAAGGGGAGGTCTTGAGAGGGGGGATGGGGATCGGGAAACAGACTGGATGGGGATATAGTCTTGGGTGCCAGGTATCTCACCTTAAAGCCATTCATCCTAGTGGGCCCTCGTTTCGGAGAAATCGAAGAGAGAAGTCGTACATTATGAACGTAGACCATAAAAAAATCAACCAAGTTCGAAGCAGTGAGTGGGCCGAGCGCGTAAGGCGGCTGGCTAGAACGCTGCAGGTCATGGGTTCGATCCCGGTTTGCATACTTTTTTTTTTTAATCGAATTAACTAAAAAATAAAGAAAGATTATGAAAATAAAATTCTTATGTCACGTGCATAATACAAATTTATTTTTTATAAGAAGATTTACAAGTTTTTGGATGATAATCATCATATAAACATTTGAAACATAAATTGTTCTCACACCATGAACATTGTATAAAAGAAACCTGTCCACAACTACATTTATTTTTTATTAATGTCAAAGGAAAGCAGACTTCGTTGACGTTTCTGAATATTGGTTTATTATTCATTAATTTTGAGCCAAACCAGGCATATTTTATCATATTGGAAAACACAGGTGCACTCAATATGTAATGCACAACAGAATGTATTTTAATTGCGTCCTCGCGTGAAGAAATTTCACGTTGTTCTTGTAACAGTTGGGACGCGCTTTGAAGCTTTTTAATAAGATTTTTTACTTGACGATAAAAATACACGTCGCATGGCTGACACAAAGGCGTACATTTTGGTGGTATTACTTTGATGGTACAAGTAGCTTTACCAGTGTCATTCGTGAAGATTGTATCATATAATGTATTATCAACTTGACCACTCCACGAATCAACCAACAATAAAAAATCGTTATCTCCAACGGTTTCATTTTCCAATATGATAAAATATGCCTGGTTTGGCTCAAAATTAATGAATAATAAACCAATATTCAGAAACGTCAACGAAGTCTGCTTTCCTTTGACATTAATAAAAAATAAATGTAGTTGTGGACAGGTTTCTTTTATACAATGTTCATGGTGTGAGAACAATTTATGTTTCAAATGTTTATATGATGATTATCATCCAAAAACTTGTAAATCTTCTTATAAAAAATAAATTTGTATTATGCACGTGACATAAGAATTTTATTTTCATAATTTTTCTTTATTTTTTAGTTAATTCGATTAAAAAAAAAAAAGTATGCAAACCGGGATCGAACCCATGACCTGCAGCGTTCTAGCCAGCCGCCTTACGCGCTCGGCCCACTCACTGCTTCGAACTTGGTTGATTTTTTTATGGTCTATGTTCATAATGTACGACTTCTCTCTTCGATTTCTCCGAAACGAGGGCCCACTAGGATGAATGGCTTTAAGGTGAGATACCTGGCACCCAAGACTATATCCCCATCCAGTCTGTTTCCCGATCCCCATCCCCCCTCTCAAGACCTCCCCTTGTTAGTCAACCACGTGTTGCTCTGTAAATAGAGTTTATTCTATAGCTTACATTATATTTACAACCTAATTACACTGCTATTCGCACTCCCCTTACCTGTAAATAGAGAAACAATTAAGGTTTCTACTTCAATGGTTACTTCCCCCTTTACCACTTTCTATCAATAGTTTATCTATCTCTCTGCAATTTCTATCTATCAATCTGTCGTGGCAAAGCTTTTTCTCCTCTCTCTCGTGCTTAGCTTAATCTCTCTCTATATGCTCAGTCGAGCCCGATAATCCGCCTTACCGACGCTCCTAAAGCGCGGTAAGATCTGGATTAAAGAAATACGTTTTCTTTATATATATGTATATATATTACTTATATAAATATGCAATTATATATATATATGGGACGATCCGCGTCAAGTGAGACAAAGCTCTGCCCAAAATTGGTATGTACGGATTTTCACGTTTGAGGTCGGAAAATTTTCGTCTTGAAAAGGGCTATCGAAAGGCGTGTGGCATATATTCCTATTTCAAAATGGCGTCATAGTTATGACGGTTTAAATGCGGAAAGACGAAATGTTGGTTCCATCAGGGGCCGACAAAAAGGGTGAAAAGTTGCTCAATTCATCTGAAACTCGTAACTCGGAGGTTCTCGTGGTCGCTCATTATGAATCCGACTTAAAATTATGAATTTCAAAATGGCGGATACAACATGGCCGACCAAAAAAGAAAACGTTGCTCAATCCATCTGAAACTCGTTATTCGGGGGTTCTCGTGATCGCTGATCAAGAATCTCGAATTCAAATTATGCCGCACTCAGTCGAATCCAGAGACACGAACGTGGACGTGGCGGTTGTTGTCTCCATTTTTTTTGTATTTTTTATTTTTTTTCTGTTTTTCGTTTTTTTTTTAACTGTTGAAATGTTTTTAAAT
This sequence comes from Crematogaster levior, assembly GCA_901521435.1. Taxonomy (NCBI): domain Eukaryota; kingdom Metazoa; phylum Arthropoda; class Insecta; order Hymenoptera; family Formicidae; genus Crematogaster; species Crematogaster levior. The sequence continues at coordinate 147,679 of CABEGB010000963.1, read as the reverse complement.
TACTTTCATTGTTATTAAATATTTCTTGATGTAAGTAGAAGTTTTAGTATTGTAGGACTGTAAGTGGTTCAGCTGCACCAGAGTACCTGTAGACATTCAACTGACCATTCGTGTTTAGTATGAAAGCATGTCCTTTTTGAATGTTTGGTACAGCTTGAGCATTACAGAATCTTTTCGCGAGGAGCCTTTTAGTAGAGCAGTGTTTCTTGTCGTCGTAATAAAAGAAATCAATCGTCGGGAATTTCTTTTTAGCCCATTTGTACAGTTCTTGGGAATCTAGAATAGCTTCATTTGGATTGGCTTGCAAACTAGCACGGGTGGCTTCTCTTTTTAGAACTGCCCCAAGACCATCGCATGGTCCTTTTCCGTGAGCGGTCGCGTGAAAGTGCCATTCGGCATTCAAACCAAAATCGTTTTTATGATTGGCTAAATTGGACATTTGAAACCTGTTCTTGTAATGTTGTTTCGCTCCGTCGGTGAAATATATTATTTTATTTGCAGCGGGACAACGTGACTTTATTAGAGGAATTAAGTTTTGTTGCATAATGTACACTGCTGTAGCATCATGAATCGTGCAAGGCGATAATAAAATAGCACTGCAATGTTTCATTTCACCATCACAGGTGTAATAAAAAATGACCGTATGTATTGAGCACTGATCGTTATTGTAGTGAAATACTTGTGCAGCATCTTGAGCTACATAAGCATAGTTCTCCGAAAAGTCACATTGCAGAACTATTTCATCTTCTTGTAAATTTACTTTAAAATCTTGAAGAATTTTCGATTGATTCTGAGCAATATAATGATGTGGTAATAAGTTCTTTAAATTATCACATAACTTGGCTACAAAGTCTTCTATTTCAAGACATTCTTTTTTTAAAGTACATCTATCCGTAGATTGCCAAGTACTAAAAATGACTGTTTCAATTCCTGCTGAATCCAGAAGTGTACTGATATGATCGGAAAAGTTCTGAATCCCTGGACAAGATACGCATTCGTTGAAATAGCAACACGATTTAGGTTCTGTACATAACACAAATTCAAAGCAATCTTTATAATTCTTTCCTGTAATACTAGAGCCATCTTCTTTTTTCAAAATATTAGCTCCATCAATCAATGCCTTAAAATTTTGATGTTTTACACAAACACATACACTGTGTGTGCCTTTCGCGCCGGCCAATAGACATTGTTTAGGTCGTAATTCTGCGAATTTCGTCAAACTAATCGGCATTTCAGGATTCGTCGATTTGAATTCTGTGTGTAAAACTTTGACATCACAGAGTAGCAGTCGCTTTTGAAAAGACATTTTTTCCCCATCAATTTTGACAGATACGACATCTTGCGCATGATGTAGATTTCTTCAAATACGTCCTATTCTCTGATGAATCAACATTTAAAAATATGTGAACAGACATAACTTTCTGGAGTTACTGAGAGACTACTTACCCTTTTTACTCGAAGAAGTCGATTATAATACCAGGCAAAGAATGTGGATTCAATTAGATGGTGCGCCACCACATTTTACACGAAATGTAAGAGATTTTCTCGACCAAAACTTCAACGGCAGGTGGATTGAACGGGGTGGCCCAATTGAATGGCCTCCTCGGTCAGCAGATTTGACTTCCCCTGATTTTTACTTGTGGGGATACGTGAAAAATTTCGTATTTGAGCGGGAACCGACGACAAAGGAAGATATGATTGAACGGATTCGAATGGCTTGTAGGGCGATACCAAGGACTGTCTTACTTAGAACGGTCTTACGTCGAAGACTTCGCAAAGAGGATCAGGTTATGCATTCGAGCCAACGGGGATAACTTTGAACAGTTTCTACGATAGATGCTGAAAGGATGCTAATCAAAGAAGCACCCCGAATCGTGAGAGGCGAGGGGACTCACGCTAAACAACCACCCCGAATCGTGAAAGGCGAGAGGACTCACACTAAACAAGCACCCCGAATCGTGAGAGGCGAGGGGACTCACGCTAAACAAGCACCCCGAATTGTGAGAGGCGAAGCGACTCACGCTAAACAAGCACCTCGAATCGTGAGAGGTGAGGGGACTCACGCTAAACAAGCACCCCGAACTGTGAAAGGCAATGAAGCTCTAAACTTCGACTAACAATTTTCTAGCTTCAAATCAGCTTCGTGTACCTTGGAAAACATTAATCGCGCCAACACAAGGATTCGGATGAATCGGGAAAATTGCTAATTATAACAATTGATTGGCGAGTGATCAATATTAGCGTGATTAAACGGGGCTTCCAAAGTTGATCTGTTCAATTCCAAGCTGCATAAAAATATGTAATTGTTAGTTACAAATTGCATATTTTTTCTTAAAAACAACTATGTGTTTTCTTGACACTAATTGGTTCCTCTCATTATTCTGTGCATAAAAGTATTGAGGTAAGGTCATCGAAAAGTAAATATTTTACGAGATATTTTACAGTTTATGTAAAATTAAGAAATTATTTCAAGCTTTATAACTCGGAAAATACTTCATGAAAAAATACTTTATTATAGTGTTTTGGAAAGCTCTCAAGGTCAGCTACAAGAATATGTAATAAAAAATAGGGGATGCCATTTAAAAAAATTGAGGTGACTTTCATGTAACTTTCAAATAATTCTTCAAGGTCAAACCAATGGTATCATTTTATGGGCCCCTCGAAACCAAATAACTTTTGTCTGAAAAATTTTTCTCTCCCGGGCTTGGTTTTCGAAATATTCGACTGGATGTTTTATAATGAGACACCCTGTATATATAAAATATCCACCAATATATCAATTATCGTCAATTTATATTTAGACTGTAAGTACATAAATCGAAACAACAGTTCAATAGCATTTGAATTTCTCGTACTTTCCCACCCGTTCAGCTTTCTTGTGGTGCTGTAGATATTTACTTACAGGCTGTAATAGGAAAAGTAAGGATGCTAGCAGTCCATATTTATATAGTCAAAGGCGAGCTTCTATGATTCAGAGAGCTATGCGTTGGTAGCTACTTGTAGGACCTCCCAAGCCGAACAGGTCAAAAGAGAGAGGACGAAGGGAGACACCCTGGCTCTCCAGGTTGGGGATAGAGGCGATAGACAGTAACCCATCACTCGGAAAAAAAAGAATCACACTAAAAAACCTGAACAAAACCTTGGAACTATGGATAAATTAAAAAGGAAACGGCAATGAAAACGGATTATGCACTTGGGAATGTGGAACGTGGTACAAGGATTGAAAAACAAACGTGAAACCATATAAAAGACTTGAAAAATTTAAAGTTGGATATAATAGCCCTCACAATGGCATAGCCCTCACAGAAACAAAAAAGGGGAGTAGATCGGAAACAATTGGTATATTCGTTCACTTTTATAGTGGAGTACCTAAAGCAAACGAGCAAGGAGAGAAGTCTCTATAATCTTAAAGAAGAAGCTTAGTAGGAATATTACTGATTTATCATACAAAATATATCGATGAACACCTAATCAGAATAAACTTAAATTAGATGCAAAGAAAGATAACTGTAATATGCTTCATCCGAAGATGAAAGTATTAATATTAAGGCAGAATTTTCCATTAAACTTAACGAAACTATTGTAGATATCGGAAATATAAGAGAATTTCTCCTGCTAGGTGACTTCAACAGTAGAACGGAGAAAGAAGTTAATAAAATTGTAGATCCATATGGAGAAGAACAAGTGAACGATATAGCTAATCTGTCTATAACATTGATGATAAAAATGGTTTCCTTAAACATAAACAAATTCACAAATATACGTGGACACAACCAAATCGAAATCTAAAATCAATTATCGACTATGTTATTACCAGACAAAGTAATAACATTAAGATAAATGATGTGAGTGTTCAGAGGAACAGGATGCCAATCGGACCATCTTAGATCTAAAATCTTTCTTCCACAGAAATAAAGTTTAAAATATAAAGGAGGAAATGAGAGAAAATACAGAGAAAATTAAAAATATAAAATATAACCTGCAGAGTCTAATGCATGACGATGTGAAATGTCTATACCAAAAAAGATTAGATGAAAAATTAATAGAAGAACTAGAGGGATTATTTGAGGACATATACAAAAACATAATAGAGAGTATCGATGGAGCGGCAAAAGAAGCATTGGGAAGACAAAATAGAAGAAAGAGCAACAACTTGTGGTGGACGATTGAGATTGAATAATTAGTGAGAGAAAAGAGCTAATGTATTTGAAATGGTTAAACACAAAATCAGAAAAAGATAAAAGGATACATACACCGAGAAAAGAAATGAAGTCAGGAGAACGGTAAAGGAGGAAAAAAATAAATTATGGGACAGGGAGTGTACGGAAGTAAATACATATATAGGAGGAAGGAAAAGTACAGAAGTGTGGAAATTCATTAGTCCAGGTCTACAATAGGGGTAGTAAGCCTTAAGCTACAAGAAATTGACCAATCATAGTTGAATACGAGGAGAATAATCGACTGTGATTGGTTCAATTTCTTACTTTTAAGGCTTTTAAGGCTTCCTACACCTGTTGTAGACCCAGGCTTAAGGACACAACAACCGAAAAACGTGAAAAAATGTCAATTCCGATAATATCACATAAGGAATGGGTAAAGCACTACAAGAACTTGTTAACGGAAGATAGGCCTGAAAATAAAATGAATAATCAATCACACATTTACATAGAAGGAGAAGAAGTCGAAATAAATGACATTAAAAGAGCCATAATGTCTCTCAAGAACGGCAGAGCATGCGGACCAAAAGGTATATATGCTGAACTCGTGAAATGTGGAACCGGGAAACTATACCGAAGCAATATCTTGAGCAATATCTTTACCCAATGTTTAAACGGTCATCCTGTACTAGATGGAAATTGGCATACATCTCCTCCATACATAAAAAGGAACAAAGAAGGACCCTAACAACTATTGAGGGCTTTCAGTAACAAGTACAATGAGTTGGCTATATGGAAGAATTCTAAGAGATTTGATTAAGGGGGAACACAGTAATCTTGAGTAAGAACGGATTCAGAGCTGAAAGATCATGTGCAGATAACATTCTGTTTAAAACAAATAATTGAAAAAAAGATGGCGAAGAATCAGGAGGTGAGAGATATAACATTTATAGATCTCCAAGAGGCATATGATACCGTACCAGTAATGAAACTATGGACTTTTATAAGAATTCAACATCTAGAATAAAACAAAGCAATAAATTGTCAATGGAGTTTTCAGTATCAAGAGGACTACGCCAGGGTTGCTGTATATCACCAACGCTCTTCAAGATTTATATATTGTATCTAAAGCCCTACACTTATGAAAACAGAAATGTCATGCAAGTAATGAGGGAAGAGGAGGAGGGGGAGGAGTAACAATCTCAAGGAAAAAACCAGGATTTATCTGACTCGGATGATAGCACTCTGTAAGGATTACAGGTTCCTGCTTAGGATTACAGGTAAAAATCGGTCAACGGCGGACGGACATATCTGAATGGAAGAAACACCAAGGAGGAAGATTGGTCTCTAAAGTCCAGAAAGACAATCAATCTAGAGGAAGAAAACCTGGACCAAAAATTACCTGGTCCTCCAAGGGGGGGTTAAGACGTCAGGCTGGTTCCCTGCCACTAAAAATCTAAACTTACCAAATGGCAGAGGGCAGCAGTACCAACCATTACTGACATGAGGTATGGGAAAGAATATCGGAATGGCGCATCAGTCTTCCCTGAACTGGGCTGTAACAATTTTTAAGGTTAGTGAACTGCGCTCGGAAAGGAGAACTCTTTATCCCTTGAAAACAAAATACATCGAGGAATGGACAATAATTAACCATGAGGTGCATTGAGGTCACGACGCTTGGACACGAGTCTCGACGGAGAAGAAGTTCGTCAGAGAGGCACCAAAAACCTTAAATATTTTAAAAATTTATAGGGGAGTAATGAAGCCATGTATACAGTTTATTATTTATTTTAAAGAAATATTTAAATTACATAATCAAACTATATCAATTTTATCAATTTATCAATTTATGTAGTTAAAAATTATTCGATTTATGTCGTGTTTAGTATCATTTTAATCGCAAAAATTTCATTAATCCATTACAATTATTTTCGAACAGATAAAATGCGAAATGTAAAAATTTTATTTTCTATAGTAAGATGAAATATGATACGAAAGATTGGAGATTAAGATAGGCTCGCATCGAGACTTCGGAACTCTCTTTGATGTTGGCCATCTCGCTTGCTCCTTACTCGTTTTTTCTCTCGCTTTCCTCAAACTCCAGCATCGAAGGATTTTAAAGAGCTCGCTTATCTATGAAAAGTAAACATCGAATAAAATAAAACCTAAAACATTTATTTCGCATTTTATTGATTTGAAAATAATTTTAATGGATTAATGACATTTTCACGATTAAAATGACACCAAACATGACATAAATCGGATTACTTTTAATTAAATATGTATGGTTAATCTAGTTAAAAATTATCCAATTTATATCCCCAGTGAGAAATGACCATCAAATCGATATCAAACTAATATCGATCGATGCAATTTACATCAATTCGACGTCAATTCGATGTCGACTCGATAGATCTCTTCTCACTGGATCGTGCTTATTAGTGTGATTTTAATCGCGAATATCTTATTAATCCAATGAAATTATTTTTAAGCCAATATATATACAGGGTGGGGAAAAAGTACCGGGACACCTAAATAACTTCTGAACGGTTTGAGATATCGGATTGAAATTTACGGGGTTACAATAGTATCACACAATCTACCACATAACACCAAAAACGCCCATTTTAACACCCCCGGGGGGTGGGGGGAAGGGAGGCGAAAAAATCTTAAATGGAATATGGGATCGAGTGAGGGTTTGTTTGAAAGAGCTTTTCGAGACAAGAACAACGCGATGTCGCCGAGGTCTCTACGATTTTTTTTCGCAGAGTTATGATCATTTAAACATTGAGATTTCGCAGTAGCGGAGGGTGTGTGTGCGTGTGTGCAAATGTGTTTCACAGAAGAGACAGGGACCGTAAGTACGAAACAGTTTGACGCACACAGCACACACGTACACACACACACACACACACACACCCGGTCTTGCACACGCACGCACGCACATACGCACACACACCCTCCGCTACTGCGAAATCTCAATGTTTAAATGATCATAACTCTGCGAAAAAAAATCGTAGAGACCTCGGCGACATCGCGTTGTTCTTGTCTCGAAAAGCTCTTTCAAACAAACCCTCACTCGATCCCATATTCCATTTAAGATTTTTTCGCCTTTTTTTTTTTATCGATGAGGAAATCCGTTAAGGATACCCTTGGAGTCCGGGGGAACCCCAAGGGTTATGTGGGAGTCTCCGGCTAGGCAGAAAGAACCTAACCTAGCCGGCATACCCACTAAAACCTCACCGGGATAGCCTCGCGTGCCCTAACAGGGGGAGGGAGGGGGATCACCCAATGGCATACTTCCCCCCCTCCCCGGGCCGGCCCGTATTAGCAGGGCCTCGTCTCATACTCTAAAGTACTGGGGGGGGAGCTGGGCTCCAACAGCCCCCACCGCCCGTAATGGGGGACAGGTCAGCCGAGAGCCCCCGCTCTCGGCTAGCCCCCGCCGGGAGAGAGCTCTCTCCCGGTTTTAAACCCTCACGTGGGAGAGGGATTACCTCCCCCAAAAAGGGAGGGTCCCTCTCCCTGGGGGGAGGTCAACTCTGAGTTAGGTTAGGCGTGAGCCTAACCCAACCAACTGTCGAGGACCTCGACCCCCATAAAACCTCCTGTTAAGGAGGACGGACGCAGGGAACACCCAGGGGTGCATACACCCCTGATGGTAGAACCCCGCGCCCTCTTCACGCAGACCTCCGGGTGGAGGAAAGACCGGGGGAGCATCTCCTTAGGGAGACCTCCCCCGGTAAGAAACAAACTCCTGTGAGGGAGTATAACTCCTGTGAGGGAGTATTACACCGTCGGGCCCCCTATTTTTACTTGGACCAGGAGTTACCTGGCCCTCGGGGACCCGGCGGAACCTCTCGTGGGAGAGGGATTGCCTCCCCTAAAAAGGGAGGGTCCCTCTCCCTGGGGGAGGTCAGACTCCGGGTTGGCGTTGGAAACCTAACCCAACCACTTACGAGGACCTCAACCCCCAGAAAGATTTTTTCGCATCCTTTCCCCCCACCCCCCGGGGGTGTTAAAATGGACGTTTTTGGTGTTATGTGGTAGATTGTATGATACTATTGTAACCCCGTAAATTTCAATCCGATATCTCAAACCGTTCAGAAGTTATTTAGGTGTCCCGGTACTTTTTCCCCACCCTGTATACAGCGTGTCCCAGACCACCCGTCCACCCCATTTAAAAGCTAGGGATGCGATTCTATCAAAAAATGTTGTAGACAAAAGTTGTATGGTTTTAAAGGGGACATAAGATGGTGTCATTAATTTGACCTTGAATAGTTACTTGAAGGTCACGTGAAGGTCACCTTTCATTTTTTAAATCGAAACCCCTATTTTTCATTAGATATTCTTCTAGCTTATCTCGAGAGCTTTCCAAAACACTATAATAAAGTATTTTTTCATTAAGTATTTTTCGAGTTATAAAGCTTGAAGTAATTTCTTAATTTTACATAAACTGTAAAATATCTCATAAAAGATTTACTTTTCGATGACCTTACCTCAATACTTTTATGCACAGAATAATGAGAGGAACCAATTGGTGTCAAGAAAACACATAGTTGTTTTTAAGAAAAAATATACAATTTGTAACTAACAATTACATATTTTTTCTTAAAAATAACTATGTGTTTTCTTTACACCAATTGATTCCTCTCATTATTCTGTGCATAAAAGTATTGAGGTAAGGTTATCGAAAAGTGAATATTTTACGAGATATTTTACAGTTTATGTAAAATTAAGAAATTATTTCAAGCTTTATAACTCGGAAAATACTTAATGAAAAAATACTTTATTATAGTGTTTTGGAAAGCTCTCGAGATAAGCTAGAAGAATATCTAATAAAAAATAGAGGTTTCGATTTAAAAAATGAAAGGTGACCTTCACGTGACCTTCAAGTAACTATTCAAGGTCAAATTAATGACACCATTTTATGTCCCCCTTAAAACCATACAACTTTTGTCTACAACATTTTTTGATAGAATCGCATCCCTAGCTTTTAAATGGGGTGGACGGGTGGTCTGGGACACCCTGTATATATATATATATATATATATATACAGGGTGACCCATTTTAACTTCCCCACCGGATTATCTTGAAAGGAATGCACTTTCTGAAAAAAAGTTTCAGATATAAGTTTTAGTATTTTTCCCTGGCTATTGAATGGCGATATTGAATTTGACCTCGATTGTGAATGTGAAGGTCATTTAAAGGTCAAGTTAATTTTTTTAAATGGCATCCCCTATTTTTTATTACATATTCTTGTAGCTGACCTCGAGAGCTTTCCAAAACACTATAATAAAGTATTTTTTCATGAAGTATTTTCCGAGTTATAAAGCTTGAAATAATTTCTTAATTTTACATAAACTGTAAAATATCTCGTAAAATATTTACTTTTCGATGACCTTATCTCAATACTTTTATGCACAGAATAATGAGAGGAATCAATTGGTGTAAAGAAAACACATAGTTGTTTTTAAGAAAAAATATGTAATTGTTAGTTACAAATTGCACATTTTTTCTTAAAAACAACTATGTGTTTTCTTGACACCAATTGATTCCTCTCATTATTCTGTGCATAAAAGTATTGAGGTAAGGTCATCAAAAGGTGAATATTTTACGAGATATTTTATAGTTCATGTAAAATTAAGAAATTATTTCAAGTCTTATAACTTGGAAAATATTTAATAAAGAATACTTTATTATAGTGTTTTGGAAAGCTCTTGAGATAAGCTACAAGAATATGCAATAAAAAGTAGGCAGTTCCATTTAAAAAATTCAATTTGACCTTCATATGATCTTCGTTATCCACCCAAAATCAAATTTTTAGCCATCATTAGGTACATTTTATTAAGCCCTACAACTTTGCTTACATATTTTTCGCTATAGTTGATCCTTTTCGAGATATTTGACCGCTCCCGGACTTTTGCCCAACCCTGTATATACATATGTGTGTGTGTGTAAAATGTGTGTGCGTGCGTGCGTGCACGATCCAGTGAGATCTTCGAGTCGACATCGAATTGACGTCGAATTGATGTAAATTGCATCGATCGATATTAGTTTGATATCGATTTGATGGTCATTTCTCACTGGGGATATAAATTGGATAATTTTTAACTAGATTAACCATACATATTTAATTAAAAGTAATCCGATTTATGTCATGTTTGGTGTCATTTTAATCGTGAAATTGTCATTAATCCATTAAAATTATTACATATACAGGGTGACCCGTTTTAACTTCCCCACCGGATTATCTTGAAAGGAATGCACTTTCTGAAAAAAAGTTTCAGATATAAGTTTTAGTATTTTTCCCCGGCTATTGAATGGCGATATTGAATTTGACCTCGATTGTGAACGTGAAGGTCATTTAAAGGTCAAGTTAATTTTTTTAAATGGCATCCCCTTTTTTATTACATATTCTTATAGCTGACTTCATATATATGTATATACAGGGTTGGGCAAAAGTCCGGGAGCGGTCAAATATCTCGAAAAGGATCAACTATAGCGAAAAATATGTAAGCAAAGTTGTAGGGCTTAATAAAATGTACCTAATGATGGCTAAAAATTTGATTTTGGGTGGATAACGAAGATCATATGAAGGTCAAATTGAATTTTTTAAATGGAACTGCCTACTTTTTATTGCATATTCTTGTAGCTTATCTCAAGAGCTTTCCAAAACACTATAATAAAGTATTCTTTATTAAATATTTTCCAAGTTATAAGACTTGAAATAATTTCTTAATTTAAACTATAAAATATCTCGTAAAATATTCACCTTTTGATGACCTTACCTCAATACTTTTATGCACAGAATAATGAGAGGAATCAATTGGTGTCAAGAAAACACATAGTTTTTAAGAAAAAATGTGTAATTTGTAACTAACAATTACATATTTTTTCTTAAAAACAACTATGTGTTTTCTTGACACCAATTGATTCCTCTCATTATTCTGTGCATAAAAGTATTGAGGTAAGGTCATCGAAAGGTGAATATTTTACGAGATATTTTATAGTTTATGTAAAATTAAGAAATTATTTCAAGTCTTATAACTTGGAAAATATTTAATAAAAAATACTTTATTATAGTGTTTTGGAAAGCTCTTGAGATAAGCTACAAGAATATGCAGTAAAAAGTAGGCAGTTCCATTTATAAAATTCAATTTGACCTTCATATGATCTTCGTCCTTCACCCAAAGTCAAATTTTTAGCCATCATTAGGTATATTTTATTAAGCCCTACAACTTTGCTACTTACATATTTTTCGCTATAGTTGATCCTTTTCGAGATATTTGATCGTTTCCGGACTTTTGCCCAACCCTGTATATGTATGTATGTACGTATGTATGTATGTATACAAATTTATAATGCGAAGATATGTTTGCGTTCTTCTAGCTGGCCGAGCGCCGAGCACACACGTACACGGCTTTGTCCTCGTGTGCGTGATGTAGCGGAAGATATACGTATATCTTCCATCTCCGTCACACGAAAGCAGCACCTTCTATCGTCATATCTAGGAACTAAACTTGACGTATTTTTATCTCTCGTACGAAAGTCTCGGGTATACAGATAAAAAATTTAAACTTTTTTTTGACTGCATGGAACGATAAATCCTTTTGTAGGATTAAAGTAGACACTTCAACGGAACTAGGTGGCAAACTGTTTTGTGCAGAAAAGGTACCAAATTTTTATATAAAATTGATATTTTCACGAGTTGACATTCGCTCTGAAGATAAATATAATGTAATTTTGTAATTACTTCCTTCTTCGGCGTAAAATTTGCACCTCCCATGTTCGTTTGCGTGCATACTTTAATCCTGGAGAAGGATTTTTAATTCTGTGCAGTTAAAAAAAAGTTTAGTATTAGTTTTTAATTGACCGTATTTTGTCGGTAAAACAAGGGGATCCTAAACGCTGTTTTTTTACCGACCGAAGCAATTTTTTATTTGTACGGAAAATACTCTTTATTAGTTAAATGGAATAACAAATGCTTCTCCATGATTAAAGTATACAAAGTAACAGAGGTGGCGTTGGTCGAATTTAATTCGAAAAATGAAAAAAATTGTAAAAATACAGTTTTTTATCGACTCTTAGCATCCAGCTCATAACAATATGTGCTTAATATAAAAGTTTTACAGTTTACACATATGAAATGAGACCAGCGCCACTTGAGGAATCTATGAAGAAACATTAGTAAACTTTCCGAAATAAATTTAGATGCTTAGTAAAAGAATACACTCCAAAAAATCATTGCAGAGTCACGATGTAGATGAAATCGAGGTATAAAGATAATACAGAGCAGTAGATTAGTTCAACGTTATTGTAATAGATAGAGCTGCGTGCGTACATGCATGTGTGTGCGTGTATGTATGTTTACATACAAGGTTTGTTCTTTTTCGCTGCACTGCCTACACTAGTTCAAAAAGTGTGAACACTGGGTCTGTTCTTTTTAGCTGCACTGCTGAACTGGTGCAATAAGTTACAGTGAAACAATATTTGTCTCATTCTAACTTGTTGCACCAGTTCAGCAGTGCAGCTAAAAAGAACAGACCCATTGAAACGTTCTTTTTGACGCGCGCGCGTAATCTCACATCCTTGTCTTTCGCTCACAAAGCGCTCGAAATTCGAGAACCGTATATCTAAAAGCCGAGAGCAAGGACTATAAACAATAAATAAAAAATTAAAAAAAAATATACAGATATAAATGACTATGAAAGATGTTACTATGTATGTACACATATATATATATATATATATATATTAGGGTGGGCCAAAAAAAACTTTTAATTTTTTTTTCCTTAGATACTATGAAAATATCGTCCAAGATGACGAAAAAAAAAATCTGGTAAAGTTTGAGCTCTTAATATTAATATTAAGAGGTGGCGATTTGTGATTTTTGAATTCCTATTTAAATAACACAGAAATATTTTTTTATTTTCTTTGGATTTTTATTGTGTTTGAACGGATAATTATCTAGTAAAAACCAAAACTTATTCTTGTAGGGAATTCGACGATCTACAAAAAAGGTCTGATATGATTTTTTGCTAAGTCAACTCTTTCAAAAGTTATTTGAGGTTAAAGTCTAAACCTAAATTGAAAAAGATCATTTTTACAATTTAAAATATATACACATAGCTTATTGCACATCATTTATACACATTTGTGTGCATGCACGTGTGTGTGTGTGAATGTGTATATAGTGTCTCTTATATATAAAAAAATATGCATATACATATATATGATGTACATAATATTATATATACACATTTTATTGTTTATATATATACGGGTATATATATATATATATATATATATAAGAGACACTGTATATACACATTCACACACACACACGTGCATGCACACAAATGTCTATAAATGATGTGCAACAAGCTATGTGTATATATTTTTTAAATTAAATAATTATAATATATTATAATATGTAATATATATATAATATAATATATAATTATATAATTATAAAAAATATACACACAGAGCTTGTTGCACATCATATGTACACACTTGTGTGCGTGCACGTGTGTGTGTGAATGTGTATATAGAGTGTCTCATTGTATGTATACATATAATATAATTATGAATGTATACATATAATTGAAAAATATAAACAAACAACAACAATTTTTTTCAAACAATTTCTTATTGTGTTCAAGGGTGCGTTCAGAGAGACGCTTTTAGCGCTAACAGTCATTCTATCTTTGTTCAATTGGTGACAAAGATAGAATGACGGTGTCAATGCTAATAGCGTCTTTTCTCTTTCTGACACACACCCAATATGTTGAAATCAGACAATATCACATATTATTTACTGATTTATCATCTCATACACATATATAAGCATATGTAAGCATGACATTGATGACTCTATATATATATGTCTGATATTACACATATATATATATGTATCGTATATATATATATACATATATATATATATATATATATATATATATTTCGGCTATATATTACAAAAAGTCAATTCATATATATATATATATATATATATATATGTATATATACGTCAATACGAACAATAAAATTGTGTAATCATCAGACACACATGTTTTACTGTCATCAATGTCATGCTTATATATGCTTATATATGTGTATGAGATGATAAATCAGTAAATAATATACGATATTGTCTGATTTCAACATATTGGGTGTGTGTCAGAAAGAGAAAAGACGCTATTAGCATTGACACCGTCATTCTATCTTTGTCACCAATTGAACAAAGATAGAATGACTGTTAGCCCTAAAAGCGTCTCTCCGAACACACCCTTGAACACAATAAGAAATTGTTTTTTACGACATCTATCGGAATTATATATGTCGGAAATAGCGGAATTAAAATTGTTGGTCATTTACCGACAATTTTAATTCCGCTGAAATGGCGCTATCCCGTCGGAGTTCGTCCATGCGTTTAGGATCCTCTTAAGCATAAAAAATTTATTTAAAAACAACTATTTTCCTTTATATTCTTTTTGTTGAATTGCTTAATATAACTTTAGAATAGATATCATAGAAAAGAAATAATTACATATAAAAAATAAATCCTGAAATTACAAACAAAAGTTTATTAAAAAAAAAAAAAACAAAGCAAAAATAAATTTATTTTTTCTATATGAAAAAGAGAATAGAAGTACGATATATCTTTAAAAAAAAATCTTGAATGTGTCTAAGTCTTTAATGAAAAAATCTATCCTTTGATTTTTATTATTAAATATTTGAGAAAAAAAATTAATCCAATATTTTGAATTCAAAATGTTAAAAGATGATTGTTTAAAAAAAAATCTTAGTATAAAGAGGTTTGTAAGATTTTGTATTATTGTAGAGAATTCAACATAGAAAATGATACAGTTCAGGCGCAATTTCCAAATGGGATGTTACACTCAGGCAGAGAGAGTCTTCCTAGTGTGGACAGCGCAGTGGATTCTTGGGGCGAACTAGGAGATAATAGTACTATGCCGGAAATATTGAGACTTTGGGACACCACTTCTGTGGATAGTGGACAATTGGATGTATCAATACCATCATATCCGGGGTATTAAAATTAATTAGCTCATTATCAAGATTGCTTCGTTAACAATTACTCATTTGTGTAAAGTTTTTCTTTTTTTATAAAATTTAGGGCACAAGAACATAGCAGTAGTTCCAACAATAGGTCTCAGCAAATAGTGCATGTGTCGCTTCATAAGGATCCAATTTATGAAGATTTTGGCTTCTCGGTGTCGGATGGTCTTTACGAACGTGGTGTTTACATAAATCGTTTGCGCCCTGGGGGACCATGTGATGGCATTTTACGACCGTACGACAGGATTCTTAGAGTGAATGAAACTAACACAGAAAACTGCGATTGTTGTTTAGCCGTCCCGCTCATCGCAGCAGCTGGACCGCGTTTAGATCTAACGGTAACAAGACCCTTGTCTCCAGAAAATATCGTGAAAACTTTATAAGTTGCTACATAATTACCACTCGTGACTTAAACTGTTGGTATCATTACAATTCACTTCTATTTTATCAGTTAAAATTCTACATATTTCAATACCTATTCTCTCATTCTTTAATACATTAATTTTTTCACTATAATAGATCTTATAATGGATATAGAAATCAATGAGAATAAAGGTAGATGTTGATAATTGTATTCTTGAAAATTTCTTTGTAACTTATATACGAGCACTGGCTCAAATAGTAAATGTTTCCCATATATTTTTGTACACATATGTATTTTATTTATAAAAATAAATGTATAGATTGATATCCTCTGCTAGAAAACCTTCTACGTACAATTCCATTCGCATGCATACTCTCCACACATAATTCGCGTCTACATACCATCGACATTTAAAAACATACATAAATTTTTCTCATTTCGAAATGCTAATAATATAGAAAGTATAAATAAAATCGAAACAGAGTTAAACATAGTTTACATTTGAATCGTGTGAGTGTATAAATCTTATTCTGAAGATGTAATCTTATAAAAGATGCGTATATAATATATAGTGTGATGCATGCACGCACGCACGTACGCACGCACGCACACGCGCACGCACGCACAAAATAAATCTATCAATAAATAATACCCGTCGAATGTGACACTTTTAAATGTCAAAAATGGAGTACATGGTTTTCATTTTTAATAAGAGTGATTTTGAAAAATATAGTCAGAATTAAAGTTAACTGGACCAGCAATTAGCAAAAATTAATAAAATTTTAATTGATTGCAAATTACACCTTATGCAGCTAGTTTAACTTCAGAATCGAGGAACATAGCTTATTACAATGATTATAATATGAAAACATAGAATATAATTACCTAGAAAACAATAGTTTTCATATTAAGTTCGAAAAATGTAAATCATATCTTTTTGCAACATTTATACAAAGCAATAAAAAATATGTGTGTGTGTGTGTGTGTAAATATGTATAAAGTTATGCATATGCGTACATTCATATAATGAAAAAAAGGTAAAGATTACCAAATATCGAAAAGAGAGCATTAAAAAAAACTATTTTGTATATTTAAGAGAAAATTATAATGCACACAACAGTTTCTACATATATTTTTATTAAAAAAAATAATAATACTTTAAAAATTCATAAAATATTAGTTTTACAATTAAGCTATTTCTTAAGCATGTAAGTGTTCAATTATCATTACTATAAATTATCTTGTAATTTATATCAAGATATATAGAATATTCGCCGACATCTGAAGATTTTATTATTTATTCTAATTTTCATAACATCTCAATAATCTATAATGTATAAAAAGAAAAGAAAAAAGAGAATAAAATTCTAGGATATATTTCGAAAATTATGTTTCTATAAACAATCAATAAGAAGAAAGTTCCTAAGTTAACTGGATCTTTTGTGTTAATAATATTATTCGTGTAAATTTATGTACACTTCTCACCTTGGCTACGTGCCATTACTTTCGGACTGAAAACGCAATCTTAAGTCAAAGTAGAAATGCACGATTACATTAAATTTTATTTATCAATTTTCAATTTAATAATCAATTGCCAATTTAACGATACTTTAATATCTATTAAATCATCTCTCCCTTCCGCAACGCGGGATAATAAAGAATATGTTGTGAAAAATATCACCTCAGCCATGATTTGAACCTGGAACTTCTATCCTGGGTCGGTGCTTAGCCAATTCGACCACTACTGAGGCTTAGATATAAAATATATTATAAATTTATTTTTAAAAACATCTCGTAATATCTCATAAAAAACATATGCCATAAAATTTATTGCCCGCATTTCTCTGTAAAATTATTTAAAACACTTTTTCAAACATTTAATTTTTTATATAATGTATTTAGATGTTCTAATACTTTTTCAGACAAAATAATTTCTCCTGTGTGCACGTATGTTAAGTACGTGTACGTATGCACATATATAAATGTTAAAAGTAATTAATCATATTTGGTCGATCATCGTGCACGTAATAATTTATAGTACGTGATAATTTGTAAAAATTAATTCACACTTAATTCACACAATGAAAAGATTAGACTTCTCTCTGATTTACATGAACTTCAGAATGAAATTATGAATTGAGACTAGACTGCAAATGATTGATGACCGGCATATCCATTTACCATAAAGGAACTGTTATTACCATTCTGCGTTACATTATAATATTCTGGAAGAATCGTCTTTTTCTGTTTCTCTATTCTCTGATCATATTTAGCTTTATTGTAACACAATACCCCTAATATGGCCATAGTCATACCAAATACATTAAACCATGTAACTGGATTACCAAGTACAAGCAATGTTACTCCTATTACAAATATACGTTTGCTAGCACTTGCTACTGCATAAGTTAGAGGGGTCACAATGGACAATACAGAAAATGCAATAATATTTTGAAACCAATTAAGTATACCATCTAGAAATAATAATCCTAATACGTAATAGCTTATATCTATGGACGGTCTTATCATAGGTTCATACATTAAATTGCGTAAATCGTACACAATCCAAATTGGTGAGAACATACATAGAGCTAGACAGCCAAGTTTATGCAGCAATCGCAAGTGATGTATTCCTGTGTCATGTAGCACCTGCAAGCCAAAAGTTGTAAGATTTTAAGAAATATGAGATATAAACATGAGGTAGAATCTTTTCATCTATACTGTATTACCTTTTTTGAATAAATATTTTGTAAGGAAAACGCCATAGTGGATGCTAAGGCGCTTATCAAGCCAACCATGTTGAAACTAAGCTCTGTCAATGTGGCTATAGCTACGCCACCGACTATCGGCACAAGGCTTAAATATATTTTCCACGTTTGATGCTCCCGAAGTATTATTCTTGATAGAGCCACCGTGAAAAGAGGCATTGTAGCCTTCACTGGGACAAAGCCAAATTTCAGTTAATATATAAAACTGAAACAAAAGCGATATAAAATAAAAAAGAAAGAGAGGAATAAAGGATGAAAAAGAAAGAAAAAAAGAAGAGAGAGAAAAGAATGAAAGAGAGAATGGGAACACACATCACTTTTTGTGAAATTATACGTGTCTTCAGAAGAACATTACGAAGTAT
The DNA here is from genome assembly GCA_901521435.1 of Crematogaster levior. Classification (NCBI taxonomy): domain Eukaryota; kingdom Metazoa; phylum Arthropoda; class Insecta; order Hymenoptera; family Formicidae; genus Crematogaster; species Crematogaster levior. Next base: position 128,939 of record CABEGB010000963.1, on the reverse strand, counting down.
AACGAATATATTATTCTATAAAATATTTAATTTGAGATTGAACTTTTTAATATTATTATTTATCATAAATAATATAGTTAAATGTTATATCACATGTAATCACACATATGCATAGAGATAGTTGCTCTTATTAATTCATAGATTTGTATATCCTTGCTTAGATCTTTATTGAAATCATTAAACATTATTATATTTATATTTATAATAATAAATTAATAATAATTTATAATAAAAAATTAAACATTATTATATTTTAGTTGCTCTAGTTTGTTATTTGATATAATTGCAGTCTGAGTCTCACTTACTATTAATGTTTATGATTATTTAATATACAAGTTTTTCTTGGAGTTTTGGTTTCAGTTACATTTGTTTGTATATTATAGAAAAAAGTATTTTAAAAAATTTCTGAAAAATTTCTATCTTTCGAATCGTAATAACAATGTATTACAACAAAAATTTATTGTATTTCTATACAATTATTATATTTGTATGACATGAAATTAAGTAAAAAATAAATAAATAAAGTAACTTGAATATATCACGTATCATCAATGTTCAAGATTTCTTTTTATTTTGTTGTTACCAAACATATCAAATATTTAATAAACAATTGAGTGTTTAATTTTTGCACTAACAAGATTGCTGCGTTTGCTATTAAACATTTTGTTGTGGTTGAGCTAGAAATAGAGCCACAAATAGCTCTATCACTTTATTGATACTAGCAGCACAAACGGAATTTTTGTTATTATACAATGTAATTTATTATATCTCTCTACAGTGTCAAGTAATAATAGAGTAAATTATAATTGTAATTTATTTATTTGTAGTAAAATGGAAATAAACAAAACAACGTAAATAACGTAAATAACGTATGTAAATAATGTATATAAATACTCTCTCAGTTACTTTTAATATAAACACAAAGCTTAAGGGATTAGATAACCTTGCACATCTAAAATCTGTATCATTTTTTGAAGAATTTTCTTGGAAAGAGAATAAAGTAAATAAAAAATCTATTTTAAGAGCTTTATTATATAATTATTAAAGAATGTTTATGTATTTTTTTTCATAACAAAATTCCAATGTTACAGATATATTAGGGCAACACGTTTTCGGGCGACCCCTTCCATGGTGGCAGCCGTAAATGATTGTAAATGACAACTTCAATTCTTGGATTAGAACAAAAAACCAATACTTTTCAATTTGCTAGAAATTTGCTAGAGAAACACGTAGTTTTAAAAAATATTGAGTTTTATAAAAATGGTAAATGTTTCGAGAAAAAGTATGATTTTCATCTGAAAAATGAGTAAAAAATATTTATAACAAAAAAGTTTTTAACTTATCGAAAAAATCCTATGTGTTTCTCTAGCAAATTTTGTGTGGAAACTGAAAAGTATTAGTTTTTTATTCTAGTTCAAAAATTAAAATCATCATTTACGCCATCGCCCAAAAATTGCTGTAACATGCCTGTAACATTGAAATTTTGTTATTAAAAAAGAAATACATAAACATTCTTTAATAATTACATAATAAAGTAGTGTCCTATTTGTGCCATCATAAGTCTTGGATGCGTTTCCTACACTTGGCAGACTAAAATTTCTTTTTCTTTATTGTTTTATATATAGACTCTATTTGATACACAGCCTCTTATGTAACACTGTTGAAAAATTATGTATTATACCGCTTGAAAAAAGCCAGAACCAATAGTCGAAACGTTGTAAACACTAATAAAGTTATTACATGGTCAGTTTGCCGTCAATACCTTTTTTTGGATTGTTAATCACTGGCGAAGAGAAGATTTGTTATCAAAGTCATATAATAAAGTCTCTAAAATAGATTTTGTATTTATTTCATTCTCTTAGCAAGAAAAGTCTTCAAAACAAAATGGTATAAATTTTTGGTGTGCAAGGTGGTCTAACCCCTTATAACATATTCACAAAATAAACAAGAAAGCCACGTTTACAGCAATGTTTTATTTGTAAAATTTCTTATAAGAAAGCAACTATAGTGAATGTAATACCAAAGTCGTTGATTAATTTTAACTAGAACAAAAGACTAATAACAATTTGTCAGATTTAATTTTCTCTCCAGGTTTTATTATTTCTTATAAATCCATAGAGTAAGTTGATCTTATGATTCAACTTTTTCTGATTTGACTTTTAACTACAGTAGTGGACTACATAATTATTGGATGATAGAGCATAATCAGATTTGACATCTATAGATTTTTTAAAGTCTGACATTTTTATTATTATACTTACCATTTGATAATATTTAATATATATATAAAAAACCTGACTTTTACTAACAATAATTCTAAATAATTCTTTGCTATAGCTTTTTATCAATCTTGTTTTGGTTTTTTTATTTTATATTCCTTTTGATTTTAGTCCTTTTTGACTTTATATTCATACATTGTACATTATATTTTTAAACATTATGTGATACAATTTAATGTTTTTATCTCTCTCTTTTTTTATGTTATTTAATTCAATTTTTATTTCCCTTAGTATATATATTAAATTATTATGCTGAAGAAGATTCTGTGAATTTAAATAAACACACATTATTCTTTTTATGATTAGGTAATAAAATTTAACATTATTTAAGACATTTATATTGTTCATTTATTTCACCTTGAACTGACTATTTGTAAATATAAAAAAATTAATGTAAATATGTGTGATATGTGATTATACCGTCAGTAAAAAATTTGAAAAACATATGTAAAATTTAAAAAGTTTTTTCAGAAAAACATTTAAAAATCCTTAAGATTTTTACTTAACATTTTTGCTGAATTTGAAAGTAAATAAGTGTATATTTAGGATAGTTGTGGTTAACATTTAATTTAAAGAAAATAATCTTAAAACTTTTTTTCTAAAACTGATCTGTGAACGATTCTAGAAGATGGACAGAAGAGACTTTTTCTTCTGTCAGAAAAAAATTAACAAATTTGTAACAAGATTACCTAGATTTCTTTAAAAAAAGTGATTAAATATAAGAATTTGATGAAAAAAGGTATTTGATATTCTCTTCCTTCCTCTCCATCTCACTCACTCATTCGCTCACTCATTCTCTTGTCTATACAATTGTATATTCTCTTGTAATACAATTTTATATTATAAAATATTTTTTACATAACTTTTAAATGTTTTACATTATTTTCATTGTATTAAAAGATGAATAAAATAACAAAAATATGATCAAATTATAATACATAAATTTAATTTCATCTCATACAATATATTTTCAATTAATAGTTTAATTTAGTCAAATTTTTGCTAACAGTATGACATACATATATATATAAGTATATATACAAGTGATACATCTGATATAGTAACTGCAATGTATCATATATGCATACCAGTGTGAGCATAAGAGACGGGTACTTTCCAAATGCTGACGTGGCTGAACACGTTTGCAAGAAACTTGCCCAAGGCTAAGGGTACAATAAGCCGTAGATAGTAGCGCCACGATATGTTGGACGAATATTTCCTTACACCCCATAAATTGAAGAATGGACCAGAATAAATGGTAATTGAAGTTAATTGTACCATAGTCACCGTGAGCGGATACGGAAATTCCGACAGCAACATCTTACCGATGACATTGCTGCTGCTAGACACTACATACCACAGTAGACATAAAAATAACAACACCGTTATAACCTCCCGATTATTTCGTCTATCGTCCATGATGTTTCGCGCGAGAGCGCGATATCAAAACTCACTCCCAGTCTCCTAAATTCGTCACTTTTTGCAAATATATGTGGTACATGTAATACGCACAATTAACTAGCTGGTCTCACTCTGCGTCCTTCACCTTCTGATAGCGTTTTAATGCTAACAATATTAAGTCAAAGCAAACAAAAAAGATCAAGATACAATTTCACATGTCGCTAAAACAGGCAATTGAAGCGACAGATTTGTCGCTCGCATAGACTTTCGGCCTGTTCTACAATGAGTCGTTAGTTGTAAGTCGTAAGCGAATAGACCAATCATATTCGATTATTCTTTTCTAAATTCAACTATGATTGGACAGGCCTAAGACCTGTTCTACAATAAGTCGTTAGTCGCAAGTCGTAAGCGAATAAACCAATCATAGTTGAATTTAAAAAAGAATAATCGAATATGATTAGTCTAGTCGCTTACGACTAACGACTCATTGTAGAACAGGCCTTAAGGTTCATTTTCACGAGCTGAACTGATCATTTCAACGACAAAAAGGATCACGTGACATGTTAAGGCCTCTACAGACAGAACGCGATGAGCGATATCCAATGAGAGCTCTGAGTTTCCATACTACGTCACATCTTAATGCAGAGCTCTCATTGGATATCGTTCATCGCTCATCGTGTTCTGTCTGCAGAGAGTTTTAGGCCCGAATTTATAGTCGTTTCTTAAATCTTGAGACATAAGCGAGAAACACAGACTTTTGCATAATGCATAATACATATGCATAAGAAATTCGAATTTCTTATGCATATGTATTCTGCATTATGCAAAAGTCTATGTTTCCCGCTATAAGAATTTCTCAAATCTCAAGTCGTTTCTTTACATTGTGAGAACTGATCTTGGCTACTTTATAATCTATGGCTTAAGAAAGAAAAGGAAGAGCACATAAAAACATCGATATAGGAATATAGAGATGGAGCATTTCGTTCTGCGGAAGAAGCTTTTGCGGAGAAGGTGCCGAGGTAAAGTGTGCCCACTTTTCATTGGCTGTCTCTCTACGCAGGCGTCGTATCGTATAGTCACAACTTCTTAGGTTAAGATTCTATTGTTTCTACTGTAATTTCAGTGAAGTTTAATACGTGAAGTGAAATAATAATTTTAAATAAAATGGTGCAATGTTCCGTCCCTTTTTGTAAAAATAGATCTGATAACCGAAATTGGAAAAAAAGACTTGAAAGCGGAGGAATAAAACAAAAAATTTCATTTCACAGGTAATAAATTCGCGTTATATTTGCTTGCCCAGCTTGTTTTATCAATAAATGTTGAGTATACTGGTTTTAGCTTTCCAAAAAATTCTGTAACACGAAAGTTGTGGCTCGAGCATTAAAACATAAATTCATCATGTATATCTGTGGGAGCACGTATATGTTCTGATCATTTTGATGAAGAAGCATTTTGTACGTCATCGTCTATCGTTCGACTGAAGCCTAATGTTTTGCCACGACGTATACAAGTTTAAATAACAACAGAAATATTTTGTCACGACGTATACAAGTTTAAATAACAACAGAAATATTTTGAAATATGTATAATATAAATTCATATCTTTTTGTTAAATATATGTATTTCAGAGAGAATGTGAAATAAATATATTAAATACACAAATGGAAACAGATAATATTTACAAAATACAAACAGAAGGACATAATATAGCAGTTATTAAAGAATCAACAGAGAGACCATCAACGCCAATCATGGATAATTTCATATGTAAGAAATAGTTATTTTATTGTAGCAGTTATTATTAAATTATAACAATTTAAATTTAACACACAATTTAAATTAATGTAACAATTTTTAATCATTATTTTTGAAATTTATAATAATAATGAAATATTTATATTATCATTACTTTTAGCACAACCTTCAACATCAAGAAACAACAAAGCAGTCATGGTATCACCTAGCAGAACATATTACTCTCCTGAGAAATGTAGACTGAGGAAAAGAATAACATTTTTGAAACAGCATTATAAAAAGAAAATGCGAAACTTACAACAAAATGTGCGTCGAAAAGCTAATCGGATAACAACGTTAAAATGTTTATTGAATACATTAAAACAAAAAAATTTACTAAATAATGAAGAAGCTGATATTCTACAAATTTTGGATGAATCGAATGGTAAGCTTTTTAAACAATTAATAAAGCAGAAAAACAAATGTTTGCCTAGAAAATATGATGAGCAATTGCGCACTTTTGCTTTAACTATACATTATTATTCTCCACGTGCATATGAATATGTTCGCTCTAAATTTAATTCTTGCTTGCCGCATGTAAAAACTATTGCTAAATGGTATCGTAGCATTGAAGGAAAACCTGGTATTAGTTCGGAAGCATTGAATTGTATTAAGCAACGTGTAAAAAGTACAGATTATCCATTAGTAGGATCCTTAATTTTTGATGAGATGGCAATTCGCATGTGGAGCATGTGGAATATGATGGTTCAAAATTTTGTGGTTACGTTGATATGGGTGATTATATTGCATGTGATAATACTGTTATTGCAACTGAAGCTTTAGTTTTTACTATTGTATGCATTAATTCTGCATGGAAAATTCCTATAGCATATTTTTTTATAAACAAACTGCCGAGCAAAAAAGAAACCTTACGCTACAATGCATTTCCGCAATCCATAATACTGGCTTGAGAGTGGTGTCTGTTACTTGTGACGGAACAAGTACAAATTTTAGTTTATTTAAGCTTCTTGGGTGTAATTTTGATAATGTTACATCATTACAGACATCATTTCCACATCCTGACACAGGGGAAGAAATTTTCGCATTTCCGGATCCCTGCCATATGTTAAAGTTAGTAATGTTTTTGGAGATGTTAAAAACATTATTGATGGAAATGATCAATCTGTTAATTGGTCAGATTTACTTAAATTGCATGAACTTCAAGAAAATGAAGGTATGCATTTGGGAAATAAATTACGAAGTGTTCACATTCATTATCACAAGCAGAAAATGAAAGTAAAATTAGCATCTCAAATTTTTAGTACATCTGTAGCAAATGCACTTTCTTTTTGTAAAGACAATTTGAAATTAAAAGAGTTCAATTTTGTCAAGGAACAATTCAATTTTTGCGAGTTTTTAATGATTTATTTGATATTTTGAACTCAAAAAATATGAAGCAAAAAGAATTTAAGCAACCTTTAAACATGCAAAATATAGAATTAATAACAAATAAATTGAATGAAATTAAGTTATATATTTTATCTTTAAAAACAAGTAATGGTCAATTTTTAATTAATTGTCGCAAAAAAACAGGTTTTATAGGTTTTTTAATCTGTATTCACAGCACGCTTAAATTGTATGAAAAAGTTTGTGAAAAGCTTAAACTTTTAAAGTATATTCCTTTTTATAAATTAAGCCAGGATCATGTTGAATTATTATTTGGATGTATAAAACGTCATGGAGGAAATAACAATAATCCCACTGTTCGTCAATTCAAAGCAGCTATTAAAAAAATACTAGTTCATGCAGAAGTACGTGACGTACATACCGGAAATTGTATTCCATTAGAACACATTGCAATTTTACATGTTTCATCAGCTAATAAATTGTCTAATTCTGAAGATGTTATAAATATTAGCATACGTTTATCACGATTGATTAATGATACTGATATAAATGTTTCTGCTGATATAAATGAAGCTGAAAATCTATTTCATATAATAAATGATCACAATTATTTAACAGATGTTAGAGAAATATTTAATTTTTCCAAAAATATTATTGAATATATAGCAGGCTATGTTGCAAAACAATTAAAAAAAAATCTACGTTGTGAGGAATGCATTTGTGCATTAACAAGAAAAGATGACAATAATAACAATCTGATAAATATAAAAAATCGGAAAGCATTAATATTTCCGTCGAATGACATTATTACAATATGTAATAAATGTGAGACTGTGATTAGGCACGCTCTTCATGTCAGTGATAATAATGGATTAATGAACAAAAAGTTTCAGTGAGGCATATCTTTCTAATCAAGTTTTAAAATTATTCATCAATATATCTTTATTTGAAAACTTAAAAGAGCATACACATGATCAGTCACCTCTAGAAAATCATATTGTGCATTTAATACGAGCGATTATTCAAAAATACATTACACAAAAAATACACAAAAATAAGATTACATTATATAACTTTAAATTTAAAAATAAACCTAGTTATCGCCAATTGTAATTGCTAATTGTAAGTGCTAATAAAATAACATTATTTAAAGGTATGTAATAAACTATGTATGTATATTTTTTTACAGTGCATGTTGTATAATAAACATGTAAGTATAATATAATAATAAATACTATTTGTATAATCATATAATGATGTATTTAACTCTATTTAACTCTCTCTTCCTCTCTCTCTCTCTCTCTCTCTTTGTTTCCTTCCTCTTCTATTATTATTTTTTACGTGTATATAGTTTAAAAAATTTTTTTTTTTTTTCTTGTTAAATATTTTTTAATTAATTTTAGTAAATTTTTTTTGTTATTGCGTATTTTCCATTGATATCTTCCGTTATACTTTCCTTATTGTTATTAGGCATCTTTAGAAAAATTGATTACTGTAATGTAAAGAATTGGTTAATAATTTATTATTTAATTTAAGTATTAAGAGCACTGTTGTTAGTGCTTTCAATACTTAAAGTAATTAATCATTAACCAATTTAATATTTACAGTAATTAATTTCTCTAAAAGAAGAAAGAAATCGTAACCATGGTTGACAATTTTTCATATTAAGCAGAATTGCACATGCGCAATTCTGCTTAATATTTTGACCAATATTTTGACCAATAAAAAATGGGCACACTACCCGTCCCTCAGTGGCATCTCCCCCCTCGTCTATGTATTGAGCTTATGCTCCGTCTCTATATTCCTATGTCTATGCATAAAAGACGGAAAATAACTTTAAAATATAATAAACAAAGTTAAAACTTTTAAAGATTAAAGAACAGGAGTGCAATATACCTAACCTAAGGTCCATAGAGGCACATTAAGCTTCCAAACAAAAAGTTAACTTTAACAATAAGTATCAGAAAGATTAAAGTATAAACAATCAGTACAAAATTACCTTTTCAAAAAAAGGTAAAAAAAAGGTGCCAAATGTACGCGCAGAATACGAGATAAAATTATGAATAATACTACAAAATGCGTGATATCAGTACAAAATTACCTTTTTTAAAAAGGGTAAAAAAAGGCGCCAAGTGTACGCACAAAAACGGACCTCATTACAAAACTATTTGTATATATACATATATATATTTACTGTACTATTTGTCTATATATAGGTATTTTTAATCTACTTAAAAAGATATGATGTGTCAAAAAATGGCACCAAGTAGGAATAAATCTTTGAATAGTTGTGTATGTACACATGTATACAGCATAAAATATTATGTTTAATATTAAGTTCATAAAAATTTTAATTAAATAAAAAAATATTGCAAAAAATTTGGCGCTGCTATACCCGAAATATTTGAAAGTAATTTAAATGTGTTGTGTAAGATAAACGTAAATAATTTAAATGTTGTGTAAGGTAAACGTAATACTTTACACAATACACAATACATTTATATATTTACTGTACTATTATATTATCATGTATATAGCAGCGCCAAATTTTTTGCAATATTTTTTTATTTAATTAAAATTTTTATGAACTTAATATTAAACATAATATTTTATGCTGTATACATATGTACATACACAACTATTCAAAGATTTATTCCTACTTGGTGCCATTTTTTGACACATCATATCTTTTTAAGTAGATTAAAAATACCTATATATAGACAAATAGTACAGTAAATATATATATGTATATATACAAATAGTTTTGTAATGAGGTCCGTTTTTGTGCGTACACTTGGCGCCTTTTTTTACAAAAAAGGTAATTTTGTACTGATATCACGCATTTTGTAGTATTATTCATAATTTTATCTCGTATTCTGCGCGTACATTTGGCACCTTTTTTTTACCTTTTTTTGAAAAGGTAATTTTGTACTGATATCACGCATTTTGTAGTATTATTTATATTATTTTAAACTATAAAAGAATATATTACTTATTAACAATTTTTTCTAAAAGTAAAATATAAATATTTTTAGCGCCTCTAGGCTTTTTTCTAACCTGCGCATCATTATTTTCAATCCAAACGCTAGATGTTCCTTCTCTACACATATTTGTAAAATGACCTTTTTTAATACATTTACCGTAGTGAAATGTAGCACTCATAACTTTATACAATTGTCTAGCTATTGATATTTTACTTATAGGGACAGAACATAAACTAAAATAATAATAATAATAATAATGAAGAATTTTAATAAAGTTTGAGTTGTCTTATTAAGAATAAAATGTAATAACCTTGATAATGAAGAATTTTAATAAAGTTAGAGTTGTCAGAAATCAAAATCCTATCAGAGTGATTACGTCATAGAGATTAATTATGAAAAATACCTATATATAAACAAATAGTCAAAGAAAAATATTGTTGCGCCCGCGTCCGGTCACCCGGTACGCAGTGAAGACGTTTCTCATTCGACGCCTGTTTACGCGTTGCCAGGCGCGTTGTTGTGGACGAGCTGTCAAACCATTACGACGCGCGATTTATTGAACGCATGCAGAGCCACTGTGGTGGAAAAGCAAAACGTACATTTCCGGACCCCTACCTCATCACTCCGCTCACCACCAATGTTGATGACGACGTTTCTTAAATGAAAATTTTCAGATCTCAACTTTGCATCGCAATATCTCAGCTTATAGGACACGTAGCCAAAAAATAAAAACAGTTTTATTATGAAAATCGAACCCAAGCTATCGATTGAGTCTACTTAGAAGTCGATCGGTTCAGCGGTTGTCGAGATCCGATAATCTGAGGGTCTTGCAACTCTCCGACTCGCGTAAATATACACGGCCGGTCTCGCTGCGCTACATTTGGCACCGAGACACTACCGTGTCTCTTGATAGTATAAGTCAATTATCACCTAAAAGTAATATAAAGGAAGTTATAGATATAAAAATAGTGCAAAATAATTTTTTTATTTGTTATATATTAGTATTATATTAATATAATGTTATATATTAGTAGTATGTATATTAATATTTAAACTGTATTATTATAAATTTTTAAATATACAACTTTACTAATAAAAGTAGCTTTATAACAAATTAAGTGTCTTTTTTTAAATTTCACAATAAATAGTAAAAAATTTAATATTGTTTATCTTAATGTTATGCTTGTAATTAATCTAATATTATATTAATTTAAATTTTATCAAGAGACACGGTAGTGTCTCGGTGCCAAATGTAGCGCAACGAAACCGGCCGTGTATATTTACGCGAGTCGGAGAGTTGCAAGACCCTCAGATTATCGGATCTCGACAACCGCTGAACCGATCGACTTCTAAGTAGACTCAATCGATAGCTTGGGTTCGATTTTCATAATAAAACTGTTTTTATTTTTTGGCTACGTGTCCTATAAGCTGAGATATTGCGATGCAAAGTTGAGATCTGAAAATTTTCATTTAAGAAACGTCGACATCAACATTGGTGGTGAGCGGAGTGATGAGGTAGGGGTCCGGAAATGTACGTTTTGCTTTTTCACCACAGTGTAGCTCTGCATGCGTTCAATAAATCGCGCGTCGTAATGGTTTGACAGCTCGTCCACAACAACGCGCCTGGCAACGCGTAAATAGAGACCCTTTAATAAGAGTCTGGCCATCATCATATCATCATGTACCTCGATTTGAAGCATCGTGATTGATCCGCCATTTTTTCTCTAATCACGTGATATTGTCGAATAGTGCAATTGGTTAGTAATGTCTCGATTTTCATGATCATACGCTTGCGCTTAAGTTATCCCCACTTAAATTAGAGAAAAAATGGCGGACCAATCAAAACCACGTCTCTGATGGCCAGACTCTTATTAAAGGGTCTCTACGCGTAAACAGGCGTCGAACGAGAAACGTCCTCCGGTACGCATCTTCACTGCGTACCGGGTGACCGGACGCGGGCGCAACAATATTTTTCTTTGACTATTTGTTTATATCGTAATTTTTCACTTTATTTTGCATGTTGTAATTATACGAATCGTTATTAATATTGATAATATTATTAACATACAATTCATTTTGAGACCACTTATTAACTTGTTTGATGTGAATATTACTTGTTATTGATTGAACGTATTCTTCCGATGTACTTTGCATTTTTTTTCTCTTAGTTTGTGAAAAATCGCTATTGTTTTGTAATTGAGTCGTTTCTTAGTGTCTCTTGTCATATTGGCGTTTTATACGTATACGGACAGCTTCAATCTCTTTTTGTCTTACTAGTACTAATGGAAGTACTTTCTGAGGACCTTTTTCAATACATTTACCATAGTGAAATATAGCACTCATAACTTTATACAATTGTCCAGCTATTGATATTTTACTTGTAGGGACAGAACATAAACTAAAATTGTGTGGTATCTTCACTAATTTACCATTCTGTAATGAAAATAATACTAAGTGAACAATAACTATCTCTTTCGCCAATATTATTTCATTTTTTATTAAAATATCATTTTTTCCACAATATTCACATGATTTGTCATTTGACTGATTCCAATGTAAAAATGAAATTTTTAATAAATCATTAAGATTATAACTTTTATTCTTTAAATTGTTAATAGAAAGAGAAACAAGTACATTATTATCAGTACTAATTTTTGTATTACCACATGACTTGCACCGACTAATAGAAGTAATTTGATGTTCTATTAAATTTCTTATATAATTATATTTCATACAAAGAGCAGTAAGAAATTCAGAAACATCTCGTTTAACACGAATCGTAAAGTACTCTCCTAAATCTTGCCGTATTGCACAAGTATTTAAATTATGCATTCCATTTTTATATCGATGCGCTAATGTACTTAAAACATCTAGTTTATCAGTATTAAGCAATTTATTCCTAATAATACTTGAATGTAATAAACATTTTAATATTGCATTTGCATAACATGAAACGTTATCTATATTTTGAAAACTACGTATGACCCAAGCAGTATTTTGTCGAGTTTTTTGGTCTGACTCTTGAACGGAAGTAATTACTTTCGACAACGTCCATGGAACATCTTTTACTTTACGATGACGCTCTTTCAAAATAGTAATCGTATTTAGAAAAAATTGAGAATAAGTAATATATTCTTTTATAGTTTAAAATAATATAAATAATACTACAAAATGCGTGATATCAGTACAAAATTACCTTTTCAAAAAAAGATAAAAAAAGGTGCCAAATGTACGCGCAGATATACGAGATATAATTATGAATAATACTACAAAATGCGTGATATCAGTACAAAATTACCTTTTTTAAAAAAGGCGCCAAGTGTACGCACAAAAACGGACCTCATTACAAAACTATTTGTATATATATATTTACTGTATAACATTTAAATTAAATAAAAAAATATTGCAAAAAATTTGGCGCTGCTATATACATGTGTATATACACAACTATTCAAAGATTTATTCCTACTTGGTGTCATTTTTTGACACATCATATCTTTTTAAGTAGATTAAAAATACCTATATATAGATATATATAGGTATTAAGTAGATTAAAAATACCTATATATAGACAAATAGTACAGTAAATGTATAAATGTATTGTGTATTGTGTAAAGTTTTACGTTTACCTTACACAACACATTTAAATTACTTTCAAATATTTCTGGTATAGCAGCGCCAAATTTTTTGCAATATTTTTTTATTTAATTTAAATGTTATACAGTAAATATATATATACAAATAGTTTTGTAATGAGGTCCGTTTTTGTGCGTACACTTGGCGCCTTTTTTAAAAAAGGTAATTTTGTACTGATATCACGCATTTTGTAGTATTATTCATAATTATATCTCGTATATCTGCGCGTACATTTGGCACCTTTTTTTATCTTTTTTTGAAAAGGTAATTTTGTACTGATTTATATATAACATTAATATTAAATAATAATTTTACTTGCTGTGTATGTATGTATATATTTCTTTTTTATAACTATATTAATAACTATATTAACTCTTTTTATAATCAAACTTTATATAATCAAACTTTATACTTTGAAATGAAATTTAACTTATTGCTTGTTATTATTTTATGTTATTAGATTACCATGGCAGATGATTTAGACGACTTTTTGGATTTTATGGATAGACAACAAAATATTTCTGCGAGAATACCGAAGCGTTACATAAGAGATCAATCAAATCCTTTTGAATATTTTCATAACGAAGCTTTCACTAAACGTTATAGGTTTACTAAAGATCAAATAGTACATTTGATATTAGTAAAAATAGAATTAAAAAAACCTAGTAACAGAGGCATGCCAGTACCCCCGATTCTCCAGCTTATTATGGCTCTTCGTTTTTATGCAACCGGAAATTATCAAGTACTGCAGTAAAATTATAATGCATAAAATTATTAATTTTTTAGTGCTAACAGACATATATTTTTCAGGCTGTTACAGGTGATCTAAGAAATTTTTCTCAAGCCACTGTTTGCAAATGTATCAAAGTGGTATCAATAGCACTTGCTGAAAAATTACATAATTATGTAAAATTTCCTACAACTATAAATGATCAACAAAAGAATATTCTTAAGTTTTATCAGATTGCTAGGTTCCCTAATGTAGCTGGATGCATAGATGGCATACTCATAAAGATTGCCTGTCCTACTAAACAAATTGGAGAAATATTTCGCTGTAGAAAAGGCTTTTTTGCTTTAAATATATTGGTAAGTATATATTAACAATCAATTTAATTTTATAACAATTAATTACAATTTTTATAAACATTTCATGTAGGCTACTGTAGGTCCAAGAGGAGAGTTTTGTTTATAGATGTGCGACACCCAGGTAGTACCCATGATAACACCTTTGAACGTAGTGCTTTCAAGTTATACTTTGAACAAAATCGAATAAAAGGTGCAATAGTTAATATTTTACATTGCAATAAAAAAATTTGGTTAAAAATGATATAAATAATTTATTTTTAAATTTTTAGGTTTACTGCTAGGTGATAATGGATACAGTTGTAAATCGTATTTACTAACACCAATTTTATATCCAGTAAATCAATTTGAACGTGATTACAATGAAAGTCATATAAAAACAAGAAATGTCATTGAAAGAACGTTTGGCAGATGGAAAAGAAAATTTTCATGTTTGCAAAGAGGACTTTTGAATAAACTAGATAATGCCATTGCCATTATTTGTGCTACCGCAGTTCTTTGGAATTTGTATATTTACTTAAATTATCCGAATGAAAATTTTGAGGAAATGGAACCAGAAAATATTGAGTATTTTGATGCTGATCCTTCTTGTGATATGAATGGGCCAGATTATCGTTTAGAATTTATTATAAGACATTTTACAAATTAATTGTTGTTCTTTTGGAAAGTAATTATTAGAAATATTATTCTCTTAGTAATTATTATAATTATATTCTTGTAACATATTATAAGAATTTAACATAATTATATTCTTGTAACGTATTATAAGAATACATTATAAGAATTATACATAATTCTTTTACATAATTCTTATAAAGATTACTACTAAATATGAAATCAATTTTTAAGGAACTTGTATTATTAAAGTTTTGAAATAAAAACACGTTATTAATTTTGTAATTTTCTGTTTTATTTATTGAAGAGAATTGTTTTAAGTAAAAAATAAACATTTGACACTTTCTTAATAAAAAATAATAATAAAATAAAAATCAAAAAATATTCTCTTTCATAAATAATTCAATACAAATCAATATGGGATACAAAGTTTTGTGATAGTTTCTTTTGTAATAATTTTTTAGTAACAGTTTTTTATCTTTTCTTACACTATATGTGCTTTATCACAGTTATTTTCTTCTTACTATGTATTATATCACAAATCAAATATCTAAAAAAATTACTATATGTATATATATATCACAAACTTTACATAAACTTTACATAAACCTACAATCATAAACACTTTATAACTATATTAATATAATTATGTTAGTAAAACCTTATAACTATGTTTATGTCTTTTATGTAAAATTTGTACATAAAAATTTTCTACATAAAAGACATTAGGAAAGATCGTTAATATCTAATTTTGTTTCTCTTCCCAATACTTTAGTTGCGCTTTCATTGCTTTGATTTCTAACAAATAAACACTTTTTTTTAGAGCGGCAGCCTTTTTCATTTCCTCCCAATATTCTTTTTCCATAATTATGACATGAAGTTTTTCTTGATGTAATTCAACTTGTTGTTGTGTTGCCTCTTCCAATTTCTGTAACCGAATATCTTGCTCTATTTCAATGCCAGATGGAATTTTGTTTTTTTTATTTAAAATTTCAAGTTTACTCTTTCCTGGTAATAAAAAAGATTATTAATACATCAAGCAATCAATGAATATTACAGTTATAAATAATTCATGAATGTAGTAAAAATTAATTATTCAAAATTCATACACTTATAATTATATACAATTTTAATTTTAACCCTTAGTCCCGACTCATGGATCGTTTTCGACCCAAGCGAAATTTCAAAGTACCTTAGGTACCTCCATTTCTTAATAACAAACTATATAAAAAAATAATTTTTATCGAAATATTATGATTGGGACTTCAAGTTGAAGGTTGAAAGAAGCTCCATGAATTTTTTCAGATTTTTTAAAGCGTTTTTACTGATCCAAATAACGCAAAGACGCAATGACCCATGAGTCGGGATTAAAGGTGCCGAAAAGAACCGTCGGGACTAAGGGTTAATGTGAAAAATATAATTAAAAATTTTAAAATATTTGAAAAAGCCATAACAAATAAAGATTTTATGTTTTTATATGTTAATTATGTGTAATTAATACGTCAATTCATTCAATTTTTACATTTATTCTGAGACAATTCTTTAAAATCTTGTTATTTGTTATGATATTTACTTTCATAGAATATCTCTTTAATCTATTTTAAATGTTAAATACACTATTGTTATTTATAAAAATATATATATATGCATTTTAATTTAAATTTTTACGTGGATATGTATTTACAAAATTACCTGCACTTATATTAAATTGACTCAATGGTTTTTTTGCAAAAACGTTGGTATTTGTTAACATTTTCTTTGCAGCATTTTAACACTGCTTGTAAAAAGGCGTTTCTTTAGCTGAACATTATTTGCACTTGAATCATTGCTTGCACTGGAAGTTGGAACTTGATCGCTGTTTTCACTAAAGTCTTTGTAATACTCATCATCGTCACAAATCTCATATATTTTCATATTTTCTTTCTCACATGAATTATCAATAAACTGTTCATCTTCACTGCATACTATATTTTTTAAATTATATAAGCAATTAGATTTCATTTAAGTATACATAAATTTTTTTGTTATGTAAAACTAACATAAAAATAATTACTACTTTCTAATTCAGCTGTGCTGTCCCATGGGTTTTCTAAAGTAAAATCTATTGTAGGAACAATAGAACAAACAATTTCATTTATGTCTTCGTCTTCTTTCACTTTGTTTAGGATCGAGGTAAGCTTATGCATGTAGTGATGTGCAATGAATATACATTGTGACTATAATGTTTTACTGAACTTTATTCTGTATCTGTCCTTGACATGCAAATAATGTAAGGATGAAAACGAAATGCTTTACGTCTAAATTAGGCAAGTACACTAATTAATAATAAATATTACTAAGAAAGTATAGCTACAATAAATATAAACAGGAATTATAAAACCCAATATAAGATACCTGAAAATAACAACACGACAATATTAATGAAAAGAAAATACCTTGGGTGAGGTGACTTAGATAATTTGACCACCTGAATCAAGCTTGGTTAACAACCAAGCGTTCACCTATGCCTTCAATAGGTCTGGTGCGAGAAAAAGGAACAACCTATGACCTCAATAGGCGTCGATCTTGTACGAAACGACAACCTATGACCTCAATAGGCGTCGTGTCTTGTATGAAAGAACAACCTATGACCTCAATAGGCGTCGTGGTACCACGAAATGTGTAATGGTCGTCTATGATCTCGATAGACGTAGTACCATGAAATGCGCAATAGCAGTCTATGATCTCGATAGACGTAGTACTACAAAATGTGGGACCTCTGCTCTCAGAAGGTATATAGATTTGCAAATCTGAGTGCCCCTGACCTCAGGGAACACGTTAATAAAAATCAGTGTAACTCAAACTATAAGAATCCAACGAAAAAAGATCACTTAAAAGCTCACAGCGCAAAACCGAATTCAACTCAAAGAGAGACAATGGCCGAATGTCGTTACAAAAAGGGGGTAACAACATGAACGCCCTCACTTGGCGGTAACGAGTCGATGCCCTCTGTTGCGCCACCTATCTAAGAGCAGTCAGTAGTGTATTAAAATGAGAAATTGCGCAATCATCAAAATAGATCGTTCGTGTGTTGACCAAACATTTTCCGCCCGCCTTCGGGAACGAAGTTACCGAATAATTTCAGTTTGGATCTGTAGGTAGAATGCAAATTTTGGTTATGGGTCGTTTCAGGGTGGCAGCTGCTGTTCGAAGAGTAACCACTCTAACTAGACCATCCTCGCCTGGATGTAATTCTACAACCCGTGCTAACGGCCATTTTGTGATAAAAATAAAGAAAAAACTTTTACGAGTACAATTTATCACCTATATCTCATCATTATCATGTCTGAATGTAAGATAAAAATTTAAGAGAGCTTTTCCAATATTTTGGCTAGAGTGCATTTTGTGTTTGCATTTGCTCTCTTTGTAAAGCCAATGATTCCTCATGACGTTTTTGTCGTGCTTCTTCTCTGACAGCAGCATCATTGCGAAAAATATCCGTCCACAAGTCGAGCTGTTTTAAAACACGGCTTTTTTTCTTTGGCATACATTCTTGTTTTTCATTCTCCAAGGAAATGTCGGGTACAGAAAAATTCGTTAGAGTTCGGTTAGAAGTGCTGGAGGATTAATGGAATGTGACTTGCCATAAATTTCATCGAATTCCTTAAGGGGTTAGTACACTCCAGAGACGGCTTTTTTTGTTAATTTTTGGGAATTAATTTATAAAAAAGTATGTAAGCTAAACGGCTATTTTTTTTTATTGTTTTCTACATATATCGAAGAACACGTCAAATGTTTTTTGAGTCAAAAAATGCAGAATTCGCTGAGTTACGCTGCTTCGCGCGTAACCATGATTTTTCGAGGTGGCCTGGTGGTGTACATGGTTTGGCAAAAACCAGTAGTCTGGAACAAAAATTTGTGATTATCTATGATATACTGGCTATCGGCTAACGGAGCCTTTTTTTTGAATTTTTGGCGCTGAGAAAAAAATTCCTGAATTTTTAGTTTCATTTTTTGTCAAAAAAAAAAAGTTATTATTATTAATAACTTTTGAACAAAATAAAATATTGAAAAAACCGTCCATTAGCCGAAAGACACTAGTCTTTAGTATATGTGTACCAAATTTCAAGTCGATTCGTTAAATAGATCCCGAGAAATCGTGTACACCGTCTTGAAAAACATAGTTTCGAGAAAAACGCGTTTAAAGTTTTGGTACTAGTTTTTTCAGTGATAAAACTTATTTAAGCATCTTACCCTTAATCTGCCATTCCTGCCTCATAAAAGGAATCTTCTTCTTCACAGAACGCTTCTTCAGCAGCCGATCTCAGCTCTCTTCTGTGGATTCTCCCCTCTTTTGAGGCCTCGTATGATCTCGCGTCGGCAATAGAAATCCTGGTTTCATCCAGGTCTGCGCACGTTGCAACTGCATTAGGCCCAATTATGACGTTTAGAACGTGCAGCATTTTTAAGATACTCCCGTATCCATCGTTAAAAATGCTCGCTGCAATATACGAAGCAATTAGTACCATTTTTGCGCCGCTGAAAGTACGTTTCGGAGCAAACGACCATATCAGGTTGTTTAAACTTTCATTGGCGTTTTGGGTAAACCCTCCTATGCATCGTTCTAATAAAGTGTCGCTGCTTAATTCTTCATAAATAGGAGTAATTGCTTTTAACACGATTTCGCTGATAGCTGGTTTATGCGAATACGTTGCTAGTTCTTGGTTAGCTTTTGCCTTCTGCCAGGTACACCAACTGTCTTCTCCACTCAGACAGTCATCATGCTGCGGATTTTCATCTGTCGACGATTTATGTTTCAAAGTAGCCCAGATTGCTTTCTTCATGTTTTCTGCGGAATTTGAATTCCTCCGTATTGCGAGCCCATAAAAAACACTCAGCTCATCAATGAGATTTGCGGTGAGCTTGCCTTTACCACCGAGGCCCTTTGTTTCTTTTTTCAATTTCCGAAGACGGGCTCCCATTCTTTTTTGGACGTGGCCAACGCATTCTTTTTTCACCACAATGCAATCTTCTCCATAAGGTTGAGATTCTATAATACAATGCCTTTAAAGGTTTTACTGTCCCCGTCACCAACATATGAAGAATATCGAATGTTGTGTAATTCTTCTGATCTGGAAAACATTTCGACAGCCGCGTCCACCTCCATTTTTCCGGCACTTCCAGTGTGATTCGCACAGCATTTGTCTGCATGAGATTCCATGAATTCCTCGAATTCCATGTTGTCCGTTTTTGATTTCCAGTACTCGCACTGTTTACAATAGGAACATTTTACAAGGAGGTCGAGTACTTTTCCCGAATAATGGCCGATCAACATTGTCACTCCTTGTAACGAGGAAAATCCTCGCTTTCTCCACGTTCCATCGCCAGAAACTGTCAATCCTCTTGGTTCGGCTACATTTTCAGCATTTTTCATCAGTTCTTTCTCTTTAGCAGCAGCTTCCGAAAGCAGTAAATCGGCGACGGCTTTCGTCGCAGTATATATATTAGAAACTACCTCGTAATAAGGTTTTTTATTAATTATTTTTGGTAGGTCTATTATACCGCAAAACTTTTTAATGCCTTCGTAACTAACGCCGAGGATTCTCATCGCGAAAATTATACGCCTGTTAACTTCATAGGCTTTATCTATGAGCGGACAAGAGTAGATGTAGCGTGGATTACACGCAGTGCAATTGACAACTAACTTGAATCCAAGTCCTCGAATATTTGATTCAGAAAAAGTCACATTTCCGTTGCACTCTTTGCACTTCACAATTTCGCTCAGCGATGAAAAAAACGATACAAACGTTATCAGACGATATCCATGGGCAGCACTTACTGGCACTTCTACAGAGCCCGTTCTTAGTTTCTTCACAGAAGCACTTGTCGAAGCCGTTTCACTCTCAAACATATGACGATTCGGTATCGCCGGTCTTTTTTTGTTTCGCGAAGGTCGCTCGGTACTTAAACGCCCACCCTTTCTATCACACACTGATCGCTTCATTTTGAAATAAAATAAAAAGTCTTTCAACCGTCAACGATATTTTCAGTGTCGTCCGTACAGCGAACCGATCACAGCTGTTCTAAATTTTGACCATAAAACTATGAAATACAGGCATGTCGGTGTATTACACAAGTTCAAAATCGAATGGTAAGTCATTGTGCTGAACCTGCCGGGTCGGTAACGATTTATTGCAGGTAGGCGTTTCGGAGCAGTTCGGAGCGCTCCAGTCATAGCTCGAAAATTCAATGAAAAAAAATTCTAGCGGGTATGAGACCTTTTGCCTTTTATTCTAGAGGGTTCAAAGGATTTTTTAAGCCAATAACCAAATTTTCGATTTTTTAAAAATTCTGGAGTGTACTAACCCCTTAAAGTAAGGACATGTTTTTTCAGCAGTTCCTGATTTCTTATTTTTGTATTTATTGCATCTGTATATAATTTTTTATGATATTTCCATTTATCTTCACACTGCAAATGAGAAAAATGATAACCTTCCTTAGCTAGAGCATCTTAAGGGGGCATATATCTTTCTCGGCTTCAAAAAATCGATTTTTTTTAAATTACATATTTTGAAAGATTAACATTTCAAGAATGTATATCCGAAGCCATTTGAAGAAATTCGAAAAATTGACGAAGTTACAGTACTTTATACTGACCGTCGTCTCGGCACCTCATAAGCCGTTACAGAGCACACAGGTAGTAGCGTCGGGCCGTTACACAACTGATTCCTTCATTGTAATTTAAATAAAACTTCGTCCTTGTGTAGGTACATAATTCTTTCGACAGGGGACGCTTTGAATATTTTTCTGAGTATAGTTTAGGTCACATATTCAGTTCTCTGGTACATGTTTTATTGGATGGCAGTGTCACAATGGCCTAGTTTCCACCGAAGTACCTAATCCGGCGTAGAACCGAATTGAGTCGATGGAAACGCGATAGATTAACTCATTCTACTCCCGTTTTGATCCACCAAGATAAATCGGAGTGGAAGCAAATTGACACTAACAAGTAAGTTTAGTGCCGGTGGAAACAGTCAAAAGTAGGTAATGCCAACCTCTATACTTTTTATTATTGGCTATTTCTAGCTCTATTTGTACATAACCTGGCTTATAGTTCTCTCTGCTTCTACTGTACATATCGTCAAAATGGAAAATAAACGTGATATTTGGTCATATGATGAAACGGCGACTTTAATATATATTTAAAAACAAAAATTAAGTTGGCTGTACTGAAATATCGATCTTCTTCACTCCTATTTCACTTCCAGTGGAAACAGCATAATAAATTTGTTCTGCATCGAAGTAGAATCGGATTGAAGATTTCGGTGGAAACTAGGCCATTGAGTGCAGCAAAAAGTAATCGGGAATCGAAACAAAGCGGTGCATTTCGCAAAGATTGGACGCCAAAACGTCCAAAGCCACCAAATAGATGGGCTTTAGAAAGCAAAACCGAGAAAACCGTTAGTGCTGCTAAGAAATTAAAATCGATGTCGATATCTGATGTGCTTGTGCCGGAGAATGATACTTTAAATTACCGAATTCTAAATTTCAATTCCGTTTTTAATGAAATTTCACAAGTCGTAAAATGTAAAACGTGCGGAGGTGACGTGAAATTTCAGACAGAAAGCACTCGCAGACTTGACTTTAAAATTGTGATTATTTGTAACAAGTGCAGGCCAACGGACGTTTCTTCTTGCCCGAAAATCGGTTTATCGTATAAAATCAACCGGCAATTCAGTTTTGCAATGCGTTGCTTAGGACAAGGAGCATCTGCCGAGAAAAAATTTTGTGGATTAATGGGTCTGCCTCCTCCTGTCGCTCAAAAATCGCACAATGAAATTCAGAATAATATTCATACAGCATCCAAAGCCATCGCGGAATTATTCATGAAAGACGCGGTACAAGAGAAGCAGTTGAGGACGAGTTTGGAACAAGAGGTCGAAAACGCTACAGATTTAGATGTTTCGGGAGACGGAACATGGCATAAGCGCGGGTTTTCTTCTCTATATGGCGTGTGCAGTCTCATCGGAGTGCATTCGAAGAAGATTGTCGACGTAAACGTGAAATCTTCGTACTGCAAAGAATGCGAGGTTTGGATCGAAAAGAAAGATATTGAAGAGTATCGCGAGTGGGAAATCGAGCATCAAAACAAATGCCAATCAAATCATGAAGGTTCAGCTAGAAAAATGGAGGTCGATTCTATTAAAGAAATGTTATGTATGTTTCACAGATCGCAGAAAAAGTATATGCATTACATTGGTGACGACGATTCGAAGACGTTCAAAGCTGTCGTTGAATCTCGACCGTACGGAGATACAGTTGAAATAGAAAAAAAAGAATGCATTGGACACGTGCAGAAACGCATGGGTGCTCAATTCCGGAAATGCAAAAAAGATCACAAGGGCATTGGTGGAAGGAATAAGTTAACTGCGAAAATGATAGACAAACTCTCGGTATATTATGGTTTGGCTATTCGGCGAAATTTTGACTCAGCATTGGTGGAAGGAATGCGGGATGCGGTGGGCCACTTTCTATCATTATAGCTCGACGAAAGACAAACCGCAACATCATCTTTGTCCTCAAGCCTCGGATTCATGGTGCGAATGGCAGCAAGCAAAAGCGAACGGATCGTTGGACACGTACGAGCAAAGCTATAATGCTTTACCAGACGAGGTTTTGGATGCGATCCGCCCTATATACGAAGATCTGACTAATGAGGCATTATTAAAACGTTGCCTCGGCGAATATACGCAAAACGCCAACAAAAGTTTTAATAATTTGATCTGGAGAATGGCCCACAAAAACACCAACAGTAGCGCAAAAATCGTGGAAATTGCGACTTTCCTCGCAGTTTGCTTATTTAACGAAGGTTCATCGGCCCTTCTACGAATAATGAATACAATGGGAATAACTGTTAGACGAAATGCGGCACAATTCGCTGCATTAATAGACAATCGGTGTTGCGACCAAGCAGATATCCGAGCACAGCACGCGACGCGGGAGCCCCGTATCAGCCGCCGGCTGAGCAAAAATAAAAAAATCGACGAGCACCTTTCCCAGGAGGATTCCCTGTATGGTACCGGAATAGGTGATTATATGTAAGTCGCAAAAAAACTCCTTTATAGTGTAAACTTGTTCGAAAACTTTAAACGCATTTTTCTCGAAACCGTGTTTTCAAAGTCGGTACCATAAATATCTCAATACTATTTAACCGATTCCCATCCGTTTTTTTTTGTTTGAAAGCTTATAAAATTCTCTAGTATTTGACCCATGATTTTTTTGATATCTTAATTTTTTATATTTTTTTGGCACGTTTAAAAATGAAATTTATACGTGAAAAATGATACCTTAAGTTTGAACATCTGCCATTTTGTTTTAAATTCGAAATTTAAAAAAAGAATGGGTCAAATACGAGTAAATTTAATAAACTTCAAGGTGCAATATTGCTTTTTGATTTCAGATGATTGGATAAGAAGCAATCCATGGTACCGCGATTTAAGTCCCATCGTGCATAGTCAACTTCGGGGGACTGCAGGGGGGGTAAAGGGGGTTATTTTATTTCAATAAAAATTGAGTGACAAGTCTAAAGTATGTTCTTTAATATAAAAAAAACCCGATCCTTATGTGCCTTTTTGTTTCTTGAAAAAAAATTAGTGAAAAAGAGCTATTTTTCGGGCCAAGAAAAGTATATGCCCTCTTAAATGTCTTGCCAGACCTCTTCATGACGTTTAGTATTGTTATTCATAACATGCATATTTGCTTTATAATGATGGATAAAGCATAAAATGGCAGGATGTTTCCATAAGCTACAATTACAGGGTGTTTTCCAACAAGATACATAGATGACACAGTGCAACACTGCGTCCTACACAGGGGCACGTTCCAAAACCTTACCTGGGTGACTATAACACTAGAAGTTGCTATAGTATATGTCACGTATGCTATAGTACTTCTAGTATTATAGTGCACCTGAGTAAGGTTTTGGAACGTACCCCAGAGTGTTCCAACTGTGACACTGTGGGTCTGTTCTTTTCAGCTGCACTGCTGAACTAGTGCAATAAGTTGGAATGAGACATAGGGTCTGTTCTTTTCAGCTGCACTGCTGAACTAGTGCAATAAGTTAGAATAAGACATATATATATTTTTTCACTCTAACTTATTGCACTAGTTCAGCAGTGCAGCTGAAAAGAACAGACCCAGTGTCACACTGTTCGACACAGTAAAAACAGGAAGTACACTCACGGACATTGATTTGTTCCGTGACCCCTTTCCGCGGGGAATATGGAGAATATCCGTGGCACCATCCAGCGACGGCGACTAACCGCCCTCGATTTATTGACTTAATTATCGATTGCTAGATAATATGGGTTAATAATACGCGACTTTTTCTTACAAAAATAAATAAATGTATATATATGTATACATCTCATCTTATTTATTTATTTTTGTAAGAAAAAGTCGCGTATTATTAACCCATATTATCTAGCGGTCGATAATTAGGTCAATAAATCAAGGGCGGTTAGTCGCCGTCGCTGGATGACGCCACGGATATTCTCCATGTAGGAACTAGCTGATTATCTTCGAGTCCCCACTATTCTTTAGTCGTGATAGGGCTTAATTAAGTGATGCACTCGTAGGTGGAAATAACTGATTATTTATTGCACGACTGTACAGGACAGAAGTCCAGAACGCAATGACTGCGTGCTCGCTCGCTTGGTAACAAAGACCGCGCAGGGCGCGCAAATATGGCGGACATAAAGTCCCCACATCCATATTCCCCTTGCCCCACAGAAAGGGGTCACGGAACAGATCAATGTCCGTGAGTGTACAAGCGTGTAAAATGCCCCAGTGTTATTAATGTTTTACGGAATTTTAATACATAATATTTAAATTGTGGTAATAATGCTTTCGAACATAACCTAGAAGAGAATTAGAGACGTAAAAAAATTGTGAAGCTTTAAGATAATGGATTTTAGTTTCGAAATTATTGGTAAGATGTTAAAAAGTGCAATAAGAAACATAATAAATTTTATTATTTATTATAATTCAAAATAAGACGTTCTTATTGGTTGTCGTTGCTAATTGTATGCAGTAGGTATGTTCCATTAAGAATTTTACACAGTGTGACACAGTGCAATTTAGCGTGTCCTAGTTGGAAAACACCCACAATGTGCAATTAGAAAATCATTCAACATGTTAAATGGCTTCCTTCACAACTACATGTTAATAAGATATTACACAAAAACAAAGAATAAAAAAGATAAATAATAAAAATACCTCGAGGTGTGTCTCCATTTGTTTTTCGGCATTTTGTTTTTAAAGATATTTTCACTTTAGATTCCGTATTGTCATTTTGGCATTGCTGCGCTGATTTAACTGGTAGTTCATTCGTTACAGTGGCTTTTGCTGAAATTTTAATAATTGAACGTTGAGAATATTGTTCATCTCCCAATATAGAAGATTGCTCAATATTGATTGGCGATTAAAGCAGGAACTTACACCCGATTTTTGATCACTGGAGACTGACACAGATTATATGTTTCACGAATATTTGGGGAATCTGGAATTCTGGAAGTTTTTCCTGCTGTAAAAAGAGAAAGCAAAATTTGTTAATAAAAGACATTAAATATATTTCCTATCAAACTCTCTCTCTCTCTCTCTCTAACGATTACATATTTTTTCTAAAAAAACAACTATGTATTTTCTTTACACCAATTGATTCCTTTCATTATTCTGTGCATAAAAGTATTGAAGTAAGGTCATCGAAAGGTGAATATTTTACGAGATATTTTATAGTTTATGTAAAATTAAGAAATTATTTCAAGTCTTATAACTTGAAAAATACTTAATAAAAAATACTTTATTATAGTGTTTTGGAAAGCTCTTGAGATAAGCTACAAGAATATGCAATAAAAAATAGATAGTTCTATTTAAAAAATTCAATTTGACTTTTATATGATCTTCGACCTCCATTTAAAGTCAAATTTTTAGCCATCATTAGGTACATTTTATTAAGCCCTACAACTTTGCTACTTACATATTTTTCGCTATAGTTGATCCTTTTCCTTTTTATCCAACCCTGTATATTTACAAATTTTTTTAACTAATAATAAATATTTAATATAGGCTGTATTGGAAATCCATATTCATTAGAAAGAATAACGTGATGTATGGGATGAAAAGTTTGCACTACAGGTATAGCACACAAGTGCTAGAGTTGAGGTTACATGCACTTCTAACTTCGGGAACATCAGGTATTTTAACAAATTTATTTGCTGTAGACAAAATTAAAAGTAATCGACAAAAATATTAAATATAAGTAATATATAGTAATATATAGCATATTAAATTACACCAATATATAAGCATACTTACATATCTTGTTGAACAGAAATATATGGTCTTTGTTTACTTTTATAGTAGCAGTGTGATTATTCGTTGCATTTACTACGGGCACGTAATTTTCTATGTTGAACTAAAAAATGAGTGGGATGTTGTCCATTTTGTTGATCAAAATTTGCTTCAAATAAACATTAATTCACAGTTCCCGCCACTCGATTCCTCGCAGTTCACCGTAATAGAATATAGGTGAGAATTTTACTCTAAAGAGGAAACACGAACGTTTCCTCCGTAGTTTTGGAACGCCTTCGAGCGACCAATCGGAAACACTCGCAAAGTTTTGGAATAGCCATCGAGTAAAATTTTCCTCGGAAAGGACGTTTTGGAACGTAACCTAGGAATAGGAAGACGGAGCATAAAGGGGGATCTTATATTATTGGGGGAACATATATTATTGGAATGGTTACGGAGGTACCTCGATATAGTTAGCAGACAAATTCAATATTTTGCATTTTTTATTATTCCATTCGTTTGAGAATTATTTGGGCAAGTTTAAGAAAGAATTCTCATAGTTTGGGAAATAATAGTTTATTTACAGTTAATAAAAATAAGTTCGGCGTTTAGATAGCAGAAAAAATTAAAATAATTTTTTTTTTAATCAACGTAGAATTATTTGAAAAACATTTGTAAAATGGTCCCATAATTTGGGAAATAATAATTTTAATGTAATAAATAAATAAAAATTTCCTCTGTTCACTTTAGCAGACAAATTTTTTATTTTTTATTTTTTATTATTGCAATCTTTTGGAATCACTTGTAAATCATTTGGGCAAGTTTAGGAAAAGAGTTTCCCAAATAATCAATGTGCGTGCAAAAGCGCGTGAATTTCACACATGTATGTTGTAATACAGTATCATTCAGGGTGCAAAGGGAGGGTCTTCGGTCCCATAGGTTTGAGTTGAACCTCGTTTTGCATGGAAAGTTGTAAACCAATGTAAAAGCTAGCTTCGCGTCGAAAATTGCAAACCCATGTGGAACCTCACTTTGTATTAAAAAGTATACGCTGCCGTCTCTCACTTACAAGGGAGGTTAGGCAACCCGGAAATTCAAAAAATTCTGAAACATTGTGTGTAAGTAGAGTAGTTCATCCGTAATACAAAACTATTTTTTGTTCGTGCCATATTACGTTTTGAGGGGGTGAAATTACGCCTTAAAAAAAAATGCAGATTTTCCTTTTTTACGAAATAACTTCAGAACGGTAAGAGATATCGTAAAAAAGTTTACAAACAAAAGTCGTATCGCTTTTTTATGTCTACAAAACTGTATACATAATTATAAAAAAATTTATGTTTTTCGAGTTACCACCACCACCACCCTTAAAACTGAGTTTTTGTTCTTTGTAATTTTATGCAAAAATATTTCTTCATGACTTCTTTTCATACATCATAATCAATTTATGTGTTCTATTTTTTTAAATAAAAACAATTTTTATTATTGAATTTGCACTCACTTTTTGTACTGCTATGCTTTATTGTTCAATTATACATTGGAAAAGTTATATTATTTATTAGTACAAATCAGCAGATACATTATAAAATTACGGATTGTAATTGGTACAGTAATAATATTCTTCATAGAAATGTTTAAAACAGAAATACTTGCCACACCATGCACAGCGCATAAAGGCTATCCCACAAATACTACATTTAAGTACATGCTTTTCATCCTTAAAGTAACAAAATCTACAAGATTTTGAAATTCGCCGGGATGCGTTTCTAGATATCCGCTTTTAAACCAAGCATATTGGAAAAGATTTTTAAATCTGGGGGAAGAAAGCTGATTATGGATTAGTGATTGTAATTTAATTATTTCGTTACGCGAGTGCAAAGTGATATCTCTCTTTTGAAGAATTATATTATCCGAAAATGTGGGGGAAGGGCAGGGTGAAGAGGGGGGAAGATACGGGTAAAGAGGAAAAGGGGAGATAATGGAGAGGAGGAAATGGGGAAAGAAGAAAGAGTGAGGGTGGCGTTTTGGAACGTGGCGGGACTCAAGAATAAAGATAAAAGTTTCTGGTGGGGGTTGAAGGAGTGGGATGTGGTGGTTATGACCGAAACATGGGTGGACAAAAAAGGGTGGGCGGGAATTGAAGGTAAGTTGCCGAAAAATTTTAGATGGGAGGTGCAGTGGGCGAGTAGAAAAAGAGAAAGGGGAGGGCCATGGGGGGGATGTTATTAGGAGTGAAGAGGGAGTTAGTTTCAAAGGAGGAGAAAGGATGGGGGGAAAGGGACGGGATTATGGTGAGAAGGGTGAGGATAGGTGGTGAATGGTGGAGGATTGTGGGAGTGTATATAAATGGTGGGGTAGAGGGTAAATTAGAGGAGTTAAGAGAGTGGATGGAGGGGAAGAAAGATGAAGTAAAAACAATAGTGGGAGGGGATTTCAACGCAAGGACGGGGGAGATGGGGGGAGAAGTGAGGGGGAAAGAGAAGAGGAGGAGGGAAGAAGGAGGTCAAAGGATAAAAAAGTGCGGAAGGAAGATTGTTGCTAGAGAGGATCGAGGAGTTGGGTTGGACAATATGGAACGGTGATATGGAAGGGGACGAGGAAGTAGAATGGACTTATACAGGGGGGCGGGGGGAATCAGTGATCGATTATGTTTTGGGGGAAGTGGGAATGAAGGAATACGTGGAGAGGATGGAGATAGGGGGGCAGATAGATTCGGATCACCACCCAGTAGTGGTTTGGTTCAAAGGAGGGAAAAGGTCGGGTAAATGAGATGGAAAGGAGGTTGGAAAGAATCGGGAAATGGGAAGAATAATATAGTCGGAGGAAGGTAAAAGGAAATGGGTGAAGGAAACGCAGAAGGAGATGGGGGAGGTTGAAGGAGGGGTGGAGGAGGAGTGGGAGAGTATGAAAAGGAGGATAAAGGGCGCCTTAGAGGAAGGGGGATAAAGAGGGGAGGAAGGTGGGAGGGGGATAGTGAGATGAGGAGTGTAGGGTGGCTAAGAAGAAAGTTAGAAGGGAATTAAGGAGGTGGAGAGAGAGGAAGGGGTGTAAGGAGGATTATAAAGAAAGGAAAAGAGAGTATAGGATGATGTGTGAGAAGAAAAGAGAGGAGAAGAATAGAGCATGGGAGGAGGTGGTAAAGAAAGCGAGAACAATGGGACAGGTATGGGAGGTAGTGAATAGAGAAAGAGGAAAGAGGAGGGGAGAGGGAAGTGGTATTGAGTTAAGGGAATGGGAGGACTTCGTCAAGAAACAGCTGGGGGGAGTGGACTGGAAAGTGGTCAGAGAAGAAAATAAGAGGAGAGGAGGAAGGGGATATAGAAAGGGAAGAAATTGTAAGGGCAATTGGAAAGTTAAAAGATGGGAAGGCGGCAGGGGGGGATGGGATCCCGGCGGAAGTTTGGAAGTATGGAGGGAAGCATATACTGGATTGGATATGGAAGATATGTAGAAGGATATGGGCAGGAGAGGGATGTATTGATGAATGGAACGAGGGGATAGTGGTGCCGGTGCGAAAAAAGGGGAGGGCAATAGGGTAGAGGATTATAGGGGGGTGACGCTAGCCGGGACGCTGTATAAGGTATACGCGATGGTATTAGCCGAAAGATTGAGGGAAGAGGTGGAAGGAAAGAAATTGTTGCCGGAGAACCAAGCCGGGTTTAGGAGGGGAAGGGGAACCATAGACAATGTTTACGTGATAAACTATTTAGTCAATAGAAATTTGAGCAGGAAGGGGGAGAGCTAATTGTCTTGTTTTTAGATCTGAGGGCTGCGTTTGATACGGTGAATAGGGAGGAATTGTTAGGGGCGATGAGGGAAAGAGGGGTAAGGGAGGGTTTGGTGAGAAGGTGCGGGGATTTATATAGGGAGACAAAAAATAGGGTGAGGGCGGGGGGGGAGCTGGGGAGAGAGTTCTGGACAGGTAGAGGGGTGAGACAGAGATGTCCGCTGAGCCCTTACCTGTTTAATTTACTGACGGCGGATATGGAGGATTGTCTGAGGAGAAATGGGTGGGGAGGGGTGAAAGTGGGAGGAAGAAAGATATACACGTTGGCGTACGCGGATGACGTGGTACTGATAGCAGAAGAGGAGGAAGGGATGAGGGGAATGATGAGAGGGTTGGAGAAGTATTTTGCGGAAAAGGATCTAGAAGTCAACGTTAGTAAATCAAAAGTATTAAGATTCAGAAAAGGGGGAGGAAGGAGAGAAAATTGGAATGGTGGTGGAAGGGAGAAAGGCTAGAAGAGGTGAAGGAGTGCAAGTATCTGGGATATGTCTTTCAGAGGAACGGGGGGGGGAGAAGCACAGATAAAGGAGAGGGTAAAGAAGGGGGCGACAGTTATGGGTCAAGTGTGGAGGATTGGGAAGAGAAGATTCGGGGGGGATTGGAGCAGAAGGCTGTGGCTGTTCGACGCGTTGGTGTGGTCAGTGGTAGGGTATGGGGCGGAGGTCTGGGGATGGAGGGAATGGGATAGAGTAGAGAGGTTACAAAATAGATATATAAGATGGTTATTGGGGGTGGATTGGAGAACTCCAGGATACATGGTAAGTCGTAGCCGCTGACGTTTCGGCGGCTATGGACGTCGATGGCCCTGGCCCGGAGGAGCCGACGGGCGAGTAGGCGCCTTCACGCCCACACGGCTCCTCCAGGTCAATTTGAATCACGCCCGGCAGGCCCAGGATCTTTTTCTACAAGACCTCGCCGGGCGTGATTCGGGCCTGGGTGTGATCGCGGAGCCGTACTGCGTGCCGGATTCCAACCCTAATTGGTTGGCGGCCGCAGACGGCTCCGCGGCCATAGTGAGGAGGCACTCCCCTCGCTCCCCTCCCATCTCCCTTATCGTGAGTGGGAGGGGATTTGTTATAGCGGGGTGGGGTGCCTTGTACGTCGCGGGGGTTTATGCCCACCCCCCCAGATGGACCCTCCCGGAATTTAAAGAATTCTTACGGGAATTGGGGGACGGCATGCGCCGTTGCCTCCCCCACCCCGTGTTGGTGGCCGGAGACTTCACGCTTGGGCTCGGGCGTGGGGTTCCCGGTCCACCAACTCCCGCGGGAGGGGGTCCTGCTGGATTGGGTGGCGGAGAGGGTGCTCGTGCTACTAAACACGGGCTCCCAGAGCACCTGCGTCCGCCCCCAGGGGGAGTCCATAGTTGATTTGACTTGGGCGACCCCGGGGGCGGCGCGATTAGTGCAATCGTGGGTGGTGGCCCAACGAGAGAATCTCTCGGACCATCTCACTATTGAGATGGTCCTCACGGCCACCCCCCGGGAGGTGCTCCTCCGCCGCCGTGAGGGGGGCGCCAAACCCCCCAGGTGGTCCCTGTCCAAGTTGGACAGGGACCGCCTTTTGGCGGCGGCCTCCGTGGAAACCTGGGCTGATTTTCCAGCCCAGGTCGATGCGGAGGTCGAAGCCGCCGAGATCGGGGCCATGGCCGCTCGCATTTGCGATGCGGCCATGCCCCGGTCCAAGCCCGCCCCCCGCCGGGCGGCCTATTGGTGGAACGAGGAAGTCGCGGAGTTGCGCCGCAAGTCTAATGCGGCGCGCCGCGATTTCCTCCGCACCCGGCGGAGATGGGCGGGCATCGATGAGGAGTTTGTCGCGGAGGTATGCAGCGCGTACTCAGCCGCGCGATACGCGCTGTGGAAGGCCATCCGCGACGCAAAGGCCAGGGCCTGGAAGGAGTTGATCGCGGAGCTCGACCAGGACCCCTGGGGGCGCCCTTATAAAATTGTCTTGAACAAGCTTAGACCGGCGGCGCCCCCAGTAGCGGAGTCTCTAGACCCCGGATTCCTTGACCAGACGGTGGAGGTACTTTTCCCCCGGAGGGATATTGCGATCCCTCCGAAAGGGGGTCCTCCACCCTGGGAAGAGGGATTCCGGGTTTCGGAGCTCGAGTTCGTCCGGGCGGCCAAGAGACTTGGCGCCACAGGAAAGGCCCCTGGTCCGGACGGGGTGCCTGGTCGCGTATGGGCCCTGGCCTTAGGTGAAGTGGGTGCCCGCCTGAGGAATTTGTTCGAGCAATGCCTCAGGACGGGCACCTTCCCCTCCTTGTGGAAGCGAGCAAGACTAGTGCTGCTTCGCAAGGAGGGGAAGCCGGCGGAGTCCCCATCGGCCTACAGGCCGATTTGCTTGCTCGACGAGGTGGGCAAATTCTTTGAAAGAATCATTGCCGGCCGCCTCGTCGAGCACTTGTCCCGGGTAGGTCCGGACCTCTCGGAGACCCAATTCGGCTTCCGAGAGGGCCGATCGACAACAGACGCGATCATGTCTGTAAAGGCCCTCTCGGACCGGATTACCGGGGAGGGAGACGTGGCGTTGGCGGTGTCGTTAGACATCGTCAACGCCTTTAATTCCCTCCCCTGGGAATGGGTGGGGGAAGCCATGGAGTTTCATGGCTTCCCCCTGTACCTCCGAGAGGTGGTACAGGACTATTTCCGGGACAGGCAGCTTCTCTATACCAATCAAGAGGAGCTGGCAATCGGCAGGCCGGTGACTTGCGGGGTTCCGCAGGGGTCAGTGTTGGGGCCCCTGCTATGGAACCTCGCATATGACAGGGTACTCTGCACGGCCCTCCCCCGGAGCACCCACTTGTTCTGCTATGCAGACGATACACTAGTGGTGTCCAGGGGGAGGAATTGGACGGATGCACGCGACGGCGCCAACGCCGCCGTCCGCGCAGTCGTATGCTCCATTAGGGGCCTAGGAATGGAGGTTGCCCCTAATAAAACGGAAGTAATTTTCTTCCATAGGAAGGATCAGGGGCGGCCTTCCCCTGCCCAGATTTGGGTAGGGGAGGACCGCGTCTGGGTGGGGCCCTACATGAATTACTTGGGCCTCACTCTGGATGGGCTCTGGGAGTTCAAAGAGCATTTTGAAAGGGTAACTCCCAGAGCGGACAGGATGGCGGCAGGTCTTACCTGCCTCCTGCCCAACGTTGGTGGTCCTAACCACAAAGTTAGGAGGCTGTATGCGAATGTGGTGCGGTCGGTGTTTATGTACGGAGCACCAGTTTGGCACCGGGCCGTCTTAGCCAACCGACGCATCGTTGCAATAGTTAATCGTGTGCAACGTCGGTTGGCCATCAGAGCGGTCCGGGCCTACCGCACCACTTCGCATGCGGCCGCCACAGCCCTGGCGGGCTTCCTTCCAGTGCCCCTCCTGGCAGACTCGTACGCCGAATTTTTCCGGCGTACGAGGAACCCGGGGGGGGGGGTGGGAGGGCCCGGTTATCAGCCAGGGCCGTGGCCGAGGAAAGGGATAAAGCCCGTCGGGGCGCCCTGGAGGCGTGGTAAGCCTCCTTGTTGGGCGCCTCGGCGGGCGT
Source organism: Crematogaster levior (assembly GCA_901521435.1). Taxonomy (NCBI): domain Eukaryota; kingdom Metazoa; phylum Arthropoda; class Insecta; order Hymenoptera; family Formicidae; genus Crematogaster; species Crematogaster levior. The sequence goes on along the minus strand of CABEGB010000963.1, from coordinate 94,148 downwards.
GAAGACCACCAGCGCCATCCAGCCCTGTCTGCCCCAATGGGTAAACAGGTGCGGACGCGGTTTGTCATTCCGTCTGGTGCAGGTACTCTCCGAGCATGGCTGCTTCGGGGACTACCTGCACCGGATCGGCCGGGAGCGTACGACGCGGTGTCACCACTGCGCGGCCGATCAGGACTCGACGCAGCATACTTTGGCGGAATGTCCCGCCTGAGACCACGGAGCGCCGGATCCTGGTCAATGTGGTTGGCACCGACCTCTCCCTCCCTTCCCTTGTTAGGGGAATGTTGGAGGGAGAGGAGAAGTGGAGGGCGGTCTCCTCCTTCTGCGAGGTTGTTATCTCGCAGAAGGAGGAGGCCGAGAGAATTAGGAGAGAAGAGGTGGAGGTGTTACCTCCTCCCTCCCCCTCTCAGAGGGGTACTTTGGACGGAGACGGCGGTGAGGGTCCTCCTCGCATCGTGAGGAGGAACATGCGTCTACCCCGCCGTCTCCCGGCCCATTTACGGGCCTGGTAGAAATAAAGGGGAGGTCCCCCGAGGGTCTAAGTATTCTTACTTTGGTCCAAGTAAAAATAGGGGGACCTCCCCTCCTGGGGAGGGGGACTTGATCCCCCCCACTATTTTTAAGAGGGCCGGGAGGGAGTCTTCATCTTTCCCTCCCGGCGGGGGGTTACCCAGGGGCGGGGGCCCCTGGGTAATTCCCGCCCCCCAACACCATCAAGGAGGGCGGGGGAGGTCTCGGGGTGCCGGGCCTCCCCCATACTATCGGATAGGTAAACGAGGTGGGGGACGCCTTATCGCCCCCCACCTCCCCCAGGAATGAGGCCGTATACGGCCGAAGCCATGCCGTGTGGGAGAGGGGTGACTAACCTCACCCCCTCCCCAGGCATAGGCCGTATACGGCCACGCCCGAGGGGTGGAGGGACGAATGCCCTATGGCGATACCCCTCCACCCCTCACATGGGCCAAGGAAAGGCACCCCTCAGGGGTTTTAGTGGGTATGCCGGAAGGGAGACTCATTCTCCCTTCCGGAGAATCCCACATAACCCTGGGGACTCCCAAAAAGTTTCCCCTGAGTCAACAAAAAAAAAAAAAGGATACATGGTAAGGAGGTGCAGAGGGAATTGCTGAGGGGCAGAGCAGGACAGAAGGCTTGGAGATTTGAGGAGAGGTTGGAGAGAGGGCCGTTGTGCGCCACCTTGCCGTGGTGGAGGGGCTCTCCTGGGAGAATTCCCAGGGGTCTAAGAGCGCACACATGGAAGGAAAACCATGTTAAAAAACCCGGGTAGGCCGGACTCGTGAGGAGGGTTATACCAACCGCCCTGGAGTGGGGGGGCTCCGAAATACCCCCCCCCGTGAAAGACAACGTAAAAAAATTACATTTTATGATGAAAATGACGAACAATGATAATGACGTACCGCCCCAGAGGGTTCGGACCCTCAGGGGCCGGCGTGGGGGGGGGGTAGTGTCCCGCCCCCCCCATGTCGTCATTAGACGACAGGCGGTGCGAGGAGTGCCATGCAGGCGCCTCGCACTACAGGGCGACTGCAGGTGAGGGTGGGACTCTCCGGACTCTTGTCCGGGGAGCCCTAGTGACGCTCCTCCGTTTATTGGAGGAGGGGGAGCGTGGGAGGTGTTGTGGGTGCTCGGAGGGTTCCGTCCCCCCGAGTGCCTCTGGAGGCGTAGGATTCCGGACTTGTTCCGGGTCCTACGCCTCGGTGGTTAAAGGAGGGGGGAGGCCTGCGTCCTGTAGGACGAGAGGGACGCAGACCTCCCCGGAGGTTAGTGCCCCCCCCAGGGCACATTCGGAAGTGGTGTCCCTCCGCCACCGACCGGGGCAATTCTTGCCTCAGGTGCGGGGCGGAGGGGCACCACGTTGCGCAGTGTGCGGCTCCGGCCGCACACTGCTCTTTGTGTGAGGAGGCCGTGCATGTGGCGTCCCACCGCATTGGTGGGCCCACATGCCCGGTGATTCCCCCCCGGAAGGGGGGAAGAAGAAGAGGACAAGGAGGAAGAAGGGAGGGGGGGTTTACCCCCTCCTTTGGTACCCGAGAAGGAGCCTGTGCCCTTGGTTGAGGTACCTCTTCCCCGGGATGAGGCGATGGAGGTGGATCCTCCTTCTGGGGGATCCACCTCAGAGAGGCCATCAAAGGCCTGTATGGAGGTGGAGGAACCAGGGGGGGACGAGGGTTTTGTCCCTCCCCCCCGTCTCCTACAATGCAAAGTGAGGAGAGATGGAAGGGGATAGAGGTTTCAAGATATAATAAATGATATAAAAGGGTGAAAAAGGAGGGGATGCCGGGGTATTTAAAGAAAGGATGGGGGGAAAGTAGATGCCAGAGGGTGGCGAGGTTTAGGTTGGGGAACGAGATGAGGGAGGGAAGGTATTAGGAGGGCGAGAGGGACAGATTATGTAGAATGTGTGGATTGGGAGAGGAGGGATGGAGGCATGTGTGGGAGGATTGTGGGATTTGGGGGGTGGAAGGGACGTGGGAGGATATGGTAGAAGTGGTTCTGGGGGAGGAGGGAGAGGGGGAACGGTGGATGAGGAAGTTGGAAGAATATAGGGGGACAGAGGGGGGGAAGAGTGGCGGAGGGGAGAGAGGAGTGTGATTGAATGTGTGAATGGAATGGGCGAAATGTATGGGAGTGAATGGAGGATGTAGGTGAGCACTGGCTGGGTAGAGTCGACTGCCGGAAGAGGAGGTCCTGGTAGAGTAGGGTCCGGCGCGTGTGTGTGTATATAGGGTAGGATTAAGGCTGGTTGGAGGATAATTGTAAGATAGCTTATAAGGTAGATTTAAGTTAGCATGTAAGATAGGATTAAGAAGCAGGTTGTACTGAGCTTTTGTAACCCTGAGGGGAACAATAAACACGTATCTAATCTATTATCCGAAAATGTTCGCACCAAATTTTCCCAAATCCGGAATCCAAACACATCTAAAGGCTGAATAAAGCCCGTCGTCTTTTTTGGAATGGTTAAAAATTTTACTTCTTTGTCTTGTGGAATCAATTGCTCTAGCTGACTCGGACAGTGTCCCGTCCACAAGTCGAGTAGTAGCATGCTTTTACGGCCAGTATTCGGTAGATATACTTCGCTGAACCAAGTTTTGAAATGTTCGGACGTGAGTTTTCCTGATTTTGAAGCTTGGATGTAAATGTTAACTGGACTGAATAAAGTTTCTTGCACTCTCGGACCCTGTCCCTGTAGATTCCTTCAAAACTATGTACAGTGGTGAAAGAAGATGTCCACTTGCCGAAATAATAAGCATTATAGTGTAGCTGTGTGTCATAGAAGATACCGATTGAACCACCGCTTCAACAGTTTTCACTCTTGATTTCGCCAATGTTTCCAGAATGTATTTCAAGGTTAAAGCCACTCTCGTCTGCATTATAAATTTCTTCAACTCCGATGAGATGTTAGATTTTACGTTTAAATAAACAATTCTGCGATTTTGTAAGTTACCAGTAATATCTTAAAGCATAGATCGCGTCCTGAATGTTGTAATCTTGCGAGAAACAATTCTATGCACTTTCTTGAATTTCCAAACCCACCATTTACTTGCCTTGAATTGGAGTAGATCCACTTGGTCCTTTGCCTCCAAGGCCCATAATCTTAAATTAATATCGTGAATAATGAATCTTCTATCACAAACTTCTTCAAACTTTTGCAGTACATATTCCGTAATAAATGTAAATTTATCTGTATTTGTTCCACCTTTCTCTACACTCGTTTCCTATCTGTATAGCTGCTGTAAGGATTTAACCTTGCGAAAATTTTTTTCTGTGTACAGTAGGAAAAGATCTACGTGCCTTTTTTCCACTTTTCCAAAATTCCACAGCTTTTCTCTTATAATTAAAGTCGACTTTTCCACCTTCATCATCAATAATACATTCTTCAGTTCAAAATTATCTTTTTCTTCCTCTTCTTTTTCTACAGCCGTAATGTACTCTACAACTTGTGCTCCATGTGGTTCTGATGGATCGGCAAAATCAAGCACGTAATCATGTTCAAATAATAATACAGAATATACGTTTTGAAAATTTTGTAGAATATTACAAATTTCATTATGCACTTCAACTTCAAATGGCGTTACAGGTGTCTGTGTTATACTTGCAATTTGAATTGTAGTCGCTAACATGTTTATTACGTTTGCAACATTAACCGACGTCATTTTAAAGAGAAGTGTCAAGAAATGATCACTAACTTTTTTCAATAGAATAGTAATTACTTGTAGTCGTAAATGACGCTGGGAATAAATTATTTTCTCGGGCATATTTATATTAATCAAAAGACTCGATTACATGAACTTATTTACCGAATAAGTGATCAAAGATTATAAGTTGCACTATTTTTTGCGATAGTAGTCCAACCTTTATTCGACAAAATATTATCCTTATCTTATTTATCGTGTGGTTTGCAAAATAGTCTAATAAGATAACACTTCAAGTTATTTCTTCGGGCATATTTATATTAATCAAATGACTCGATTACATGAACTTATTTACCGAATAAGTGATCAAAGATTATCAGTTGCACTATTTTTTACGATAGTAATCCAACCTTTGCTCGACAAAATATTATCCTTATCTCATTTATCGTGTGGTTTGTAAAATAGTCTAATAAAATAACATTTCAATCAATGTATGTCTTTGATTAGTTTTTAATCTTTATGTATTGTAAGATACTTTATGTATTGTAACAGTGCTCGGAATTAGTTGCTCTTTTCGAGCCGATTCCCGAGGCGACGCCTCCTATTCCCCCACTACCGCTCGACGCTCGAGCAGACGCTGCGGCCGAGCCGCCGACAGCGTGTCTCTCAGGAGCGTCTCTAAAGAAAAAGAAAGCTAGGACCTTTTATATTGTTGCGCTCCGCGCCCGGAAGGACACTTCCGCGGTCACACACTCTCGCAGTCTGTCTCACACGGCACTCGCGACTTCCCGCCGAGGCGGAATGAGAACACGGCTTCGTAGATTTGAAAGTAAGCTCTTTAATGAAACTCCGTGAAGAGAACACGTCTCTTCGTTACAAGAAACCGTGAACAACAACGTCGCTGTTAAACAAACAAACGGCTCGTTGCCGGGGGACGCTCGTTGCCGGGGAATGCATGGCGACGCGAAACACATCGGGTCGCAAGAGCGGTCGCAACACTGCCCCCCTTCTTCCAGAATGTCGTCCCGACATTCAGGGAGGGCAGTTTCCTAGGAACCTCTCGTCCCTTTAGACTCACGGAAAGGGGAGGCGGTCTTCTCGGGACCTCTCGTCCCTAGACCCGCAATCCTCTGACGGCTTCCCGCCCTACCCCGAGCTGCTGCTGCGGGTTACCGGGCTCCGTCTTCTTTTCTTCCCCTCTTCCGCGCCTCTTCTTGTTGCCTCGCTCTTCTGAGTCCTCTTCCGTTCTTCGGACAAGGGGGGTGATAAACTCCCTGTGGCACCAACGTCCCGCAGGACTCCCCAAGTCCCTGCCTCGGCATTCGCCCTAAGGCCCACGGAAAAACCACAGGCGAAAAACCGTGGGCGAGGCAGACTTCTCTCAGGACATGTCTTTCACCAAATACGTCGTCCGTTTCCCTTTACGATGCCATTCGCCCTCGACGAGCGCCTCTACGACGGGGTACGTACGCTTTTCCTCCGGATGACGGCCGTCCCCCCCCCGCTCCATTCTGTCGAAAGGAACAACAAACAGAAACAGTGTTCGGACTTAACTAAATTAAAACTACTCCGGGCTTCGTTCGCGACGCCCAAGCCTCCCCCACGCGTCTCTCGAAAACGCAGCGCGAGTCAACCCGCATTAACCTTTGAACTCCCTCACGACCACCGTCCAACCCAGCGAACGGGGAGCTCCTCCCCTCATTCTTCGAAGATTATCCAACCGGCTCAAAGATTCTAAGACGACAACACCCCTTCTCGAAAGACAACCCGAAAACAAATCCAAACTCACTTTCGATAAGAAAACCGTCCCCCAAAACATAATCCCGGAAACGTCCGTGCCAAGTAAAGAAAGATCTAGAGAAATTATTTCTCAAACCCGACCGAACCTGCGTTTTCGCTCCGCACACGAGGCTATACTTAAAGCAGACGCAACAGAGCCCGTGTCAATCTTAAATTAACTTAAATTAACAAAATATTCGGCTCCCATCTAAAGGAAAACACCCCCGCGGTCGCCCGCGTCCGCGTCGCTCCCCGAAGCAGACGTCTCCTTTCTTTCCCCCGCAGAATAGAAATTTACCTCCCCTCTTTTTCCAGAAAAATTATTTTCCCCCCTTCTTTGCTCCGAGCAACTCTCCTGAATACACTTAAAGGCCTTCGCCCTCTCAATTGCCACACTCAGAGACGTCACCCCCTCGAGCTGGAAAGTTCTTTTTATACTTGCCTCAGTAAGAGAGGAAATGAATTGCGCGCACGCAATTTTGTCTCGCACGGGATGTGGGCATTCGGGATACGCGAGGCGCGACAATCTCTCCAATTCCGCCCCCAGAGAAGCGAAATCCTCCCCGAGCCGCTGCTTTCTATTCGTAAACTGCGAATAATAATTCTGCAGAGACCGCGTCTCCCCAAAACGCAGCTCGAGCTTCGCTTTCAATTCCGAGTACGAAACAGGCTCCGCTCCGTCGGCGCAGGAGTCGAGAAGCGCGCGCGCCTTTCCCCGCAAAGATGACGCCAGGACAACCGCCTTCTCCGTCTCCGTCCACAAATTCGCGCGCGCGATCAGCGTGAATTGCGATAAAAACTCGCGAAGCGGCGCTGTCCCGTCGTAAACGTCAGGCTTTAGTTTTAAACTACGCGTCGCGTGCCCCGCACACACGCCCTCGCCCGCGCCGGCCAAACTCGACATCTCGCAAGGATCGGCGGAGGAAAGAACATTATTGGAGGGACTTAGCTGTTTCTCGGCGAGTCGCTCCTCAAGACGCAAGAAAGCTGCATCACGTTCCCTGAGGCGGTTCACCATATCGTCCCGGAAGTGTTGGAATTGCGTCCGCTCCTGACGACGCTCCTCGCGCAGCTGTCGGAGCTCCTGGAGGACGGCCTCGAGAGGACTCGACTCCGTCGTAGCCGTCACCGCGGCTCGGGAGCGAGTCTTCGCCGGAGAGTGCGCCGTCGCCATCTCCCTCGAAATATCTCAGGATAGCTCGTTGTCCGTCCGAATCCCGGACGAGCCCCCAAAATGTTGCGCTCCGCGCCCGGAAGGACACTTCCGCGGTCACACACTCTCGCACTCTGTCTCACACGGCACTCGCGACTTCCCGCCGAGGCGGAATGAGAACACGGCTTCGTAGATTTGAAAGTAAGCTCTTTAATGAAACTCCGTGAAGAGAACACGTCTCTTCGTTACAAGAAACCGTGAACAACAACGTCGCTGTTAAACAAACAAACGGCTCGTTGCCGGGGAACTCATGGCGACGCGAAACACATCGGGTCGCAAGAGCGGTCGCAACAATATTATTAGTAATATTTTCCTAAAGAAATAATTTCTGCTTTCGTAATAAATAATTAATCGAAATGTTATGAATATATTATGTAATGCTATTTCACATCTTATCGCGAAAAATTCTACATCATTTTGTAAAAGAATATTTATAAAGGAATGCCTCATCGTATGAGATGAGAACGAGTACTTCAATAATTTTTATGGATATCATCCTTCGTAGAATTATGCAAACGACCGAGAAGACCAGAATAAAATTTTTACTTATTGAATGTTTCGATTTTTTTCTATTTTATCTTCATCTTATGACATAAGATGTAAAAATTTTATTCTGGTCTTCTCGGTCGTTTGCATAATTCTACGAAGGATGATATCCATAAAAATTATTGAAGTACTCGTTCTCATCTCATACGATGAGGCATTCCTTTATAAATATTCTTTTACAAAATGATGTAGAATTTTTCGCGATAAGATGTGAAATAGCATTACATAATATATTCATAACATTTCGATTAATTATTTATTACGAAAGCAGAAATTATTTCTTTAGGAAAATATTACTAATAATATAAAAGGTCCTAGCTTTCTTTTTCTTTAGAGACGCTCCTGAGAGACACGCTGTCGGCGGCTCGGCCGCAGCGTCTGCTCGAGCGTCGAGCGGTAGTGGGGGAATAGGAGGCGTCGCCTCGGGAATCGGCTCGAAAAGAGCAACTAATTCCGAGCACTGTATTGTAACATACTGTTTTATTTAAATAATTGAAAGCTGTCTGAAATTTATATAAATAATAATTTGAATATTGCTTTATGAAATTATTTTAATAATTAAAACTGCTAAAACAAACTTCAAATTTAATAATAGAAATTGTTTTTATTAAAAAAATAGAATACATAAATTGAAATTATGAAATGTATGAAAAGAGGTCATGGAGAAGTATTTTTGCATAAAATTATAAAATACAAAAACTAAATTTTAAGGGTAATGGTGGGAATAACTGGAAAAACATAAATTTTTTGATAATTATCTGTATGCAGTTTTGTAGATATAAAAAAAAGATACAATTTTTGTTTAAACTTTTTTTCGATATCTCTTACCGTTCTAAAGTTATTTCGTAAAAAAGGAAAATCTGCATTTTTTTTAAGGCGTAATTTCACCCCCTCAAAACGTAATATGGCACGAACAAAAAATAGTTTTGTATTACGGATGAACTACTCTACTTACACACAATGTTTCAGAATTTTCTGAATTTCCGGGTTGCCTAACCTCCCTTGTTAGACTATATAGATACTATATAGACTATATAGATATAGACTATATAGATATGGACTGCGCATATCCCCACTTTTCTGCGTTTTCAGTGAAGCCTTATTAACAGAAAGAGAGAGAGATTGTTTGATCGTGCGTGTGATAAAAAAGAAAGAGCTAGTACTTGTCTACGTTGCCAAATGCTGTGTTGCATATACTCTGTTCGAAGTAACTCTATTATAACCTTTCCATAGACAGTGTAACAGAAGTTAGTACTAACGGGATATATTTCGTCATATATATATATATATATATCACTCACATGCTGTCCTTGTCTTTCAATGTGGCTTCACCCCCCACTATCTAAAACGCAGTTTATATCTATATGGTCTAAGGTCTCTCGCCACTCTAACTGTACTGGAAGGAGCACTCCTTTGATCTAGAGCGGTCAGAGAAAAATAGTTGAATGGGGACTGTGCTGTTCTTGTCTAACTAACTGTACGTACAACGTAACTTACTATACTATCCACTCTAAAAAAATTTACGCATTTTCCATACACCAAGGGACCGGGAAGAAATATTACTCGGTTCAAGTACACACACCTTTTTTTTCATTAAAAATCTTCTTTAAACATATATATATATATATATATATTTTTTTTATATATATATATGTATATATATATATATATATATATATATAAAGAGAGAGAGAGCAATGTATAAATAATTTTATAAATAATTTTTTGAAATACATTTATTGAGAAACAAGATACAGATATAAAAAAGCAAAAAGGCATCATTAATTTATTTACATTAGTTATACCCCTTTCCTTATTATTTTTAAAATTAATATAAGTATAACAATGATCTTAAAAACATACTTTTGTAACATTTTGCATTATTACTATATATTAAGTTGCAAGAGTCATTTAAGGCGTTGAAAATTGTGTCCTTGAATGTCCAATAGATGATTTAAACTAAAAATAAGTAATCTGATCAATATTTATAATTCTATTTTTAATTTAAAATTTAAAAGTATTTTAATGCTATGTTAAAATAATTTAAAAATGTTATATATATATATATATATATATATATATATATATATATATAATGGATTATAAACATCGACTGTATAAAAATAGTAAATAATAATTCAAAAAGTAAATGGTAACTCAAAATTTTTATATTAAAAACACTATATATATGTATGTAACAAAAAAATTATACAAAACACTTCATGTAAATAAAATTATATATCACTATATTTGCATAAATAAAACTTTATATCAGTCAGTTAGTTGCTATAATAGAATACAATTTTGTTTTTTTAACTTTTAAAATGTTAATAATAATATGTTAAATGAAAAGACCGTTATAATGATATGCCGAAAATCATTGTAGCAAATAAGTATATTTTTATAGTTTAGCAGTATTGCAATACCTTAGGAATATCGTGTAGTAAATTAACAAAACGCTGCATTAATAAAATAAAATCTACATATTTCAATACATTCGTAAATTTTTTTAGTAAATGTACGTAAATAAAGTATTTTTAAAATATTATAAGAAATTTAAACATAAATAACAAACTTATAAAATATAAGAAAATATAAACACAAAACTTAAAATTGGAAAGAAATTAAACAAAAATAATTCTTAGAAATATAAGTTAAATAAAATAATAATTATACGTGATAGAATAAAATTGTTTTGTGCAACTTTGATCGACTTGTTCCACGATCCTTTAAGTGTCGCTCTGTCATCTTTCTGCAATAAGTAAAACTACGAAGCAACTAAGTATATTAGCTATTATTTTAATAATTTGAAATTCGTGAAGATTTTCGTCTCTTGTATTGTCAATTACAGGATGTTCAGGTGTAAACATTTTTTTTAATGTTTGGTAATAACGTTTGTATAGTACTCATCACAATATTACGTTTAAAATTTGATTGTTGTGTACCATGTAAAGTTAATTCTGTTCGAAATGTCTTCTCTACAACTTCTACAATTTTTAAAAATTTTAAAACTGCATTTGATAATAAAGTCGCTCCCGATTTACAAAAGTTGTAAATGAGTTATACTCCTTAATATTCACTATATAATTGTGATCACAGGGTGCATTTTTTTCTATTAAAATATTCACGCAATGTTGGCAACGTATTTCCTTCAATAATGTGCGAATAATAGTACTATATGTATAATAAAAAATATTTTCGATAAATATTCCGTTTAACGGACCACCCTTCAATGACCTTGACCTTGACATATGTTGTCAAGGTCATCCTCCTGAGTGACCTTCTGAAGGTTTTAGCCGTCGCTCGTTTTTTATTAAAAAGTTATTAACAAAAAAAGATTTGAAAAATAGCGAATTGGAACACATCCACACGCACACACACACACACCCCAACTTTGACATATGTTGTCAAGGTCATCCTCCTGAGTGACCTTCGGAAGGTTTTAGTCCTCGGTCACTGCTCGTTAAAAAGTTATGAACAAAAGAAGTTTGAAAAATTTGGCACTTATTTTAAATACACATTTACACATTTACCGCCTATTCTAATATACAATAAATATTTGATTTATTAAATGGATGTTCCAAATAACTTTTCATATTATGATCAGAAATGATAAAACCAAGTGTTATAAAAGTAGCGAGATTGGTTCTAGCTCCATCACACGTTATGGAACATACAGTAATACCTACGTCATACAATTTTTCAATAACCGTTTGAATTAATTGTGCTTGAACGTTTACATTAATTTTATTAATAAAAAAATATGCTATTAGACATTTATATTTATGAGTATACGAAACAATTTGAAAAACTAAAACTTCAGTAGCTAAATCTTTAGAATTGTTATTTAAGACACCACCATAATCAACGTAACCTACGTTTTTGTCAGTTTTGACATGATGTAAAATTTGTATCCGTACAGCCATTGAATCAAATATTAGGGTTACTTTCAAATAGTCTTTTTTTGGAATTTCTGTTTGTAAATGTTCAAACACTTCTGTTAAAACCGAGAGGGTTTCCGGATGAATGCCACGTGCGTGTTGGGCACTTTGCTGACGTTTCGCAAACATTGCAGCTTGCATCATCAGGACTAGAAGCTCCGATTCTGAGCTCTCTTCAGTTGCGGTAGTCCTTATATACCCCCGTTGTTCCTGATGGGGAGAGGGGGGAGGTTGATTTGGTCAGCCAATCAGAATGTTTTAATTGATCGATCGATCAATTAAAAAACCCGGGAGGATGATATGCCAAATAGGATTTACTTGAAAACCTTTGTCACGGTTGAGGTTGTCAGGATGTTTCAAAATTTCCAGACCTTCACGATATTTTCTGGCGAAATAGCTTTGTGAAGGGGCCAGTATGATAGACTTATCGTACTGCACGGAATGTCCAGTCTCCATCCAGTGTTCAGCTAAGGCTGATTGAGAAAAGTGGCTGTATTTGGCATACCGTTAGTGTTCCTTGATCCGTGTACTGATCTTCCTCCCGGTTTCTCCATGTACACTTTTCCGCAAGCGCAAGGTATTTTGTACACACCTGGTGTTTTCAGGCATGGTCTTTGATCCTTGGGATTTGGGAGTAATTGAGAAATCTTCTTTTAGGGTTCGAAGATCACTCTAATGTTATGTTTACTCAACCGGCCGATCAATTAAAACATTCTGATTGGCTGACCAAATCAACCCCACGCTCTCCCCACCAGGAACAACGGGGGTATAAGGATATAAGATATATAAGGATCATGATGCAAGTAGACATGGTGTGCTCTTGCGCATATTTTGTATTACAGCCAATCAGAGGTTGACCTTTTAGTTGTCCATTTTTCAGCGATAATTCAAATAAAATAAATAATATTTTATTTCAGTACGCATATACTACGCTAATAAAACTCAGTTTTACTTGTAATAAATATATATTGTTTGTGGTTTTATAATGATTTATTTTATTTTTATTGCTTTTATATTTTATCTAATAATGTTGTTTTTTACAATTAATATCAGAAAAATTTCTGAAATTCGTATAGGAATGTTCTATAGGAAATAAGATTAAAGATTAAAGATAAAGAATACGTTATTTATCAGACTAATAATATAAAAATATATAATTATATAACATTCTCTAAGACGTTGATATTCACACAGGACGTTTTTAACCATATTTGTCTATATTTTTCATCTTTGGGAAATGAAAAAAATCTTATTGATTTATATTTTATTCGCTGGTCACTGCGACTTTTACATCCCTTCACACAGTATCTTGGTCAGCCAATCGGCATCTTAAAAATTTACTTCCTTTATATCACGTTACTATATAATAGCTTAATTATTGTCAACTCGTATGTTTAACGTGCATCATAACCTTGACAACCGCGCGCCTATATTGTTGTAAAATGGCGGAAATTAAGGCCTGCGCGTTGCTATGCGTAAACTTGTCTTAGTTACGAGCACACCATGTCTACTTGCATCATGATAAGGACTACCGCAACTGAAAAGAGCTCAAAATCGGAGCTTCTAGCCCTGATGATGCAAGCTGCAATGTTTGTGAAACGTCGGCAAAGTGCCCAACACGCACGTGGCATCCATCCGGAAATCCTCTCGGTTAACGATATCAATGGCCACGAAAGCCTTAAAACTAGAACTTCTGTTAAAAAGCCAACATTACAATCATAATTGCTTGTTCGCAAACGAACGACGAGCTCCGCCAAGCCTTTCTCGCGCTGCATTGCACTGCCTGTGCTATATTGCATGTATAGCACAGGTGGTGTAATGCAGCAACAACACGGATAGTGAGTGGCGATAGTAGTGTGGGTTACATCGCACATGCTGCTGTCGCTGCTTACCACTTACATAATGTTATACTGCATTCGTGGGACTTGTGTCCCTTCCGCACAATATTCGAAGTTTTAGCGCAAGCAGCGCCGCGCTCGCGCTGAGCGCGCTCAACGTGAAACCGCTCCGAATAAAAACATGTTAAACCTTACGGCCGTTCCCTTTTTGTTTATAACATTTTTCGGGCCTTTCTGGAGTGTTCCTTTTTTGGCGTCATTTCTTTCAAAAGGAAATGACGACCGAGAAGAACATTCTAGAAAGGCCCGGGTGCAGTATAAAAGCGAATGCTGAGTGGGGACGGTCGCCAGTCTACTTTGAGTCTTTCGAGTACGACCCGCATTTTTCTTTCGTTTAGTAATTCGCACGCAAAATAGGATAGTCGCCTTTCTATCCTATCGCGAGTTCTGTTCGTGATAGCAAAGTTGCTTGCTCTGCTAGTTTCGCACGCGCGCTTTATAGGAGCCGCTTGCTCCTCGCAAAGTCGGTTCGGTGTGCAACCGCCGTTTAAACGCTTTCGAACGTGTATCGTGCTTCTCACTGCGGACTCGCATTGTCCGTGCTGTGTTTTGTACCGCGCGCTGAAAGTGTATAGACTTTGTAAATAATCTGTGTATATAAAACCTTTTTATTCTTTGTGACATTAAATATACATTGTTTTACTGTTAAACTTGCGTGTGAGTTCTTTGTGTGTGCATGCTCGTGACTCTAATTTCTCGCGACTCCATTCCGCACCGAACATTGCTTAACCACTTTTTTAACATTGGAGGATGTAGAAGAAATAATGTTTCTCGAAGAAATTCATATGCCTTAGGACTATAAAAATATAATGTTTTGGCAAACTGTTTTATATGTGGTGTATATCTGTGTTTTATATGTGTATATCTGCGTGTTTTTGCAACATTTTGATTCCTGTATTCATTTAAAATGCACTCTAGTTTTAAAATTGTTAGTTAATACCTGTTTGAGGTTTGAATTATGCATGTTATTTTTTTTTTAATGTATCAATAAGATTGCACATTGTAGTAATTGTCAGATCCCGACGATGTAAACGTTTTTGTAGAACATGCACTTTCTTTTGTAACTGCTGTGAATTTTGTTTTGCTAGTCTTTGTTTTTTAGGAGAGACCTGAGTACTTACATCCGTATATGTCCGTTTAATGGTTTGCTTTGTTTTATGTGAGAAATTCTAAAAAAATATATACAATAATTTATTAGTATATTACTTTCTTGATATTAAATATATATTATTATATAGAAAGTAATAATCTCACTTACATTCTTACATCTTCAAATTCTGTATAAAAAATTGAAGGAATTGCATCTCTTTTTAACAGATTCTTTTCTGTAGGTGGTGTCGGTGGCTGAAAAGCGTCTTTAGAAAAATGCACACAACAAATATATGCATTGTCTTGTATGAATGTTATTAGATCTTGTGGAATGGCGTGCAACTACTTATTATATTTAGAAGTATCTTTACGTGGGAATCTATGACAAAAAAAGCTTACAATTAGATGAAGAAGTACATAGCATAATATATAATATCAGGAGACGCGGTAGCGTCTCCGGCCATGTTCAAAAATAGAAATTACAAGTAGACACTACAAGTCTCTTATCCCGTACTCTTAAAATCGACTTTTTGGGAGTACAGAACTATTAAAATATAAAAAACTTTTGAAATGCATGTAGCATATTCTGAAAGGTGTCATCGCCACGAGTAAGTTAAGCCAAAAAAAAAAAAAGTCAGTCAAGCTGTTCTGGACATATAAACGGTCAAAAATTGATGTTTTTCATGAAAAATGAAGTACTTAACGTCTTCTTCTCTGTCCGCAGTTATATGTACTTCTCTTCTCTCTTACCTTTCACTTACACCTCCTCCAACTTCCACTCACCATCCCTACCCCTCATTTCCCTTTCTTGCTATGCCACCCCTTCCTCCCCTCCCCTCCACCTCTCTATTTTTTCACCTCTTTCGCTCTATCACACTTTTTCATCATCTTTCACCCTCTCTCACTCTCTCACATCCTCTCTGGTGTTACCATTTATTAAAAATTTTCAAAAACCACTCCTTGGGGGTGAAGTTTATTATCTCGGAAACGGTACGTCGCAAAAATATGAGACATGTGCCGTTAATTAAGGTTTCTTATGGAGTTAATTTACCATTTATTAAAAATTTTCAAAAACCACCCCTTGGGGGTAAAATTTAATATCTTAAAAACGGTACGTCATAAAAATATGGGACCTGTGTCGTTAATTAACATTTCTTATGGGGTTAATTTACTTTAATAAAAATTTTCAAAAACTACCCCTTGGGAGTAAAATTTAATATCTCGGAAACGGTGCATTGCAAAAATATGAGACATGCCGTTAATTTAGGTTTCTTATGGGGTCAATTTACCATTTATTAGAAATTTTCAAAAACCACTTTTTAGGGGTGAAATTTAATATCTTAAAAACGGTACGTCATAAAAATATGGGACCTGTGTCGTTAATTAACATTTCTTATGGGGTTAATTTACTCCAATAAAAATTTTCAAAAACTACCCCTTGGGGGTAAAATTTAATATCTCGGAAACGGTGCATTGCAAAAATATGAGACATGCTGTTAATTTAGGTTTCTTATGGGGTCAATTTACCATTTATTAAAAATTTTCAAAAACCACCCCTTGGGGGTAAAATTTAATATCTGAGAAACGGTGCATTGCAAAAATATAAGACATGTGCCGTTAATTTAGACCTTTTTAAAAAAAGGTAAAAAAAGGTGCTAAGTCCGCGTTAAAAAGTATCTTGGCAAATTATTATAGTAGAGTATTATTAACTTTAAAAAAACTGTTTAAAAATCTATTTCCAAAATAGTAGAATTTTAATCTGCACACATAAGTTATTTTAATCTAAACAAAATAGTTTATTTAAAACCATAAAGAAAATAAAAGTTATTTAATTATACATTCTACAAAAGTAATGATATCAACAAATTGTGCTAAGTAGAAATAAAAATTTATAAAAATATTTTAATAAAAAATGTAACAAAATATTATAAAAAATAGTTGTTTTAATTTTTTTTTATATTTTACTAAAATATTGATATCGAGAAATTATTCTATTAAAAATAAAAATTTAGTATTTTCACTAAAAGTTATACATAATTGTTTAATTTAAAAAAAATTATGGTAGTACAACCTTGTCCCAACTTAATATAACTTTTTGAAATAAAATATATATTTTAAAAATTTCTAGTATATGTATTAAAAGAAAAATTATATTAAATAAAAATAGTTCAAAAATTTAATTTAAAAAAGAAAAACAAATAATGTGAAAATATAAAATTAAAAATTATTTGTAAAAAATTAAAAAATAAAAATTAATAGAAAAATAGAAAAATGTATATAAAAATTAAAAATTAATAAAAAAATAAAAAAATTTAATTGAAAGACTTAGCACTGCTACAAAATAAGCCATTTTAAAAATTAGCAGCGCAAAATCTTGTAATTAAATTTTGCCAATTTTGTTAATTTTTTAAATAGCATATTTTGTAGCAGTGCTAAGTCTTTCAATTAAATTTTTTTATTTTTTTATTAATTTTTAATTTTTATATACATTTTTCTATTTTTCTATTAATTTTTATTTTTTAATTTTTTACAAATAATTTTTAATTTTATATTTTCACATTATTTGTTTTTCTTTTTTAAATTAAATTTTTGAACTATTTTTATTTAATATAATTTTTCTTTTAATACATATACTAGAAATTTTTAAAATATATATTTTATTTCAAAAAGTTATATTAAGTTGGGACAAGGTTGTACTACCATAATTTTTTTTAAATTAAACAATTATGTATAACTTTTAGTGAAAATACTAAATTTTTATTTTTAATAGAATAATTTCTCGATATCAATATTTTAGTAAAATATAAAAAAAAATTAAAACAACTATTTTTTATAATATTTTGTTACATTTTTTATTAAAATATTTTTATAAATTTTTATTTCTACTTAGCACAATTTGTTGATATCATTACTTTTGTAGAATGTATAATTAAATAACTTTTATTTTCTTTATGGTTTTAAATAAACTATTTTGTTTAGATTAAAATAACTTATGTGTGCAGATTAAAATTCTACTATTTTGGAAATAGATTTTTAAACAGTTTTTTTAAAGTTAATAATACTCTACTATAATAATTTGCCAAGATACTTTTTAACGCGGACTTAGCACCTTTTTTTACCTTTTTTTAAAAAGGTAATTTTTTTAGGGATATCATTCTTTTTTGTACACAATTATTAAATAATGAAATATTAATCTCAATTTATTTAGATATTACATAAATGATGATAATTTTAGAACAACTAAGTTTTCGTAAAAAATCAATTAAAATTGGGGTGAAAGTTATGATAATTGTTAGATGTTAGATTGGGTCTTGTAAATGGTATAATTGTTAAAGTGGTTTCAATTGTGACAAGATATTTCAATTGCACGAGTGCGACTCCACATCCGCAGTAATATGTAAGAGAGGAGGTGAATTATTTTGGTAATAACGAGAGTGAGAGAGAGTGATTTTGTAAAATATATATTTTTATTGACTAAAGTTTTTAACTCTAAATAATTAAACAGATAAAAATATTTACTAATAAATAACAAATGTTAAACTCTATTAAATTTGTATATGTGTATGTATATTCATTTTGAATTATTGGCATCTGTTTGTTATTATAGTAAAAATTTAGTAAAAATTAATTTGCATCATGTTGATTGAAAGATAAAAATGTATAAATGTGAGTTGTGAATATGTGAATCCAAAAAAAAAACAGTAAGAAATTATATACATTTTCAAGAGCATTGTGAAATTAATTATGGACATGATTGACAATTACTTCTTTCTGGTTTAAATTCTTTATAGATACTTTAAAAACATCTTTACCAGTGATTAAGAATAAACAGATTCCAATTTTTCTCGACCTGTTTGGCAAAATTTATTGTATTTTGTAATGTATTTTTTGTCAATTCAAACCAGAAAGAAGTAATTGTCAATCATGTCCATAATTAATTTCGCAATGCTCTTGAAATTGTATGTAATTTCATACTGTTTTTTTTTTGGATTCACATATTCACAACTCACATTTATACATTTTTATCTTTCATTCAACATGATGTCAAGTAATTACCCTACACAGGTAATCCAACATCTTCCAAAAGTTGATTGTGGATATTCTAACAGTAATGTTCTATTGAAATTTTTGCACCAGATATAGTAATGTAATAATGTACATAAATGTGCGCGTGCGTGTATACTTACACGCAAACGTAATATTTGAGAGTTTAAAAAATTGACTAAAAATTGACATATGAAATGAAGTTGGGATTTTTCCAACTAGATATCGAATCTACCTTCATCCATGTCTTTTTAGACACAAATTCGATCAATGCGGATTTATCTCTCGGGCTCTTCTACTGCCGAAATACCCCATCATTTACACTAGAAAATAAAAATTTACAGAATACTAGAAAATAATTATATTAATGGCAAAATGATTATTAGTACAAATTATTAGTATAACGAACTTACTGATATATCGTAGGTAGAGCTGTAACCATAAATCTGCCACTAAAACCTGGAGAATCTGTTACATCTATCTTCTCAACATTTATATTTAAATCTTTCCTGGATAATGTAAACTCTTCCCAGACGTGTTCAAGTGTTTTACATGCAGGACACCATGGAAGATAACTAATAAATAATAAATGTTAAACTCTATTAAATTTGTATATGTGTATGTATATTCATTTTGAATTATTGGCATCTGTTTGTTATTTTAGTAATAATTTAGTAAAAATTAATTTGCATCATGTTGAATGAAAGATAAAAATGTATAAATGTGAGTTGTGAATATGTGAATCTAAAAAAAAACAGTAAGAAATTACATACAATTTCAAGAGCATTGTGAAATTAATTATGGACATGTTTGACAATTACTTCTTTCTGGTTTGAATTCTTTATAGATACTTTAAAAACATCTTTACCAGTGATTAAGAATAAACAGATTCCAATTTTTCTCGACCTGTTTAGCAAAATTTATTGTATTTTGTAATGTATTTATTGTCAATTCAAACCAGAAAGAAGTAATTGTCAATCATGTCCATAATTAATTTCACAATGCTCTTGAAATTGTATGTAATTTCATACTGTTTTTTTTTTTGGATTCACATATTCACAACTCACATTTATACATTTTTACCTTTCATTCAACATGATGTCAAGTAATTACCCTACACAGGTAATCCAACATCTTCCAAAAGTTGATTGTGGATATTCTAACAGTAATGTTCTATTGAAATTTTTGCACCAGATATAGTAATGTAATAATGTACATAAATGTGCGCGTGCGTGTATACTTACACGCAAACGTAATATTTGAGAGTTTAAAAAATTGACTAAAAATTGACATATGAAATGAAGTTGGGATTTTTCCAACTAGATATCGAATCTACCTTCATCCATGTCTTTTTAGACACAAATTCGATCAATGCGGATTTATCTCTCGGGCTCTTCTACTGCCGAAATACCCCATCATTTACACTAGAAAATAAAAATTTACAGAATACTAGAAAATAATTATATTAATGGCAAAATGATTATTAGTACAAATTATTAGTATAACGAACTTACTGATATATCGTAGGTAGAGCTGTAACCATAAATCTGCCACTAAAACCTGGAGAATCTGTTACATCTATCTTCTCAACATTTATATTTAAATCTTTCCTGGATAATGTAAACTCTTCCCAGACGTGTTCAAGTGTTTTACATGCAGGACACCATGGAAGATAACTAATAAATAATAAATGTTAAACTCTATTAAATTTGTATATGTGTATGTATATTCATTTTGAATTATTGGCATCTGTTTGTAATTAATATAGTAAAAATTTATTAAAAATTAATTTGCATCATGTTGAATGAAAGATAAAAATGTATAAATGTGAGTTGTGAATATGTGAATCTAAAAAAAAACAGTAAGAAATTACATACAATTTCAAGAGCATTGTGAAATTAATTATGGACATGTTTGACAATTACTTCTTTCTGGTTTGAATTCTTTATAGATACTTTAAAAACATCTTTACCAGTGATTAAGAATAAACAGATTCCAATTTTTCTCGACCTGTTTAGCAAAATTTATTGTATTTTGTAATGTATTTATTGTCAATTCAAACCAGAAAGAAGTAATTGTCAATCATGTCCATAATTAATTTCACAATGCTCTTGAAATTGTATGTAATTTCATACTGTTTTTTTTTTTTGGATTCACATATTCACAACTCACATTTATACATTTTTACCTTTCATTCAACATGATGTCAAGTAATTACCCTACACAGGTAATCCAACATCTTCCAAAAGTTGATTGTGGATATTCTAACAGTAATGTTCTATTGAAATTTTTGCACCAGATATAGTAATGTAATAATGTACATAAATGTGCGCGTGCGTGTATACTTACACGCAAACATAATATTTGAGAGTTTAAAAAATTGACTTAAAATTGACATATGAAATGAAGTTGGATTTTTCCAACTAGATATCGAATCTACCTTCATCCATGTCTTTTTAGACACAAATTCGATCAATGCGGATTTATCTCTCGGGCTCTTCTACTGCCGAAATACCCCATCATTTACACTAGAAATTAAAAATTTACACAATACTAGAAAATAATTATATTAATGGCAAAATGATTATTAGTACAAATTATTAGTATAACGAACTTACTGATATATCGTAGGTAGAGCTGTAACCATAAATCTGCCACTAAAACCTGAAGAATCTGTTACATCTATCTTCTTAACATTTATATTTAAATCTTTCCTGGATAATGTAAACTCTTCCCAGACGTGTTCAAGTGTTTTACATGCAGGACACCATGGAGCATAACTAATAAATAACAAATGTTAAACACTATTAAATTTGTATATGTGTATGTATATTCATTTTGAATTATTGGCATCTGTTTGTAATTATAGTAAAAATTTATTAAAAATTAATTTGCATCATGTTGAATGAAAGATAAAAATGTATAAATGTGAGTTGTGAATATGTGAATCCCCCAAAAAACAGTAAGAAATTACATACAATTTCAAGAGCATTGTGAAATTAATTATGGACATGATTGACAATTACTTCTTTCTGGTTTGAATTCTTTATAGATACTTTAACCCTTATGTGCACAACCAACTTTTTCCACGTTGTTGCACAACCGGGGTACCCGGGTATCCACTGCGAGTTTATCTTAATTTTTGACAGTTTAAACAAACGGAATCGTTTGAAATAAATTTATTTCATTAAATAAACATCAATAGAAAGTATTTAAGTCATATTGGAGATCCTGAGCCCGCCACAGCATTCCAAAAAATAAACATAACAATTGAGTACCGGAGCACTGCGCAGGTACGAAGGGGATCGGGCGACCTTAGTCGACCGGCTGTAGTGGGGATGTAGTGGGGATAATACAGCAATAGCAGAATTATATTTGTTGTTTATTTATAAACTACCATTACCTAAATAAAATATTAATCAATGTTATTAATTAATTTCTGAGCGAAAACATAATTTTACACCTAGTGGATACCCGGGTACCCGGTTGTGCCCAACGTGTATGTGTCATAAAACCATGTAATTTAGGTTAAAAAAATTCGAAAAAAAATTTTTTTTCAGTCGTTTCATATTCTCAAAGAGTTCAACGAGGCATTCCTAGACGGAAAAATCGATATTTCAATTTTTCATAAAGTTATACGCAAAAGTATGGCGCGGTGGATACCCGGGTACCCGGTTGTGCACATAAGGGTTAAAAACATCTTTACCAGTGACTAAGAATAAACAGATTCCAATTTTTCTGGACCTGTTTGGCAAAATTTATTGTATTTTGTAATGTATTTATTGTCAATTCAAACCAGAAAGAAATAATTGTCAATCATGTCCATAATTAATTTCACAATGCTCTTGAAATTGTATGTAATTTCATACTGTTCATTTATACATTTTTACCTTTCATTCAACATGATGCAGATTAATTTTTACTATTGCTTGTCATAATATAGAAATATATTCAAGACTTACTTGGTTCTCATCTCTAACATGTCCGTAAAGTTCTCTGTCATATTACTTTACTTTGCACTATCGTTGCCACTAATTATTAGGTGTACAACTTAATT
This sequence comes from Crematogaster levior, assembly GCA_901521435.1. NCBI lineage: Eukaryota > Metazoa > Arthropoda > Insecta > Hymenoptera > Formicidae > Crematogaster > Crematogaster levior. Next base: position 71,430 of record CABEGB010000963.1, on the reverse strand, counting down.
CGGTCCGTTTTTTTTGCTTGAAAAACGTATTGAAAACGGACCGAACTAAGTTGTACACCTAATACTTTTCACTATCATTGCCACTAATAACCTATTCTTCTTCGCATATTTACTTTTCACTATCGTTGCCGCTAATAACCTAACTTTCGTTTATCGACGTCACTTACTGTCGATCGATTATTTTCGATCACACTACGATCGATCACACTTCCAGAGCATCGCTAGCGCTCTTGTGTCAAATGCCTGAACCGTACGGTCGACGACGGAGACCACGACGTTTCTTAAATGATATTTTTCACATTTGGACTTTGCGTCGTAATAGCTCGATTTGTAGAGCATGTAGCCCAAAAATAAAAACACTTTTCTTATACAAATCAACCCCGCTCTATCGATTAAGACTACTTAGAAGTCGATCCGTGGAGCGGGTATATGAAAACTCGAAATATTGAGTGCTCTCAACTGACTGTTTCGCGTAAAGAGACACGGGAGCGTCTTGTTGCTTACGCGGACTTAGCACAAGACACTACCGTGTCTCTTGATTTCTTATGAGGTTAATTTACCATTCATTAAAAATTTTCAAAAACTACCCCTTGGGGGTAAAATTTAATATCTCGGAAACGGTGCATTGCAAAAATATGAGACATGTGCCGTTAATTTAGATTTCTTATGGGGTTAATTTACCATTCATTAAAAATTTTCAAAAACTACCCCATGGGGGTAAAATTTAATATCTCGGAAACGGTGCATTGCAAAAATATGAGACTTGTGCCGTTAATTAACGTTTCTTATGGGGTCAATTTACCATTTATTAAAATTTTTCAAAAACCACCCCTTGGGCATGAAATTTAATATTTCGGAAACGGTGCATCGCAAAAATACGGGACCTGTGTTATTAATTAAGGTTCTTATGGGGTTAATTTACCATTCATTAAAAATTTTTCAAAAACTACTTCTTGGGGGTAAAATTTAATATTCCGGAAACGGTGCATTGCAAAAACATGAGACATGTGCCTTTAATTTAGGTTTCTTATGGGGTCAATTTACCATTTATTAAAAATTTGCAAAAACCACCCCTTGGGCATGAAATTTAATATCTCGGAAACAGTGCATCGCAAAAATACGGGACCTGTGTTATTAATTAAGGTTTCTTATGGGGTTAATTTACCATTTATTAAAAATTTTCAAAAATTACCCCTTGGAGGTGAAATTTAATATGTATATTGTGAATGGTGTTTTTAATAAAATTATCAATTGGATCAACGCCGTACCGACGAGTAATATCACTATTAATAAAAAAAGGTACAGAGTAATAAGCGCTATATTTCACAAAGGCGAAGAAATGAATCGTGGTCACTCTACGTGTATGTTGAGAGCGGACAAAAAATCCGAATGGTATTGCTGTAATGATATGGAAGTTATCAAGAAAAAATGGCTTAAAGGAACATAAGGGGCGTACATATTGTTCTTGGAGCAGATTAAGTAAGTTGAAAAATAACTTTTACAATTAATGACTTTCTTAGAATGTAACAGAATTTTTTTACAGCATGTTTACATGAACCTTAATAAACTATTGAAATTGATCATTTTGGTCATTAAATTTTATTTTTCAAATCCGGAACATTATAACAATTAATCGCCTGCTCTGGCGCTGTACGAAGGCTACCGTAAGCGCCGAAATAAAATATCGGCTGCTCTGGCGCTGTATTAAGGCTGCCGTAAGCACCACATTAAACATTGAGTGGAATAAAGTTCTAACTTGTCCTAGACGTCCAATTAGAAAAATTATTTTTGGATCTATTACGTGCCCACAAAACAAAAATGCGATAGCTGCAATAGCGCTGAAATCTTGCTTTAGACGCCCAATTAAAAAAATTTGGAGCGCTCTGCTTATAAAAGATATCCCAGAGACGATTAATTTGTGTATTAATTTATATATTTAAAAATATTTTATACCAGATGTAGTTTGCACCAGACGTAATGATCGTGTTAAAATCGGAGAGACGAATAAAATATATGGTTGCGTGCTCACAAGAATGGGCAATGGAGGAGCTCATTCTTTATTTTCAATATTATTATAAATTCATTCTGTTGCAGTTGAAATAAATATGTAACGTATCACACATATTTATTACAATTATATAAACATCAGGAAACGCGGTAGCGTCTCCGGCCATGTTCAAATTTTGGACGCTACAAGTCTTTTATCCAGAACTATTAAAGTCGATTTTTTGGGGGTACAGAACTATTAAAATATAAAAAATTTTGAAATGCATGTAGCATATTCTGAAAGGTGGCATCGCCACGAGTAAGTTAAGCCAAAAAAAAAATCGGTCAAGCCGTTCTGGATATACAAACGGTCAAAAAGTGATGTTTTTCATGAAAAATTTTTGTTCTCTGTCCGCAGTCATGTATGTACTTCTCTTCTCTCTTACCTTTCACTCACACCTCCCCCAACTTCCACTCACCCTCCCCTCCCCTCATTTCCCTTTCTCACCACGCCCCCCTTCCTCCCCTCCCCCTCTCTATTTTTTTTTTTTTCGCTTTTCTTACACTTTTTCATCATCTTTCACCCCCTCTCACTCTCTCACACCCTTTCTGGTGTATTTACCATTTATTAAAAATTTTTAAAAACCACCCCTTGAGGGTGAAATTTTTTTAATATCTCAAAAACAATACATTGAAAAAATACGGTACTTGCGTCGTTAATTAACATTTCTTATGGGGTTAATTTACTGCTCAATAAAAATTTTCAAAAACCACCCCTTGGGGGTAAAATTTAATATTTGGGAAATGGTGCATTGTAAAAATATGAGACATGTGCCGTTAATAAAGGTTTCTTATGGGGTCAATTTACCATTTATTAAAAATTTTCAAAAACCATCCCTTGGGTGTGAAATTTAAGATTTCGGAAACGGTGCATCGCAAAAATACGGAGCCTGTGTTATTAATTAAGGTTTTTTATGGGGTTAATTTACCATTTATTAAAAATTTTCAAAAATTATCCCTTGGGGGTGAAATGTAATGTCTTGAAAACGGTGCATCGCAAAAATATGAGACATGTGCCGTTAATTTAGGTTTCTTATGGGGTCAATTTATCATTTATTAAAAATTTTCAAAATCCCCCCTTGGGGGTAAAATTTAATATCTCGGAAACGGTGCATCGCAAAAATACGGGATCTGTTTCGTTAATTAAGGTTTCTTATGGAGTTAATTTACCATTTATTAAAAATTTTCAAATACGCTAATGTAATAATAAAATTTAATTGAATTTACCGCTTAATCTCTCGTTTTAATGTAAATATTTAATAAAATATTCCATTTACTTACTATTTGTATAATAATTTATATAATAATAAAATTTATGTTAATTGAATTTATCGCTTAATCTTTCGTTCTAATGTAGATATTTAATAAAATATTCAATTTACTTACTAAGTAAAATTTATAACATTGTCCTTTAACTTCAAAAAATTCTAAGTTTTTAAATAAACCTAATAAATAAAATTGAAAGTGATAATAAATATTTTCTCAATTTTTGATCTCTCTATACTAAACGATAAGAAATTAATCTTAAACCATCTCATCCAAATAAAATTCTAAATAAATTAGGTTTAATGATTATTAATATTATAGATATAATCTTCAATATATAATCTTAAATAAAATATTAATATAAATACTAAAACTGTTAAAAATATATAATACCATGAATATTGATATTTCATTTAGTATTTTTCATTTCATTAAGTTATTTCATTAAGTATTTTATTAAGTTTATTAAATATTTTCCGAATTATAAAGCTCCAAATTTGCAGTACTTTGATATAAAATACAAAATATTTCGTAAAATATTTAGTTTTCGGTAGGTCTTACCCTAATACTTTTATGCACAAAATAATAAGACAAAACTATTGGTGCAAAGAATATAGTTATCCTTAAAGAAAAATACGCAATTGCATATTGCAAATAGCATAACTTTTTTAAAACTTTGCGTTTTTTTTGCACCAATTGATTCATATATCTGTACTTTAAAAAGTAGGTGATATCTCAAAAAATCATAAATGAAAAGGTCAAGCCATGTTCAAAAATAGACCCTCAAGAATTTGAATTTTTACAAATTTAAATGATTATTTAATAATATATTACCATGAAAAGTAACTGATATATTATACAAGGTGCCAGTTCAAAGTGAACATACATAAAGTGTATATTATCTAAATAAATTAATAAAATAAATAATATAATAAATTTAATAACATATTACCACGAAAAATAACTGATATGTTATTCAAGGTGCAAATTCAAAATGAACATACATACATAAGGTGTATATAAGTAAAATTGATTAAAATTTGACTCTAAGTGAAAGTACATAAGTGATATGTTATTCTTAGTGCACAAAATATAAAAGTCGTTTATTGAAGTTTGATTTGAAATTTATACAAGCCTGGACAATGAAAAATAGTTGTTTTTGTAATTCCAGAGTACTAATTTGTTAATGACTCGGAAAAAGAACATGGCGGCCTGCTCTCAAAAAACTTTCGATGGATGGAATAAAATGAAAGAGTTATGAAAATGGTTTAGATTAAAAATCTCCAATCTTTCTGTAGTAAAATTTCGAATTTTCCTATCAATTTCCGATTTTGAATTTGTTATACCGTATTTTCAGCGAGTAATTTATTGATCAAAAAGTGTTGTCTTATTGCTTGAAACGGGTAAATATTAAATAAACTCAAAATTCATAAATAAAAAAGTTGTCATGTCAAGTACAAAGAAGCTACACGTTTAAAAAGATTAGTGATTATCTGACGTAACATACAACTATAATATAAAAAATCAGATATTAATTATTCAAGATACAAGTGCGAAATAAATATCGTTAAAATATAGATACAAAATTTATCACAATTTGACTCTGAAAAGTAAGTGACATGCTTCTTAAAGTGCATGTATACAATTTAACAGTGTTTTGATAATGATTAATTTAAATATTTGCATTATCTCTCTCTCTCTCTCTCTCTCTCTCTGGGCAGGGTGACATATGTGATTGATATTTAACAGTACTACTAACTTATTGAATAGTCAGAGACAAGTTGTGTTGGATGAATCGGAATGTAAGTATTATTATTCCTAAGTGGATACTAAGAAACGCATTGAAGTTTTTTGAGAGCAGGCCGCCATGTTCTTTTTCGAGTTATTAACAAATTAGTACTCTGGAATTACAAAAACAACTATTTTTCATTGTCCAGGCTTGTATAAATTTCAAATCAAACTTCAATAAACGACTTTTATATTTTGTGCACTAAGAATAACATATCACTTATGTACTTTCACTTAGAGTCAAATTTTAATCAATTTTACTTATATACACCTTATGTATGTATGTTCATTTTGAATTTGCACCTTGAATAACATATCAGTTATTTTTCGTGGTAATATGTTATTAAATTTATTATATTATTTATTTTATTAATTTATTTAGATAATATACACTTTATGTATGTTCACTTTGAACTGGCACCTTGTATAATATATCAGTTACTTTTCATGGTAATATATTATTAAATAATCATTTAAATTTGTAAAAATTCAAATTCTTGAGGGTCTATTTTTGAACATCGCTTGATCTTTTCATTTATGATTTTTTGAGATATAGTTATCCTTAAAGAAAAATACGCAATTGCATATTGCAAATAGCATAACTTTTTTAAAACTTTACGTTTTTTTTGCACCAATTGATTCATCTGTACTCTAAAAAGTAGGTGATATCCCAAAAAATCAGAAATGAAAAGGTCAAGCCATGTTCAAAAATAGACCCTCAAGAATTTGAATTTTTACAAATTTAAATGATTATCTAATAATATATTACCATGAAAAGTAAGTGATATATTATACAAGGTGCCAGTTCAAAGTGAACATACTGTTATGACCTGATTTTTCCCAAAATCAGTTATTGCAGCATTATTATTAGTTTCGACACCGCCAACGGTTACGAAACTAATGACTCAAATCTAAATTACTAAATCAGGTCATAACCAAAAAGTATAACGAGGTCACCAGAAAATGTAACTGCTGATCCGAAACTCAGTCAGCAGTTGCACAACAGAACGAGGGCACCGATGCCCTTTTAAATGCCGAACGCATCGCGAGCAGTAATCATTGAGTAGTGACAAGTGAGTAATCTTCCTCGCCTTTGTGTAACGTACGAACTTACTCAATAAGCGGCAGTGTAAAGTGTGTGAATAAATCAGTCAAAATCAAAGAAAGTGTTTCTTTATTTAACCAACGACATCATCACTAAAGGTGGTACCAGTGCCTTTCCCGGCCTAGCAGCCTCGACGGACAACGAACCGCAATCCTGTGCCTACCCCAGGCACAACAATACATAAAGTGTATATTACTCTTAAAAAATTACCTTTTTAATAAAAGGTAAAAAAAAGGTGCTAAGTCCGCGTCAAAAGTATCTTTGCAAAATAGTATAGTATTATTAACTCTAAAAAACTATTTAAAAACCTATTTCCAAAAGAGTGTGATTTTAATCTACACACATAAGTTATTTTAATCTAAACAAAATGGTTTATTTTAAACCATAAAAAAACTATAATTTAATTATACATTCTACAAAAATAATGATATCAACAAATTGTGCTAAGTAAAAATAAAAATTTAAAAAAATATTTTAATAAAAAATGATACAAAATAATGTAAAAAATAATTTTAATTTTTTAAATTATATCCTACTAAAATACTGATATCGAGAAATTATGCTATGTATTTAAAAATAAAAATTTAATATTTTAACAAAAAATTATACATAATTGTTTTAATTTAAAAAAAATTATGGTATTGCCCCAACTTAATAAAACTTTTTGAAATAAAATATATAAAAAAAAATATAATATAATATAGTATAGTTTGAAAGTTTAATTTAAAAAAGAAAAACAAATAATGTAAAAATATAAAATTAAAAATTATTTACAAAAAATAAAAATTAAAAATTAATGGAAAAATATAAAAATGTATATAAAAATTAAAAATTAATATAAAAATAAAAAATTTAATTAAAAGACTTAGCGCTGCTAATTTTTAAAATAGCATATTTTGTAGCAGAGCTAAGTCTTTTAATTAAATTTTTTATTTTTATATTAATTTTTAATTTTTATATACATTTTTATATTTTTCCATTAATTTTTAATTTTTAATTTTTTGTAAATAATTTTTAATTTTATATTTTTACATTATTTGTTTTTCTTTTTTAAATTAAACTTTCAAACTATACTATATTATATTATTTTTTTTTTATATATATTTTATTTCAAAAAGTTTTATTAAGTTGGGGCAATACCATAATTTTTTTTAAATTAAAACAATTATGTATAATTTTTTGTTAAAATATTAAATTTTTATTTTTAAATACATAGCATAATTTCTCGATATCAGTATTTTAGTAGGATATAATTTAAAAAATTAAAATTATTTTTTACATTATTTTGTATCATTTTTTATTAAAATATTTTTTTAAATTTTTATTTTTACTTAGCACAATTTGTTGATATCATTATTTTTGTAGAATGTATAATTAAATTATAGTTTTTTTATGGTTTAAAATAAACCATTTTGTTTAGATTAAAATAACTTATGTGTGTAGATTAAAATCACACTCTTTTGGAAATAGGTTTTTAAATAGTTTTTTAGAGTTAATAATACTATACTATTTTGCAAAGATACTTTTGACGCGGACTTAGCACCTTTTTTTTACCTTTTTTTAAAAAGGTAATTTTTTTAGAGATATCACTCTTTTTTGTAAATGACATTACTCTTCTTAAGTTTTTCCGTTTTATCAAGTTAAGTTATTAGCGGCGACGATAGTGAAAAATAGCTACTTAAGAAATGAGGTAAGCAAAGAAGTATTCAATTTTATAGTTTATTATTTTATTATTTTAATATCTTCTTTTATGTACAGGATATAAAAATGGTTTCTTTTATATGCACGATATGAAAATAGTTGCGTAGCAAGAAATAATGCAGTAAGTAATGTTGATTGCTTACTGTATCCTATCTTATCTCTCAGCATTTTCATCCTGTATGTATTACATTTCATTTTGTTTAATAATAGTACTTATGTTATAGTTATGTGCACTATTTGGTTTGGAATTGCTGAAAGAAGATAACATAGAAAAGATTCGAGATGTATCATCCTAAAAAACCAAACTTGTATTTGCAATGGGCCATCTTTGAAAAAGATCAGGATAACTTTGAGAAAGCTGCCACTATATATATATTAGAGAATATTGATAACGTACTACCACATATGATATATACATAATAACAAGAAACAATGCAAAAAGTAATGTTGATTGTTTCCTGCATTCTATCTTGTCTCTCAGCATTTTCACCCTGTATGCATTATATTTCATTTTGATTTTAAAATATTTAATAATAGTATTTTATATTATTAAAATTGTGCTATATAATAAGAATGATTTTTATTTTTTGTAGTTTGTAATTGCTGAAAGGAAATAATACAGAAAAGATTTGAGATGTATATTCGAGATGGTGTATCATCCTATAAATACTATATAAAATATGAAAATGGTTGCGTAGCAAGAAACAATGCGATAAGTAATGTTGATTGCTTACTGCATTCTATCTTGTCTCTCAGTATCTTCATCCCGTATGCATTACATTTCATTTTAAAATATTTAATAATAGTATTTTATAATTCGAAAAGTATAATTAAAATTGTGAGGTAAGCAAAGAAGTATTCAATTTTATAGTTTATTATTTTATTATTTTAATATCTTCTTTTATTTACAGGACTTAAAAATGGTTTCTTTTATATACAAGATATGAAAATAGTTGCGTAGCAAAAAACAATGCGGTAAGTAATGTTGATTGCTTACTGCATTCTATCTTGTCTCTCAGCATTTTCATGTATGTATTACATTTCATTTCCTTTAATTATAGTACTTTATGTTATAATTATGTGCACTATTTGGTTTGGAATCGCTGAAAAAAGATAACACAGAAAATATTCGAGATGGTGTATCATCTTTCTCAAAGATGGTCCATTGCAAATGCAAGTTTGGTTTTTTAGGATGATACAACATCTCGAATCTTTTCTGTGTTATCTTCTTTCAGCGATTCCAAACCAAATAGTACACATAACTTACTGCATTATTTCTTGCTACACAACTATTTTCATATCTTGTATATAAAATAAACCATTTTTATGTCCTGTAAATAAAAGAAGATATTAAAATAATAAAATAATAAATTATAAAATTGAATACTTCTTTGCTTACCTCACAATTTTAATTATACTTTTTGAATTATAAAATACTATTATTAAATATTTTAAAATGAAATGTAATGCATAAGGGATGAAGATGCTGAGAGACAAGATAGAATGCAGTAAGCAATCATTATCCAATTTGTTCCGAATATTCTTGACGTTATCTTGCCGTTGTACGAACCATGACCACGTAAACTTATTATCTGTACAGGTTTCTCGTTTTCATTCTCATTGTCATCCTAGCATCATTTTTATGGCGTTTATGAAATACCTGCATAATAAATTTGTTACTTAGACAACAAAATTTACAAATAAATAAAATTAAAATTAAAAATATAAAATATTTAAACTAACCCTCCGAGTGGTGAAAGGCCTAGAATCTATTTCTGTGGAATCGTCTGGTGCGCTACCAAGAATGTCATGATTATCATGTGTGTCTTCATATTCGTCATCGTATTCATCAACGACAAGGCTGTACTTCTCATAAAGATTCCATGATTTTTTAATTTCAGACTTGTCGTTTAACATTTCATTTGCACTTCTGTACTTATCTTTCCTAGAAAAAAGATATATTGTAACAGGAATGTTAAAATTTATGAATTTTGCACAAATTCAATTCACTTACTTTTTTCTCATCTCTAACATATCCGATAATTTGTAAAGAACATGATGCAGATTAATTTTCACTATTGCACCTTGTCATAATATTGAAATTATTCTATTTTTCACTATCTATTTTTCACTTTACTTTTCACTATCGTTGTCGCTAATAACCTAACTTTCGTTTATCGACGTCACTTACTACTACAATCGATTATCGATCACACTATACGATCGATCACACTTCCAGAGAATCACTAGCGCGATCTTGTGTCGAATGCCTCAACAGTACGTTTTTACGGTCGACGACGGAGAAGACGACGTTTCTTAAATGATATTTTTCACATTTGGACTTTGCGTCGTAATAGCTCGATTTATAGAGCATGTAGCCCAAAAATAAAAACACTTTTATTATATAATTCGACCCCGCTCTATCGATTGAGACTACTTAGAAGTCGATCCGTTGAGCGGATATATGAAAACCAGAAATATTGAGTGCTCTCAACTGACCGACTCGCGTAATAAGACACGGTAGTGTCTGTCTTATGCTTGCGCGGACTTAGCACAAGACACTACCGTGTCTCTTGATCTAAATAAATTAATAAAATAAATAATATAATAAATTTAATAATATTGTTGCGCCCGCGCCCGGTCACCCGGTACGCGGGGAAATTGCGTACCGGAGGATGTTTCCTGTTCCCTGGCGACGCCTGTTTACGCGTTGCCAGGCGCGTTGTGATGTTGTTGTTGTTGACGGAGCTGTCAATTCTACGGACGCTTGTATCTTTTACTCTTTAATAAATCGTTCGCTTTCTTTATATAACCGAGTCGTTTCTTTCCGCGAGTGAGCCGCGGAACTGTGAGTGCGAAAGTGACGGAAGCGTGCGGAGACGCAACATTTTGGGGGCTCGTCCGAGTTTCGGACGGAAGACGAGCTTGTGTGAAATTGCGAGGGAGATGGCGACAGCGCATTCTCCGGCGAAGACTCGCTCCCGAGCCGCGGTGACGGCTGCGACGGAGCCGAGTCCTCTCGAGGCCGTCCTTCAGGAGCTCCGTCAGCTGCGCGAGGAGCGCTGTCAGGAGTAGATGCAGTTCCAGCGTTTCCGGGACGACGTGGAGGCGCTCTTCAAGGAACACGACGCGGCTTTCTCGCGCCTCGAGGAGCGACTTACCGCCAACCAGCTAAGTCCTTCTAATAATATTTCTTGTGCCGGAAATCATTCTACGATGTCGCGTTTGGTCGGCGCGGGCGAGGGCGTGTGTGCGGGGCGAGCGAATGCGGGTAGCGTTCTGGCAGGCGAGAGCGATGACGCGGGGCGAGCGAGCACAGGTTACGTTCTGGCGAGCGAGGGCGGTGACGCGGAGCGTGCGGACGTGGGTCGAGATGGTGCGGATGCGGAGCGAGTTCCGGCGTGCGCGAGCGTTCCGGTTTAAAGATAAAGCCCGATACTTTTGACGGGTCGGCTTCGCTGCGAGAGTTTCTCGTAGTTTGATTTGGTCGCGCGCGCGAATCGTTGGGACGAGTCTATGAAGGCGATCGCGTCGAGCTTGCGGGGGAAGGCGCGCTCGGTCCTTGAATCCGTTCAGGACCTTGAGAATTTGGAATTCACCGAGCTAAAGGCCCGTCTAGAACTGCGTTTCGGAGAAAGTCTTTCGGCGCAAAATTGCTATATGCAATTTGCGAGCCGGAGGCAGAGGGACAGGGAGGATTTCGCCGCGTTTGGGGGGGAATTAGAAAGACTCGCGCGTCTCGCTTACCCCGAGTGCCCATACGCGGTGCGCGAGAAAATAGCGTGCGCGCAGTTTGTTTCGGCGCTCTCCGACAGCCATGTGAGGAGAACTCTCCAGCTCGAGGGAATCTCCTCTCTGAGGGCAGCAATCGAGCGTGCAAAGGCCATTAGGACTATTTTAGGGGAGGGCCGCGAGAACTCGTTTCAGCGGAGGTCGTTTACAAATTTTGTAAAGGAAAATTCGTCCGAAGGAGGGGCGAAGGGTTTCCCTGCGGAGAAAGAAGGGAAGGGTGAGAGCCAAGGGAACAGACGCTCTGGGATTGGGGGAGGTCCCGGAGAGTGCTGGTCCTGCGGAAAAAGTGGGCATTTCCGTGCGGAGTGCCCATCGAAAGAGGGAAACCGAGTCTAGTTGGACTTGAACCCGTCGGAAAAGTTATGTTTTATGTTCTTATGTTTCCGAGTTACTGCGTTTTTTTTTGTTCTCTTTTAGGAAAGGAAGGTTCGAGCCTCAAAGCTGAGTGGGACCGGCTGGGGACCTGGAGCTGGAGCTGACCTTCCTTCCTGCCTTTGGTTCCTGTTGTACTGTTCTTTTTCCGGAAAAGAAGACTGCCTCGCCCACGGTTTTTACCCTGTGGTTTTTCCGTGGGACTCAGGGCGAATGCCGAGGCAGGGACTTGGGGAGCCCTGCGGGACGTTGGTGCCACAGGGCGAAAGTCACCCCCCATGTCCGAAGAACGAAGACTCAAGAGTCAAGACTCAAGAGTCAAGACGCAAGAGACAGGACTCAAGCATCGAGAGGGATATGGGCGGCGGTGAAGAAGATTCCGCGGCTTCCCCCTGGGAGCCGGTTGGGGGCCAACTCGATACCCGTGAGGAGGGTTGAGCCACCCTGGAGCCGGTTGGGGGAAGGTCGTGAGACGGCTTCTCCCTGGAAGCCGGTTGAGGGCCAACTCGATGCCCGTGAGGAGGGTTGAGCCACCCTGGAGCCGGTTGGGAGAAGGTCGCGAGGCTGCGTCTCCCTGGAGCCGGTTGGGGGTCTACTTGGAGTAGTACCGCCCTGGAGCCGGTTGGGAGAGAAGAAACTTCTTCTGCCCCTCAAGGATTGTCGGGGGCGACAATCTGAGAAGAAGGGGGGCAGTGTTGCGCCCGCGCCCGGTCACCCGGTACGCGGGGAAATTGCGTACCGGAGGATGTTTCCTGTTCCCTGGCGACGCCTGTTTACGCGTTGCCAGGCGCGTTGTGATGTTGTTGTTGTTGACGGAGCTGTCAATTCTACGGACGCTTGTATCTTTTACTCTTTAATAAATCGTTCGCTTTCTTTATATAACCGAGTCGTTTCTTTCCGCGAGTGAGCCGCGGAACTGTGAGTGAAAGTGACGGAAGCGTGCGGAGACGCAACAATATATTACCACGAAAAATAACTGATATGTTATTCAAGGTGCAAATTCAAAATGAACATACATACATAAGTATATAAGTAAAATTGATTAAAATTTGACTTTAGTGAAAGTACATAAGTGATATGTTATTCTTAGTGCACAAAATATAAAAGTCGTTTATTGAAGTTTGATTTGAAATTTATACAAGTCTGGACAATGAAAAATAGCTTTGTAATTCCAGAGTACTAATTTGTTAATGACTCGGAAAAAGAACATGGCGACCTGCTCTCAAAAAACTTTCGATGGATGGAATAAATAATTAAAATAAAAGAGTTATGAAAATAGTTTAGATTAAAAATCTCCAACCTTTCTGTAGTAAAATTTCGAATTTTCGTATCAATTTCCGATTTTGAATTTGTTATACTGTATTTTCAGCGAGTAATTTATTGATCAAAAAGTGTTGTCTTATTGCAAAAAATAGTGTCTTGTAATCAAGAAAAATAGGTTTTGAATAACAAGATTTCATTTAACTCACAATTTTTTCTGTTCAGAATTACAGAAGAAAAAGACATTTCTACGTAATTTCGTGTATTCACTTCGTAATAGAGCTTTTGAAAATACGATGAATTTGTATTCTATTATAATCTAATCTTATTCTAATCTAATACTTTTGGTACTTCAAGTGTTGTAATAATTACTTTATAAAAGCTTCGACATCATTATTTCTAAGTGAATACTGAGAAACGCATCGAAGTTTTTTGAGAGCAGGCCGCCATGTTCTTTTTCCGAGTCATTAACAAATTAGTACTCTGGAATTACAAGCAACTATTTTTCATTGTCCAGGCTTGTATAAATTTCAAATCAAACTTCAATAAACGACTTTTATATTTTGTGCACTAAGAATAACATATCACTTATGTACTTTCACTTAGAGTCAAATTTTAATCAATTTTACTTATATACACCTTATGTATGTATGTTCATTTTGAATTTGCACCTTGAATAACATATCAGTTATTTTTCGTGGTAATATATTATTAAATTTATTATATTATTTATTTTATTAATTTATTTAGATAATATACACTTTATGTATTGTTGTGCCTGGGGTAGGCACAGGATTGCGGTTCGTTGTCCGTCGAGGCTGCTAGGCCGGGAAAGGCACTGGTACCACCTTTAGTGATGATGTCGTTGGTTAAATAAAGAAACACTTTCCTTGATTTTGACTGATTTATTCACACACTTTACACTGCCGCTTATTGAGTAAGTTCGTACGTTACACAAAGGCGAGGAAGATTACTCACTTGTCACTACTCAATGATTACTGCTCGCGATGCGTTCGGCATTTAAAAGGGCATCGGTGCCCTCGTTCTGTTGTGCAACTGCTGACTGAGTTTCGGATCAGCAGTTACATTTTCTGGTGACCTCGTTATACTTTTTGGTTATGACCTGATTTAGTAATTTAGATTTGAGTTATTAGTTTCGTAACCGTTGGCGGTGTCGAAACTAATAACAATGCTGCAATAACTGATTTTGGGAAAAATCAGGTCATAACAGTATGTTCACTTTGAACTGGCACCTTGTATAATATATCAGTTACTTTTCATGGTGATATATTATTAGATAATAATTTAATATATCACTTACTTTTCATGGTAATATATTATTAGATAATCATTTAAATTTGTAAAAATTCAAATTCTTGAGGGTCTATTTTTGAACATATTTTTGAACTATTTTTGGCTTGACCTTTTCGTTTATGATTTATATCTTATATAAAACTCATTAACCATAATTATACCATAAGTAATAAATTTAATAAACCAAAGAACAAATTTATTTCTAAAAGATGTTTTCGAAACAAGTTTTATCCCTTTTCTACATCTTTCAAACATCATTTAGAAACTTATATTAGGTGTAGAACTTTGCTTCCGCCGTTTTTTTCCGAAATTCGAGGCTTTATTGTAAAAAATTGGTTATACATTTATGATTCAAAGTATTGTCCATCATTGGCCACTACTTTCTCCTATCTTTCGGGCAGCGTACGAATCCCGCGTCGAAAAAACTGGTCATCTTTTGAGGCGATCCACGAATCGATCCAATTTTTTATATCTTCATAAGACCGGAAGTACTGGTCAGCCAGGCCGTGTGCCATTGATCGAAATAAGTGATAGTCAAAGGGAGCAACTTCTGGAGAATACGGCGGGTGGGGTAGGACTTCCTATTTCAACGTTTCCAAGTATGTCTTTACCACTTTCGCAACATGGAGTCGAGCATTGTCATGCTGCAAAATCACTTTATCGTGTCTCTCGTTGTATTGTGGCCGTTTGTCTTTCAATGCTCGGCTCAAACGCATCAATTGCGTTCGATACCGATTGCCTATAATTGTTCAGTCGGTTTTAACAGCTCATAATACACTACGCCGAGCTGGTCCCAACAAATACAGAGCATGACGTTGGAGCCGTGAATATTCAGTTTGGACGTGGAAGCATGGCCGGGAACTCCCCATGATTTTCTGCGCTTGGGATTATCGTAATGAACCCATTTTTCGTCCCCAGTCATAATGCGATGCAGAAATCCCTTCCGTCTTTGCCTTTCAACCAGCTGTTCACAAACAAACAAACGCCGTTCAACATCTCTTGGCTTCAACTCGTACGGCACCCAATTTTCTTGCTTCTGAATCATTCCCATGGCTTTGAGGTGTTTTGAAACGGCTTGTTGAGTCACTCCCAATGATCATGCCAATTCTTCTTGATTTTGACATGAGTCTTGATCAAGTAATGCCTCCAATTCTGCATCTTCGAAAACCTTCTCTCTTCCACCGCTATGCCAGTCTTCGACGTCAAAATCACCGTTCTTGAAGCGTTGAAACCACTCACGACACGTTTTTTCACTAATAGCGGCCTCACCATAAGTATTTGAGAGCATTCGATGAGCCTCAGCCGCAGATTTCTTCATATTGAAGCAGAAAATTATAACCTCCCGCAAATGACGAGAATTTGGCTCGTAAACTGACATTTTCAATCAAGAATAACTTTATGCAGACACAAATCGACTAATGTTTTTATGGGGTTATGTTGACAGATGCCCAAGTTTATTGTATGACGTCTATGATCTATTTATTTCGACCACCACTTACCGCTAAAGCCATCTATAGGAAAACGGCGGAAGTAAAGTTGTATACCTAATAAAATATTGAAAATATGACAAATTGAGATCTGTGTATAAAGTTGTGTATCAAATATATAAATGTTTATTCAATGTTCAATGTTATACTTTTAAATACAAATTATTCAATGTTACTTATAATAAAAATTATTACATACAAATGATGAAAAGTGTATATGATTACAAATTGAGACTTCTAATAATACTTGAGTTATAAATAAATAAAAATTATAGATAAAAAAGATTAATTTAATATATTTTAAAAAATACATAAAATATTTTATTAATATATTAATAAAATATTTTAAAATTAATTAATAATGATTAATAACTGTCTACAATTATACGTTCTATAAATTTTACAATCTATTTATAACAGAAATATATTATTTCATTTAAATAATAAAAAATACGACTCTTTTTTTATTATTTTAAAGTAATAATACTTGAGTTGTAAATAAATTTTAAATAAAAATTATAAGTATAATAATAATTATAGACGGTTTTTAATCACTAATTTCAAAACCTATGTAAATAAAATAGAAAAATAAACTAACCTTTTTATGTGTCTCCTCTTCAAAGAGTATCTGGGGCGACATGGGTGCTTCGCATCGTAACTTTTCCCCATCGTAAACTTTCACGTACACTCACTTATAATTATCACTAATACGTTACGTATTACACAATGTGTAATATGTAACCTTTTTTTTTTTTTTTTTTGACGATGGAGAAATCCTTTATGGATACCCGAGGGGTCCGGGGGAACCCCAACGGGTTATGCGGGACTCACCGGTAAGGCAGAACTTACCGGCATACCCGCTAAAACTCCACCGGGTGACCTTCCTTGGCCTATGGTGAAGGGGAGCTGGGCATCACCAGAGGTATTCTTCCAGCTCCCCCTCAGGCGTGGCCGTAAATCGGCCTCTGTCCTGGGGGAGGGAGTGACAGAACACTTCTCCCCATGAATTACCAGTCCCGGGGAAAGCCGGGTCACCACCGACCTTCCCCCGCGCCCCCAGATGTTAGGAGGGGGGCCGTCCCCTGATGTTGTTGGGGCAAGAAGTGGCTGGAGGCCCCCGCCCCCAGTTACCTCTTCTTTATCCGCTTCTTTGCGGGCTTGGGGTGGAGGTCTATAGGGGAGAGGACCCTTTTTTTTGTTCACGAGGAGGAAACCTTTTATAGGTACCCTGGGGACTCTGGGGAGTTATGTGGGAGTCTCCCGGGGGGGAAAGATAATTCCCCCCCCGGGCATACCCACTAAAACCTCCCCGGGGTGCCTTCCATGGCCCATAGTGAGGGGGAGCAGGGTATCGCCTGAGGCATTTCGTCCTGCTCCCCCCTTTTTTTGGTAAGGATGGGGAAATCCTATTTACGGATACCCGCGGGCCATAAGTTGAGGAAACCACGGACCCGCGGGTTATGTGGAACTCCTCGCAAGATCTGGCACGGCCGGGTCCGGGACCAACACAGGGGTGTTGCTCCAGAGGGGGATCCTGGTACGGGTCCCAGGTCTAATCCCTCTGGCATCCGCTGCGGACCACGGTACCACCGTGCCAAAAGCGAAACTACCCACTAAAACCCCACCCGGTGGCCTTCCTTGACCCACAATGGGGGGGGCATGCATCGCCAAACGGCATTCATCTGCCCCCCCCGGGGTGTGACCTTTACCAGGTCCCAGTCCTGTTTATATAACAGGGAGAGCCGGCCACCACCAACTCTCCCCCCCTAACCCGAGGGGCGCCGTCGTGCAACGTGGGCCTCAAACCACCCTTAAAGCACGACGCCGCCCCCCCCAAGAACCCATCACGCCTGGGAGGGGGGCTAATCCCCCCGCCCAGGCCGGACCCCCACCCCCGTCGGGCCTGGACAGAACCAGACCGTCCGAGGGATGGGGGCCCTTTCCTCCGCCGCCCCGGCCCCGCCTCGGAAACGTCCGAGCGGCCCGGCCCGGTGGACCCGGGAATCCCGGGACACCACCGGCCCGTCACTAACTGGGAGCCCATCACCAGCAGACTCGGCGAACCGAGTCCACCGGATCCGGGCTCCCCCTCCTGGCCGCCCCAGCCCCCCAAGGGAGGACTGGGGCAGCATCCCAGCCCCCGAGCCGGGCCCAGCCAGACCCGGAAGAGGGGGGGTTCTCCAATCAAGGGTCCCCCCCACAAACCGTCCCCCGGGCCCGGCCCCACCCGGGAGCCCTCCGCCGTCCCGAACGTCCGAACGAATTCGGACGAACGGGAACGGCCAAGCCCGGTGGGCCCAAGAGTTCCGAAACCCACCAGCCCGTCACGTCCTTGAGGCTCTTAGTCAGGAGGGACTCCTCCCCATCGGGTCAATGAAAGAGGTAGGAACCAACCATCATTGACCCGATGGATCAGCAGAGTCCCTCCCTAAGCCCCCTCACCACGACAAGGTGGCCTCAAATCGATGGGGGTCCTGCTCCCCCTCGGGCGTGGCCGACTAACGGCCCCTGCAGGGGGAGAGGGCAAATACCCCTACCTCCCCACTGCCTCTATGGCAGAGCCATAATGGGGAAGGTCCGGCACCCCGGAACCTTCCCCGCCCCCGATGTTAGTGGGGGCTGGAGCCGGTCAGGAGCCCCAGCTCCTGACCGACCCCCACCAGGGGGGAATGTGAAATTCCCCCCCCCAGCTAATAAGAGGCGACAAGAGGGTGAGGGCAAAAAGTCCCCCCCCGTAGGGCCCTCCCCCAGGCTGGAGAAAAAATCTCCAGCCCTTAAGGAGGGGGACCACTACTGTCACCTTTTTCTCTTCTTCTTTTTTCGACTCCCCGTGTCTTTAGGGGGGTTGATCAAGGAGGAGGACGACAGAACATCCCCCCCATCCCCCGCCACGGGGAACCGGACCGCCAACCTTTCAAGGACAGCCTCCGTCGTCCTTGCTACTGCCACCTCTTTAAGCCTCTCTAGGCTAACTGTGGGGAGGAGGCAGGATAACTTAGGATCATTCAATTGATCCTCATGGAATTCCTCAACGAGTTCATCAATGAGGTCCTCAAAATCACCATCCCCCGCCTCCCCCCCACCTTCCTCCAACTCCAGAGGGAGATCTTGGGTCTTTGGGGGGACTCAACACTCCCAACGCTCAAAGAGAGCATCCACCCCCACGCCCTCCGTCGTGACAACGCACCAAACGGAGGGAACGGGAAAGGGGATGGAAGGGGGCAGATTGGAAATCTCCCCCGAATCCACCCCCCCTACAGCTTCCTCCAAATCCCCTGGGAGGCTCGAAACCTCCCCAGGGGAAGCAACAGTAGGGGTCACACCCTCCATGATCTCCCTGACGGGAGAGATCGAACCGATTGACGACGTCCCCACAAGTGGGGGCGTCAACCCAAACTTCTTAGGGGGAGAATTACCTTCCCCCTTGAACCTCCTTTTATGATTCCCCCAGCGAGGGGGAAGCACTGGGCACGTGGGCCCACCAATACGGTGAGACGCCACGTGCCCGGCCTCCTCACATCTAGGCAGTGCTCGACAGCCGCCGTGCACGCCCTAACCAGGTGTCCCTCCCCCCCGCATCGAAGGCAGCACGCACTCCGATCGGAGGCGGAGGGACACCCCCTCCTGGTATGCCCCCTCGCCAGACATCGAAAACATCTTGGCGAGGTGGCCACAACAACCGCCGAGGGGGTCTGGGTGCCCACCGTCCTTGTGGGACACCCAGACCTCCCTCCCTTCCTAACTACCGAGGCATAGGAAGTCTCAGTAGTGTTCCTCCGCTCCCCCAAAAAGCGGAGGAGCTCCTCAACTGTCCTCAAAACAGCCGTTAAAAGGGCTGTAACCGCGGTAGCCTCGTAGTGCGGGGCGCCCGCGTCGCGCACTCCGCACCGCCCGTCGTCCGATGACGACGTAGGGGGGGCCGGGACTATACCCCCCTACGCCGGCCTCTGGGGCTCCGATACCCCTGAGGCGGTACCTCAACTCTTTTATTAAACTCTTTTATTAAACATTTCATCCATAAACCGTAATTTTTTAACGTGGTTGTCTTCCACGGGAGGTTATATCGGAGACTCCATTCCTAGGCCGGTTGGTATAACCCACCTCACGAGTCCGGCCTACCCGGGTTTTTTAACATGGTTATTCCTTCCATGTGTGCGCTCTTAGACCCCGGGGATTACTCCCCGGGGAGCCCCTCCACCACGGCAAGGTGGCGCACAACGGAGGGGGGGAGGACCCTCCCCCTCCTCCAACCCCTTCGCAAAGAAGCGGTTAGCCTCAAGACGAAAGTCGGGGGGAGGCGCCTCAGAGGCTTTTACCCCGCCCGACTTTGTCACAGTTACACCGCTCGAGCATCGACCCAGGGGCGTCGTCACATGGCAACGGAGTTCCCAACCTAGGTTCTCCGTTGCCAGTTTGACGACGGCGCCCCTGATCTGGTCGATGCTCGCCGACCCACGGGGGAGGATACTGGCGGAAAAGTGTAATCCCTTCCTCCCCCCCATAGTCTTTTGGAGACCCCTGGCAATGCGGGGGTCCCCTTTCCTAACCTCCTCCACCACCAATTCCCACAACCTCTCATGAGGCGGGGCCGTGGTGGCGAGGACGGCTATCACTCCGTCCCAGCCGTCGACCGACCCGACGGGAGGAGGGCGGTGACGGACGGCGAAGGAGATAAGCCCCTTCGCTTCGCACCCATCCCCTCCCCCACCAGGCGGCCCTGGGACAACTGGTGCCCGCTTGAGCACATTCGACTTGAGGGGGGGAGTGACTCTCCCCACCAAAACCTCCGGCTTGGGGGGAACCATGGTCCCCCCCTTAGATACACCTCCTTTGACCGCAATTTTTGCGGCAGGGGGAACGGTCCTCCAAGCCGTCGCCGCCCTCACCTCCGCATCAGTCAATCTGCGAAGGCTGACCACGGGGATGAGGCGGGACAGCTTGAGGTCCCCCACCTCCATTGGTGGAAGGGGGGAAACTCCCCCCTCTCCCCGCCACCAACTACCCCCTTGGAGGGCCCAGTTGGAGACTCCTCAGGGGGGGTTGTCTCCTCCACATCCATCTCCGAGTAAGCACGGGCCGACTCGGGGACGTATTCCACAATGGTCGCCACCGAGACGGCAGAGGACACATTCTCCGCCGACTCGGTGGCGACGTCCACCTCCATTGTCTCCCTCACGGGAGAATCCGTCCTGCAAAGGGGCGGACCCTCCCGTGAAGGAGAATCCACCACTTTCTCCCCTTCGGGAGAACCAATCCCAGGGGGTGTCCCCACAGACGGGGGCACCACCCCGCACTCCTTAGGAGGAGGGCCACCTTCCTCATCGACCCTCCTTCTTCTCCTCCTTCCCCCTTTGCGGGGGGGAACCATGGGGCACGTCGGCCCACCGATGCGGTGGGACGCCACACGCCCCACCTCCTTACATGCAGGGCAGTGTGCGGCCTTAGCCACACATGCTCTGACTTGGTGTCCCTCTGCCCCGCACCGGAGGCAACACGCACTCTGGTCCGCGACAGAGGGGCACGACCTCCGGGTGTGCCCCCGCGCCAGGCACCGGAAGCACCTGGCGGAGGACACACCCACCGCCGAGGGGGTCTGGGTACCCACCGTCCGCGTGGGACACCCAGACCGCCCTCCCCTCTTCAAAACCGAGGCGTACGTCGGTACGCACGCCTCGGCGTCTAACCTCTGCTCCCCCAAAAGATGGAGGAGCTCCTCCAGAACCCTCAAGACACAGGTCAAGAGGGTTCTATCCGCAGTAGCCCTGTCGTGCGGGGCGCCTGCGTCGCGCACCCCGCACCGCCCGTCGCCGGATGACGACATAGGGGGGGCCGGGACTATACCCCCCCTACGCCGGCCCCTGGCGCTCCGTAACCCCTGGGGCGGTACGTCAATTCGCCTGTGTGTCATTACTCCATAAAATGTAATTTTTTTACGTGGTTGTCTTCCACGGGGGGGTTATTTCGGAGCCCCCCTATTCCTAGGTCGGCTGGGATAACCCTCCTCACGAGTCCGACCTACCCGGGTTTTTTAACATGGTTTTCCTTCCATGTGTACGCTCTGACACCGGGAGAGTTTCCCGGGGAGCCCCTCCACCACGGCAAGGTGGCGTACAACGGAGGGGATGTGTAATATGTAACCACAACACACCTTACACAATCCTATAAAGTACTTTACACTGAAGAACTAGCTGTCAGTGATAGATATAACACGACACGTAACAGCTTGTGCAGCTTCGCGTAAACAGCGACGTATCGGCACGTGTACCCGCGATTGTCGATTCAAATCTCGCTACATCATGCACACGAGGATAAAGCCATGTACGTGTGCGCTCGGCGCTCGACCAGCTAAAAGAACGCAGACATATCTTCGCATTATAAATTTGTATACATACATACATACGTACATATATATATATATATATATATATATACAGGGTGTCCCTAAATTCGCGCCCACGGAGTACAAGGCGTGATACTTTAGGCTAAAAGAAATAACTTTTTCCTTTAGCAAAATTGCGTGCGATAAGTAGTTTTTGAAGGAGAGCAGATTGAAGTAAACCAATAGGCGTTGTTCGCGAGCGAACGAAGGGCCCCGCCAAGCCCTCATTATGCTGCATTGCATCGCCTGTGTTGCATGGCCTGTGCAACACGGGTGGTGCAATGCAGCAATAACGTGCATGGAGGGTAGCGGCAGTGATGTGTGTTACATCGCACACATTGCTGTCGTTGCTCTCTATTCGTACTGTTCACGGAACTTATGTCCTAACATCATACGCGTTAGAACTTAGTCGCGCTCACGTGGAGCGCGCTCAAGTAGCGAAACGGCGGCGCTGCCGCTTTCCCAAATTCAAAAAGGCCTTTTCATCGTCCCCAATTATTTTTGTAGAATTATATTTATGTAAATATATTTATATAGATTTTTCCGGAGTGTTCCTTTTATGTCGTCATTTCCTTCAAGAGGAAGTGACGACAGGAAGGAACATTCCAGAAAAGCACAGTATAAAAACGGATGCGAAGTGGGGACGAGGGCCAGTCTGCTTAGAGTCCTTCAGGTACGACCCGCATTTCGAAAGTCTTTAAATTCACGCAATTATTCGCACGCCTTTGAGGATAATCGCCCTTTATCCTCTTGTGACTTATCCGCGCGATAGCAAAGTCGCCTTCTTTGCTCGCGTCGTGCACGCTCACTGTATTGGAGTCGCTTGCTCCTCGCGTTCGCGAAATTCGTGTTCGCACGCGCCTCAACCGCTCTCGGCCGCGCTCCGTGCGGTTCACCGCGGACTCGCACTGTCCATGCCTCGTAGTGTGAGCTGAAAGTGTTGAACGGTTAAAAAACCAGTGTAAATAGCCTTGTATATATTACTTTATTCTGACATTCTTTGACTGTGTTAAATATACTCTTGTTACTCTGTGTTCAAAACTTGCGTGTGAAATTATTTTGCGTGTGCGTGTTTGTGATTCCGTCTTTCCTCCTCACGGCTCCATTCCGTACCGAACATTTTGGTCTTTCGAGCCGGATTTCCGTCCTGGGAACCGGCAGTGCGTGTACGCTCGTGTGCGGTAAGATCGACCAGTATCTAAAATCAAAATGGAGCCGTTGATCGTTGCTCAACAGGAGATTTCCGGGCGTATCGCGCGTACGCTCGAGAATCTTAAGAAAGCGGGCGCAGCCAAGATCAGCGGGCCGCTGATCGCGACCACACTCACGTTGCTCGATAAAAAGTGGGCGAAGTTTGAGGAGCAGCATGAACGGATGCGCAGCTTGCACTGGGCCGAACTGAAGGCCCACGATTATTACGTGCAAGACTTTTACGGTAAGGTTGAAGACGTCTATACCCAACAGCGGGCCGCGCTGTTGGAGCTCGAGGCTTCCAAGGTCTCGCGACCAGAGAACGGGCAGCAAGCAGAGCAGCCCGCTCCTCCCCGCACCACCTTACCTCGGATTCAACTGCCGAGCTTCTCCGGGAACTACGAGGACTGGCCGTCCTTCCGGGACCTCTTCCGGTCCTTGATCGTCAACGATCCGTCCATCTCTGACGTCACCAGGCTGCACTACCTGAAGACCAGCCTGAAAGGGGAAGCGGAGTCTTTAGTGAGAAGCCTGCCGACCACAGAAATCAATTTCGGTCGCGCATGGGATGCGCTGGTCGACTTCTACGAAAATACTCGCCTTTTGGTGCGGTCGTACTACGCCGCATACACGGCCATGCCGAAGATGAGGACGGAGTCGGCAACAGAACTGCGTAAGCTCTTCCACGCGATGTCCAGCACGGTCGGCTCGCTGGAGAGCATCGGACGACCCATTTCGAGCAGTGAGGATTTGTTCGTTTTCCTCACTGTCGAGATGCTCGATCCCCGCTCGCGGCGCGAGTGGGAGAATGTCGTCGGCGGCACCACGGATCCGCCGACATATGCCGAGCTACGGCAATTCATCGAAAAAAAGTTACACACCTTGGACGCGATGCAGCCTTCCAAGGTGGAAACAACAAACTCCGCGCGCTCTCACCACGTGAAGCAGGAGGCCGCCAGAGGAGATCACGCCGAACGGAGGAAGGAGCGGTGCACCTTGTGCGAGAAAGACCACTTCCTCATGGTCTGCGACGTGTTCCGAGGGAAGGCGGCGGTGGACAGACGTCGCTTCGTCGAGGAGGCCCGGCTCTGCTGCAACTGCCTGGGCAAACATGGTGTTGGTGAGTGCCAGTCGAAGCGAAATTGCACTGTCTGCGAGGGTCGGCACCATTCTGCGCTCCACAATGCGTACTCACCTTCTATGAGCATTGCGGGATCCGGGGATGTGCGAACGTCACACATTGCCCGACGCGAACTGGGGGAGCGCGTTGCGGTCCTGCTGGCCACCGCAAGGATCACCGTGCGTGACCAGCACGGCGGTCTGCATTCCGCGAGAGCTCTGATCGACCAGGGCTCGGAAGTGACCATCGCGACGGAAGCTCTGGTGCAGCGGTTGCGTCTACCTCGATCTCGTGCGCCCGTGAACGTGTTCGGAGTAGGCGGACAGCAGACGGGCGTGACGCGTGGACAGGTCCGGCTGGAGGTCCTCTCTCAGCGGCAGGATTGCCCGATCTCGGTTTCCGCGCTCGTGCTCCCGCGACTAACCATGTACGCCGGCATCGACAGCGTCGCCGTCCGAGACTGGCCGCATTTGCACGGGTTGGAACTGGCGGATCCGGAATTCGCAGCGGCGGACCGCATTGACATCCTTCTCGGCGCCGACGTGTACGCTGCCATTCTCGGTTCTGGTATCCGTCGCGGAGGGCCTCGCGATCCCATTGCGCAGCAGACGAGCCTCGGGTGGATCGTCTCCGGGGCTGTAGACGCGGCCGCTCCTCTCTCTCCCGTCGCGCACCACTGTTCGGCGCGACGCGGAACCGGAGCTGTCCACACGGTTAGCGCGGGGCACCTCGTTATGGCGCACGGGAGTGACGGAACTCACCCCGTTCGTCGACGACGAAGGAGGGCTGCAGGTCGGCGGTCGTCTGAGGCGCGCGGTGCTGGTCTACGACAGGAAGCACTTCATCCTGCCCAGGGACTCCGCACTCACTTGGCTGGTGACCGACGCCAGCCACGCAAGGGCTCTCCACGGCGGAGGGCAGCAGACGCTGGGTCTGCTGCGCCAGCGGTTATGGGTGCCGGACGGACAGATCATCGTCAAGGGCCGCATTCATCACTTCCTACGGTGCGTGCCATGGCGGGCGGCGACCCCCGAAGAGCTATTGGGACTACCGACGCCTGCCTCAGCTCGCGGTCGATCGCTCCCCTGTCCGACGATCCGGACAACGTCGACGCGCTTACTCCCGGGCACTTCTATGTCGGCACTGTGTTGCTGACGGTCCCGGCACCGACACTCGCGGATGTGTCGGTCAATCGGCTGTCGTGTTGGCAGCATCGTCAGAAATTGAGGGATCACTTTTGGCGTCGGTGGTCCCAGGAGTGCCTCCACCGCTTGGCCGAGCGTCCCAAGTGGCGAACGGCAACTCCGAACCCGCGTGACGGCCAGCTGTGTCTCGTGCGAAGCGAGACCACTACACCAGCACGGTGGCCTTTAGCGCGTATCACGGCACTGCACCCGGGCGACGATGGTCGGATGCGCGTCGTTGAGGTCAAAACGGCTACCTCCAAATTCACTCGGCCACTCGCGAAACTGGTGTTCCTGCCAATCGAATCGGACACGGATACTGGCGACGCACGAGACACAACTGACAATGGACTCACACCATGCGCACTTTCTTCACTCAGCTAATCATTTTGCACTGCTCATTTCATTGTACATTCACATTCCTCATATCGTCGCACATCTCACTACACTCTTGTTTGTTGCTCAATGTTCGCGGGATCACAGCTCATTCCACATTGTCACATCTCATTTTTCACCACATTTCATTACATTCGCGGACTTTCACGTACGCGTACATACTCGCGGCGGCACCACGCTACGTGCCATCGAACGTGTTTCGTCGCGGCTGCGACGCAATTTCAGTCCGCGTTCTACAGACCGTTCACGTACGTGCCCGATCAGCTGATGCCTCGAAGCACGGCACGCGGTAACCACGTGCGTCGCGAGGTATGTACACCGCGCGGGTGCCGCCTTGACGCAAGGTGCACTCGCACCGCGCGCGACACCGCGTCGCGGCTCGCGCGACTACTAGCCGCTCGTCACGCGCCTCGCGCGCCCGCCGCGCGCGACGCAGAATAGCATATTTCGTCCGGTACAACCGGAGGCGGGCGGAATGTTCGCGAGCGAACGAAGGGCCCCGCCAAGCCCTTATTACGCTGCATTGCATCGCCTGTGTTGCATGGCCTGTGCAACACGGGTGGTGCAATGCAGCAATAACGTGCATGGAGGGTAGCGGCAGTGATGTGTGTTACATCGCACACATTGCTGTCGTTGCTCTCCATTCGTACTGTTCACGGGACTTATGTCCCAACATCATACGCGTTAGAACTTAGTCGCGCTCATGCGGAGCGCGCTCAAGTAGCGAAACGGCGGCGCTGCCGCTTTCCCAAATTCAAAAAGGCCTTGTCATCGTCCCCAATTATTTTTGTAGAATTATATTTATGTAAATATATTTATATAGATTTTTCCGAGCTTTTCTGGAGTGTTCCTTTTATGTCGTCATTTCCTTCATCAGGAAGGAACATTCCAGAAAAGCACAGTATAAAAACGGATGCGAAGTGGGGACGAGGGCCAGTCTGCTTAGAGTCCTTCAGGTACGACCCGCATTTCGAAAGTCTTTAAATTCACGCAATTATTCGCACGCCTTTGAGGATAATCGCCCTTTATCCTCTTGTGACTTATCCGCGCGATAGCAAAGTCGCCTTCTTTGCTCGCGTCGTGCACGCTCACTGTATTGGAGTCGCTTGCTCCTCGCGTTCGCGAAATTCGTATTCGCACGCGCCTCAACCGCTCTCGGCCGCGCTCCGTGCGGTTCACCGCGGACTCGCACTGTCCGTGCCTTGTAGTGTGAGCTGAAAGTGTTGAACGGTTAAAAAACCAGTGTAAATAGCCTTGTATATATTACTTTATTCTGACATTCTTTGACTGTGTTAAATATACTCTTGTTACTCTGTGTTCAAAACTTGCGTGTGAAATTATTTTGCGTGTGCGTGTTTGTGATTCCGTCTTTCCTCCTCACGGCTCCATTCCGTACCGAACAGGCGTTCTGGTGTAAGTGGCGCTCAGGGCCGGCGCTTCGCTCACTTGTATCAAATTCTTGACTAGTATTTTGTTAATTATTCACTTTTTAAAGAATACAATATGGAAAAAGATCACGGTTCAGTATTCAAGTTGATTCTTATTATTTGAGTCTTAAGTATAATCTAACTAATTATATGTATAATTAAAATAAAATCATAACTAAGATAAAAATAAATTCATAGTAAACTAATTATAACAAAGCATTAATGTTTTATCATTACTTGTAAATACTAGTCAAGAATTTGATACAAGTGAGCGAAGCGCCCTGAGCGCCACTTACACCAGAACGCCTATTGGTTTACTTCAACCTGCTCTCCTTCAAAAACTACTTATCGCACGCAATTTTGCTAAAGGAAAAAGTTATTTCTTTTAGCCTAAAGTATCACGCCTTGTACTCCGTGGGCGCGAATTTAGGGACACCCTGTATACATATATATATATATATATATACAGGGTCTGTCCGGAAAGTAATGCGTCGCATTTAAAAAAAAAAAATTTATTGATCGGATAGGTTAAACAACTTAAAATTTTTCAAAGTATGACCCTTCTGCATCAATACATTTTTGCCAACGCGATTTCCATGCGTCATATGCTTTCAGGAACTCCTCACGCGGGATGCTCTTCAGGTAAGCCGTCGTAGTAGCTTGCACGTTATCCACCGACTCGAGATGCTTTCCTTTGAGGTTCCTTTTCAGCCGAGGAAACAAAAAAAAGTCCGCCGGGGCCAGGTCGGGACTGTAGGGTGGCTGCGGCAACGTTGTCACACCGATCTTGGTCAGGTAGGCCGTGACAACAAAGGCGGTGTGAGCCGGCGCGTTATCGTGATGGAGTTTCCACGAAGCGCGGATCTCCTTCCGAACGCGGGCAACCCTGTGATTCAGTCTCTGAAGCACTTCCTTGTAAAATTGAGCGTTGACGGTCTGGCCAGTAGGTACGAATTCATGGTGCACTATCCCCTTTGCATCAAAAAAAACAATGAGCATGGACTTCATCCGGGACTTGCTCATGCGAGCCTTCTTCTGGCGTGGCGACGACGTCGTGTGCCATTCTGCACTCTGTTTCTTTGACTCCGGATCGTACTCAAAATTCCATGACTCATCCCCAGTGATAACGTTGTCCAGGAAATTGAGATCATGTTCACAGAGTTCCTTGAGTTCTCTACACACTTCCACTCGGTGTTGCTTTTGCGCATCGGTCACAACTTTGGGCACGAGTTTTGCGCAAATCTTCCGCATGGCCAAGTCTTCCGATACAATCTCATGAACAACCGTTTTCGGCAAGGTCAATAATTCCGACATCAAGCGAACACTCATTCGACGGTCTGAATTCAGTAACTGGCGCACACGAGTCACATGATCGTCCGTTCGCGATGTTGACGGGCGTCCTGCGCGGGCCTCGTCGGTGATGTCCTTCCGACCTTCTCTAAACATCTTGTGCCATCTGTTGGACTGCGATCTGGAAAGGCAATCGTCCCCGAAGGCTTCCTTAAGCATTTCAAAAGTTTCGAGCGGCGTCTTTTTCAGCTTCACGCAAAACTTTATCGCATAGCGTTGCTCTAAAGTTTTCTCCATCATAAGTTCGACGCGACTACTACGTAAACGTTCACAAAAAAAGCCGTCCTAACCCTCCAAGCGCACGGAGACAATTGACCGACCAACCATTGGAAAGCTAAGGGTTCCCCCCACTCTCCCCAACCGGTCCGAACGCACTGCGACGTATAGTCACGTCACAAAAAAATGCGACGCATTACTTTCCGGACAGACCCTGTATAGACATATATATGATATATATATACTTTCTCATACAGTATATATTGTTGCGCCTCCGCGCCGTACGCTCCAACACAGTCTCACACACTCCGACACTCGCGGCACTCTCCGCCAAAGCGG
Organism: Crematogaster levior; assembly: GCA_901521435.1. Taxonomy (NCBI): domain Eukaryota; kingdom Metazoa; phylum Arthropoda; class Insecta; order Hymenoptera; family Formicidae; genus Crematogaster; species Crematogaster levior. The sequence goes on along the minus strand of CABEGB010000963.1, from coordinate 41,697 downwards.
AATAAGCACTCGATATTTGTAGAAGAACTCTTTATTATAAACGAGAACGTAATACAAATAACACGTCCGAACGCTTCTAAAGATCCGGCACAAATACGCCGATCGTTGTTAGACAACGACGGCCCGTTGCCAGGGAACGCTCGCGCCTCTGAACGCATCGGGTGGCGAGCGCGGATGTAACACTGCCCCCCTTCTTCTTGAATGTCGTCCCGACATTCAGGCAGGGCAGTGCTCTAGAGACCTCTCGTCTCCAGTCCTCACGGAAAGGTTGCGGTCTTCCCGGGACCTCTCGTCCCTAGACCCGCGTTTTGCTGGACGGTCTCCTGCCCTTCCCGTGCTGCTGCTACGGGTTACCGGGCTCCATCCTTCTTTTCTTCCTCCGCGTCTCCTCTTCCGCGTCTTCTTTTCCACCTCTTCGGATCCTCTTCCGATCTTCTGACAAGGGGGGGGGTAACTTCCCGTGGACCCTTTCGTCCCTTAAGACGCCCCTGTCCCTGCCTCGGCATTCGCCCTTGTCTCACGGAAAACCACGGTCGAAAACCGTGAGAGAGGCAGTCTTCGGCAAAAGAAAATCTTTTCTTCTTCGGGCGTTGTTCGCTTCCCCGCCCGGCGCCGACTGTCTTCAACGCATGCCGGCCTCACGGGTATCGGTCGTCGGCCGTCTCCTCTCCCGTCCGGAGCCTTTCTGAAAAGAAGAACTACAACAGAAACAGTATTCGGGCTTAACTAAATTAAAGCTACCCCGGGCTTTGTTCGCGACGCCCAAGCCTCCCGCACGCGTCTCTCGGAATTCGGCTCCCATCTAAAAAGAAACACCCCCGCGGTCGCCCGCGTCCACGTCGCTCCCAGAAGCAGACGTCTCCTTTCCCTCCCTCGCAGCACAGAAATTTTCCCCATTTCCCAGTTCCGAACAGCTCTCCTGTATAGACTTTATCGCCTTCGCTCTCTCAATAGCAATATTAAGAGAAGTGACGCCTTCAAGCTGGAGAGTTCCCTTGATATTCGCCTCCGTAAGCGAAGAGACAAACTGCGCGCACGCGATCTTATCGCGGACGGAATGCGGGCACTCGGGATACGCAAGCTGTGAAAGTCTTTCCAAATCTGCTCCAAGGGCAGCGAAACTTTCCCCCAAACGCTGCCTCCTATTGGTGAACTGCGAATAGTAACTTTGGAGGGACTGCACCTCCCCGAAACGCAGCTCAAGCTTCGCCTTCAACTCCGCGAAGGACAACGAAACAGCCTCGTCGGCACAGGAATCGAGGAGCGAGCGCGCTTTTCCCCGCAAACAGGACGCAAGCACGACCGCTTTCTCAGCATCGGACCACGAATTCGCGCGCGCGATCAACGCAAATTGCGAGAGAAACTCGCGGAGAGGCGCCGTCCCATCGAAAATATCGGGCTTCAACTTCAAATTCCGCGCTGCGTGCCCCGCACTCACGCCCTCGCCCGCGCCGACCAAACGCGACGCGTCGCCGCGATTTTCCGTCGGAGGAATATTACAAGAGTGACTTAGCTGTATCTGGAGACGCTCCTCGAAGCGCATCAAGGCCGCTTCCTGTTCGCTCAGACGAGCCTCGACGCTCGTTCGCTCCTGCTGTCGCTCCTCGCGCAGCTGCCGAAGCTCAAGAAGGACGGCCTCCAGGCCGCTGGATTCTGTAGCCGCCGCCACCGCGGCCTGCGAGCGAGTCTTCACCGGCGTGTGTGTGGTCGCCATCTCACACCAAAGGCGAGAAAACGCTTGTCGTCCGTCCAAGACTCGGACGAGCCCCCAAAATGTTGCGCCTCCGCGCCGTACGCTCCAACACAGTCACACACACTCCGACACTCGCGGCACTCTCCGCCAAAGCGGAATAAACACTCGATATTTGTAGAAGAACTCTTTATTATAAACGAGAACGTAATACAAATAACACGTCCGAACGCTTCTAAAGATCCGGCACAAATACGCCGATCGTTGTTAGACAACGACGGCCCGTTGCCAGGGAACGCTCGCGCCTCTGAACGCATCGGGTGGCGAGCGCGGATGTAACAATATATATATATATATATATATATATATATAATACATATACAGGGTGGACCATTTTAATCTATAATGGAAAATATGTCGGAATGTTGGTGAGATACAAGAAAATGTTTTAGACAAAAGTTTTGTGACTTCGAGGGGGACATAAGATGGTGTCATTGGTTTGACCTTGAAGAATTATTTGAAAGTCACATGAAAGTCACCTCAATTTTTTTAAATGGCATCCCCTATTTTTTATTGCATATTCTTGTAGCTTATCTCGAGACCTTTCCAAAACACTATAAATAAATGTTTTTTCGTTAAATATTTTTCGAGTTATAAGGCTTGAAATAATTTCTTAATTTTACATAAACTATAAAATATCTCGTAAAATATTCACTTTTCGATGATCTTACCTCAATACTTTTATGCACAGAATAATGAGAGAAATCAATTGGTGTAAAGAAAACACGGAAAGGTCTCGAGATAAGCTACAAGAATATGCAATAAAAAATAGGGGATGCCATTTAAAAAAATTGAGGTGACTTTCATGTGACTTTCAAATAATTCTTCAAGGTCAAACCAATGACACCATCTTATGTCCCCCTCGAAGTCACAAAACTTTTGTCTAAAACATTTTCTTGTATCTCACCAACATTCCGACATATTTTCCATTATAGATTAAAATGGTCCACCCTGTATATATATACATACTCATGATCCGAAATAACCTTCCATCTGTAAAATAACGTATTCCTGACGCAATTCTAAGACGATTTTTCCTTTATCAAAATTTGATTTGAAGCATAGTTTTCGAGTTATAAGCAAAAATAGTTAGGAAATCACGCGTCGAGTACAGAAGGCAGGCAGGAGCGGCGCACCGCAAGCGTAACGCGGGTTCAGTTGACCGTCCGACGGGTGATTACCGCGTGAGTCGCTATTTTAATCTTATGACATAAAATTATGCTGTAAATAAAATTTTGATAAAGAAGAAAGTGTCTTAGAATTATGTCAGGAATACGTGTTCCTTAAAATAAATTTACTTTAATAACTTTAATAACAAAAAGTTGTTCCGATTCGCCGGCCGTTGAACGCTGCAATCAGCTGATTGCTACACGCGATGCGTGTAATGCGTGTGTGCGTAAAGAGAGAGAGAGAGAGAGGGAAGGAGGGAGAGACACTCATACGCATGCATGCACGTACGCATACACTTTTTTTCTCGCTCTCTTTGTCTCTTTTACGCAAACACTTATGCACTCGATCATTCAGTTCACTCATTTACTCACTCACTCACCTGCTCACTCACCTTGTAGCGTAGCAAATCCTCATGCTACGTGTTAACTGCTGCACCGTTATGCTTAAGTTGTAGAGACACATCAAAACTTTTTGTAAATTACTCTCACAAATTACTCTCACTCGATTAACACAATACAGATTACGCGAACAAATTCACTAATTTACTGACTCACTACCGATTCACCGATACCAAAAATTACTTTAACCTTTGCTTACCACACTGGGTCCAAAGGACCCAGACCTTTTTTGCAACTCAATTTTAAGTACTTAAAGCAAATGATAGCCGGTCTACTACACCAGTTCCCAATAGTTGAAGAGTTTAACCACCCTTTAGACCGTGTTGCGTAACTTTAGAGCCCTTAGTATACTTTTGGCAGCTGTTGAAAAAGTGGTCTGGGTCCAAAGGACCCGAGTGTGGTAACTACGTTTGAAAATGATTTTTTGGAATGAATTTTTTTTTTTATGTATTTGGACTTCAGATTGAAGAAAAAAGTGTATAATATATGTTTAGCAACGTTTAATTTTTTTATAACAAATATATAACATTTCAATAACGATAATTGTTTATTGGAGCGACGATATACGATTCACGTTATTCACATATTTTGTTAGAGTATAAATTTTCAATTTTTTTTCTTTTTATTTGTTGTAAAAAATATTTCTATTTATTTTTACATAAATAATATGTCAAAAAATAACTATACAGGGTGATTCAAAATAACCATATGTCCTTAAAGAGACATATTCCTAAGCGTATTCTAAGACAACTTTTCCTTTGCCAAAAATTTTTCCGGAGCTTAGTTTTCAAAATACAAAGGAAAATAGGTAGCGTATCGTGAGTCGAGTACAAGAGACAAGCAGGGGCGGACCACTCACCGTTACGCGGGTGTTTACGCGAGGCGCCTGCTACAATCAGCTGACGATACATAAATATGCATACACACACACACACACACACACGCACACACGCAGCAGCTAGACGGACGGACAGACAGACACACACACACACACACCGCACGCAGCTGACAGACGGACGGACAGACAGACAGACACACGTACGTACGCATGTACATTTATTCATGCACTCAAGAATGCGTCAGAGAGAGAGAGAGAGAGAGAGAGAGAGGAGGGAGAGGAATGTATCGAAGAAGCTTCAACATGTTTACTTACGTATCATTTTGTCTAAACAATTGATTGCTTCCGCGATGAGACAAATTCGTATGGAGTGATTTTATCCTTTTTCTTATTGTTCATGTTTCGAAGCACACAACACATTCACATCTCTGTCACTCACTTCATCGATAAAACGAGGAAATATTTAATGATAACTATTCAGCGCGAAAATTACTCGAAAAAGAAAAACACGTTTTCGACGAACACACGACACACGACGTGTTTACTCGACGCGGCAAGCAGTCGACTGACTTGATAGGTTATTGTTATCACGACAATCCCGTAACCAATTGAAAGTGGCTGCGTTCAGCAACAGAGCAGATCAGTGAGCGCTTAGTGATTCTTTTATTTAATTGGTTTCTGCACTTAGATCCAACGAAGATCTAAATGCAAGAACCAATCATATTAAAGAATCACTAAGCGCTCACTGGTCTGTTCTGTTTGCTGAACACAGCCAATGTGAAACGTGAACGTACGATGATAACCTATCAAGTCAGTCGACTGCTTGCCGCGTCGAGTAAACACGTCGTGTGTCGTGTGTTCGTCGAAAACGTGTTTTTCTTTTTCGAGTAATTTTCGCGCTGAATAGTTATCATTAAATATTTCCTCGTTTTATCGATGAAGTGAGTGACAGAGATGTGAATGTGTTGTGTGCTTCGAAACATGAACAATAAGAAAAAGGATAAAATCACTCCATACGAATTTGTCTCATCGCGGAAGCAATCAATTGTTTAGACAAAATGATACGTAAGTAAACATGTTGAAGCTTCTTCTAGGGATGGGCGATACAATATCGATATTTAAAATATCGATTTTTTTAGACTCTATTATCGATATTTTGTATCAATATTCTTTGTTTTGATATTAGCATGCATCGATATTTTAACAGAAATATCGAACTTCCGATATTATGGCAATTCGCATATTCGCCCTTAGGGCTATCGCACACAAAATGACATAAGCTGCATATGCACAACATAAGACCGCTTAACCAATGAACGTCCAGCATAAAGCCGCCATATTAATTGACATAGTACGTTCATTGGTTCAACGGTCTTATGTCATGCATATGCAGCTTATGTCATTTTGTGTGCGATAGCCCTTAAGCCGATATCAGACTACAGATTAAGATTGAGATTAAATTAAAATTTAACCAATCATAATAAAGAAAACCAGTTTCGAGTTTAGTAAGCTTTGCTCTGATTGGTTGAATTTCAATTCAAAATGTAAATATATTTAATTGGAAATTATTATTAAACCTGTATTAGACTATGCATTGAAAATTGAAATTAAAGATCGAAGATTGGAAATTGGAAATTTGACCAATCGAGAAGAAGCAAACAAATATTACTTCTTTCTAATTGGTCAAATTTCCAAATCTTCAATCTTTAATCTCAATCTTCATTACACGTAGTTTTATACGGGCTTTATATATTTAATTGAAAAGTAGTTGATAATATCGATATTACCAATATCGATATATCCCATTTGATATTTTTGATACATCGATATTTTATATACGATACATATTGATACAAAATATCGATATTTTCTATTGTATCGCCCATCCCTAGCTTCTTCGATACATTCCTCTCCCTCCTCTCTCTCTCTCTCTCTCTCTCTCTCTCTGACGCATTCTTGAGTGCATGAATAAATGTACATGCGTACGTACGTGTGTCTGTCTGTCTGTCCGTCCGTCTGTCAGCTGCGTGCGGTGTGCGTGGTGTGTGTGTGTGTATGCATATTTATGTATCGTCAGCTGATTGTAGCAGGCGCCTCGCGTAAACACCCGCGTAACGGTGAGTGGTCCGCCCCTGCTTGTCTCTTGTACTCGACTCACGATACGCTACCTATTTTCCTTTGTATTTTGAAAACTAAGCTCCGGAAAAATTTTTGGCAAAGGAAAAGTTGTCTTAGAATACGCTTAGGAATATGTCTCTTTAAGGACATATGGTTATTTTGAATCACCCTGTATATAGTAATAAATCGAACAATATATAAAATAAAATCGAAATAACAGCAGTATGAAACTTTTTGCTACGAAATAAACTCCAAAACAGAGCATTTCGTTCCCCTCTTCTTGTATTGTATACCTGCTGTATTCTTTGCCTCTATAACTGCTTTCGGCTTTCATAAAATTGGGTATAGCTGGCATTTTAAAACTTGATCGGTATGATATGGCGCCAGTAGAGCGAGTTGAATTTGATACCAAGCGCCGATGTGAAGTTTGTAACCCAAAAAAGGATCGAAAAACAAAATCTGGTTGCGCTTCTTGCAAACGCGCTGTTTGCCACGAACATTCTGTCGTTATGTGCAACGATTGCTGTGATATATGATAAAAAAAATACTATTTTTATAGATGTTTCATTCATTTTATTTTAATTTCATATAAATGTAATAAATCAATAAGATTTTGAATAAATATAATACTCCAACAGCTGATATAATGGAGTATTTTGAAGAAAACAAGTATTTCATTTTTTCATCTTTTTTTCGGCAATCATTCTCCAAAATAAATATACTTTTTAAAAGATCCACTAAACTACTATTTTTTTTCTTATACTAGTGCACTAGTAAAAGACACAGCTAAATTTTTAGGCCTTAATATTGAGAATTAAAAAAGTTATGAATTTTTTAATAAAAAGAGTCTTTTTTTTCAATTTTTCAACTTTGGTAATTTCTTAAACATGATTAAATTTAATTTGAAGCTATAAAACCTATATAGTCTTTTTAAGTAAGTATTAAAAAAGTCTCAAAAAAATTTTGAAGTAAATCTATGCAATACTTTCTTTTTTATAACGATTTTTCTCGCCCGGGTCCAAAGGACCCAGGTGTGGTAAGCGTGTTACTCCAGGGAGGTGTGGTAAGCAAAGGTTAAAAGAAACGCGAATGCAAATAGCACATAACTCGACGCGAAGCGACGGACCGCGGAAACTGCGCGACCACCAGGGTTATGTTGACAGTTGACTAGCGCTGCGACTTGCGCGTGGCGCGTGATCGACACGAGATGAGACGAACGACGGTGATTGGTCGATTCGCTTAAATTCTACTGCTTTCTGCTTAACTTTTTCTATGTGCCACGGCCTTTAAACCTTCGCATTGCGAATGCGGTGAAAACATGAAACGTATAATGACGTACTTAAAAAAATTAATTATTTATTACAATTAACTATTTTTAATTATAATAAATAATTATTATTTTTAAAAGCATGTTATACGTTATTACGTTTTCGAAACTATTGCATTCACGATGCGAAGGTTTCAGTCAATTGCAAGAATAATGTAATTAATAAATTACATTTGGGAATTTGGGAAAATTTATTTTTATTTTGCTCAAAAGAAATGTTCCAACGTTAAAATGTATTGGTCGCTCTGAAAAGAGCGGATTGAATAAAAAAAATTTTAGAGCAGATGCTCGAAATGCCCGCCATCCATCCTAATGCAAGCTCTCATGCGTTTTAATAAATTTCTTTCGACGTTCTGCATTACTTCTTCGTCGATATCCCAAATGGCAAATCGTAATCTTGTTTTAAATCTTCGATATCTTCGGGAAGTGTTTTATAAATTATTTCTTTACAATATCCCCATAAGAAGAAATCCAGAGGGTTGAGATCCGGTGATCTTCAGGGCCAACGTATCGGGCCGTACCTACCCATCCAGCGTCTGGGAAAATGCTCGTTTAAATAATTTGTAACGATCCTGGCGTTGTGTGGCCCAGCACCGTCTTGTTGAAAGACAATCTCGTTTCTTTCACATAATGGCACATTTTCGAGAAAATCTGGTAGATTTTCTGTTAAAAATTCGACGTAGGTAAAACTCCCAGTTAAAACATCTGGAAGAATAACTGGACCAAGTATTTCAGTGCCCATTATTCCGGCCCACACATTGATCTTCCAACGAGTTTGAAAATTTCGGAGTCACGTGACTCTGGGATTTTCTTCGCTCCAAAAGTGCATATTATGCGCATTAAAAATCCCCTCTTGTGTGAATAGTGATTCATCACTAAATATTACACGAGAGGAATATCTGGGATCTCGATCGACGTTTCGCAGAAAATTTTTACAAAACATTCGTCTTGCAGGGTAATCTGCTGGTCGTAAATGTTGCACGCGTGTATAATGAAACGCGTGCAACTTTTCTTCTTTTAATATTTTTTGTACTGTTGTATAAGATAAATTATGTTCTCGAGCAACTACCCGAATACTTGTTTCGGGATTATTCTCAAAAGCACGTATAACACTCTCCGTGTTCCGTACATTTCTAACGGCGCGATCTTTTCCAGAGTCGTGTTTGTTCGGCAGGACACTGCCAGTATCGTAAAGTCTTTGAGCTGCTGCAAGTATGACGTGACCCGATGGATGTCTTCGGTCTGGATGCATTTCGGCGTATCTTCTTGCAGCAAGGTTCTGCTGCCCGTGACACTCGCCAAGTGCCATTAGCATGTCGTAGTATTCTTGACTTGTATAAGCTGCCATATCTTCTTCGCGCTTATTGATAATCGCTGATAATCGCAGGCTTATTGATCGCATTATCGATCGTGCATCTAATTTATACGATCTTCGCGGGTGGTCGATGCACCCCTCCTCGCCTCCCACGACCAATCGCGAACGTCGCGCGCTAATTGGTAACAAATTCGCGATTGGTCTCATTAATCTATTATAATTATTTTCGGACCGACAAAATGCGAAATGTAAAAATTTTATTTTCTGTAGTAAGATGAAATATAATACGAAAGATTAAAGATTAAAATAGGCTCGAGACTTCGGAACTCTCTTTAATGTTGGTCATCTCGCTTGCTCCTTACTCGTTTTTTCTCTCGCTTTCCTCAAGTTCCAGCATCGAAGGATTTTAAAGAGCTCGCTTATCTATGAAAAGTAAACATCCTCTCCGACGGTGTGCCACCTTGTCGTGGTGGAGAAGCTCTGTCCCGAAGCTCCGGATAATCCGGGGTGGAGGGATGGCTAAGAGCCCCTTTCGGGCAGGGTGCATGTACCGCATGCATTCCTGGATCCTGGACGGGAGGCCCGGACTTTGCCGGCGCAATGTGGCGGTCACGGTCGAGGAGCCAGCTAACTGGCTGGACAGGTAGACCGGGGGCCTCTGGTCCTTAAGCCGTCACGCGCCGTGCGGGAATGGGTCCTTTTCCGAAGGGATCACGCGATCAAGGGCGCCCTTCCGTGTTTGTAACGGACCCACCGGAGGGGGACGGACCTCGCGCTGCATCAGCGTGACATCGGGAACCTGAAGGATGGATGACCGCTCCTATCCTTGGATGGGAGTCCGGGGGACGGCTTCTTGGGAGTGCGTAGCTCTTCGTGAGTGGCGGTACACTACCGGGACGGTCGCTCCTCCGTTAGGTTAGCTATCACAACTCCCATAATGGGGGTTTGGGTAGGGCGACTTAGCCTCCCTTCTTCGAGGGGGCGGATAAGTCGGTGTCATCGTGACACACCTTTCGGGCAGGGTGCATGTACCGCATGCATTCCTGGATGCTGGACGGGCGGTCCGGACTCGCTGGCGTAGATGTGACGGTCACGGTCGAGGAGCCAGCTAACCGGTTGGGCAGGTAGACCGGGGACTGCCGGTCCTTAAGCCGTCACGCGGGGATGGATCTCCCTGAAGGGTCACGCGAACAAGGGCGACTAGCGCCCTTCTGTGATGGATACGGGCCCACCGGAGGGGGACGGATCTCGCGCTGTATCAGCGTGGCATCCGGAACCTGAAGGATGACCGCTCCTATCCTTGGATGGGAGCCCGGGGGATGGCTTCTTGGGAGTGCGTAGCTCTTCGTGAGTGGCGGTACACTTCCGGGACGGTCGCTTCTCCGTTAGATAGCTATAAATCTCCCACCGTGGGAGTCGGGTAGGATGATGACTTAGCCTTCCCCTCTAAGGGGAGGAAAAGTCGGTAGCAAGGGGTTGTGGCTTCCCCTTGGGTAAAATAATCGAAACCACACCGCGGCGGGCAAAACACGGCGATGTCTGGTAAAAGGACGTAAGTCCCGATGTCAGACATCGTACGGACAGGGGTACGCCTTTCCCCCTCCGTTGTGAGCCACCTTGCCGTGGTGGAGGGGCTCCCCCAGGAAACCTCCTGGGGGTCTAAGAGCTCACACATGGAAGGAAAACCATGTTAAAAAACCCGGGCAGGTCGGGCTCGTGAGGAGGGTTATCCCAGCCGACCTAGGAGTGGGGGGCTCCGAAATAACCACCCCCTGGAAGACAACCAGGTTAAATAATCACAACTTTATGAAGAGTATGTTAAATAAAGATAGAATCTTACCACCCCAGGGGTCTCGGAGCCCCAGGGGTCGGCGTGGGGGGGGTAGAGTCCCGGCTCCCCCCACGTCGTCATCGGACGACGGGCGGTGCGGGGGGTGCGGCGCAGGCCCCCCGCACTATCATGCGACTGCGGCCGGTGATGAGGCGTTCCGGATTTTGGTCTGGAACGCGTGTACTTGGATCCTCCAACTTTTGGGGGATCCAACACCGAGGGGTTTCTGCTCTGGGGGGTGTGCCCCCCAGGGCAGTTCGAGAGGCGTAGGCCCGGTTTCGTCCGGGTCCTGCGCCTCGGTGGTTAGAGGCAAAGGGAGGCCTGCGTCTCGTTCCGTCGGGACGCAGACCTCCCCGGAGGCAAGTGCCCCCCCCAGGTGCTTCAAGTGCCTGGGGCGGGGGCATATTCGTAGGTGGTGCCCGTCTGCCGTCGACCGGGGCAATTCTTGCCTCCGGTGCGGCGGGGACGGGCACCATGTGGGGGCGTGTGTGGCGTCGGCCGCACACTGCCCCCAGTGTGCCGACGCGGGGTTACCGGCCCGCCATAGAATTGGCGGGAATGGGTGCCCCGTGGTCCCTCCCCGTCGCGGGGGAGGGAGGAGGAAGAGGAGGAAGGGGAAGGGGGCTTCTCCCCCTTCCCCGATTGTTCCTGAGGTGGGGAGGGGGGCTTCACCCCCCTCCCCGATTGTAAGTCCTGGGGAGGGGCCTCCGCCTCCGGTTGAGGCGACCCCTCCCCAGGTGGATGTACCCATGGAGGTCGTCCCCGAGGCTGGCCTTGTTGCCAGCCCGGGGGAGGCCTCCGTGGTGTGTCTTCCCTCAATGGACTCCCTTGGTGAGCCCATAGAGGTGGTCGGAGGTAAGGGGGGAGGGGAGGAAGCTCCCCTCCCTCGCAGAAGGAAGCGGGAGAAAGACTCCCCTTCTATCTCGGACGGTGGGGGGGAGGCGGGAGTAGCTGATGCCAAGCTCTCCCGCCTCCTCCCCTCGGTCAGCCTTACGAGGCTGACCAACAAGGAGGTGGGGGGGAAATCCCCTCAGGATTCCGCCCCCTTGGCCACCAATCAGATGGTGGCCAAGAAAGTAACGGGAACTCCGGATCCTTTATCTAAGGAAAAGGAGGTGGTAGACACCGTAGGCCGGGAGTTCGGGGCCTTATTTTTGGGCCTAAACTTTAAACCCCCTCCTGAGGGGGACTCCGGGCTTAGTCAGGAATCCGTGGTGACTGACTGCCCCTCCCACCCGTTCCACCGTCAGGTCTGGGACAGGGTGGTGGGGGCAGTGAGGATGAGGGACCACTTGATTGCGGACGGACTGTGCGCCATCAAGTGGTCGAGGGAGGGCACCGTTGATTTTATAGCGGATGCCCTCCCTCGTGGTCGGTGGGACTCCGCCCAATTGGTTCGTGAGGCAATCCTCGATGTCTCCAGAGACAACCCGAGTTGGGGGATCGGTTTTTGTTATCTAACCGACGCCCCCCCGGACTTTAGACGGAGTACCGAAGTGGAGGAGTTGGGGGGCGGGGCTTTAAAGCCCCCCCCCAACCAATCATTAGAGGCGAACCGCTTCTTTGTCGCTGGGTGGAAGGAGGGGGAGGATCTTCCCCCCCCAGATCTCCACCCGAAGAAGACAAAGAAGCGGGGGGCACGAAAACAAATGTAAAGGTGGTTGGGGGCGGGGGCCGCCAGCCACCTTTAGCCCCACCAACATCCGGGGGCGGCCCCCCCTCATAACATCTGGGGGGGGCGGGGGAAGGCTGTGGTGACCCAGCCTTCCCCGGAGTATGGCAACTTTGTTGGGGGAGTTTCTCTCCCCCCAGGATAGGGGCTATTTATAGCCACGCCCGAGGGGGAGCCGGACGAATGCCACTGGCGATACCCGGCTCCCCCTCACTATGGGCAAGGATGGTCACCCCCAGGGGTTTTAGTGGGTATGCCGGAGGGGAATTCTTTCCCCTCCGGTGAGTCCCACATAACCCGTGGAGGTCCCCCCGGACCTCCCGGGTATCCATAAAGGATTTCCCCTGGGTAACCAAAAAAAAAAAAAAAAAAAAAAAAGGGGGTACGCCTTTCCCCTCGTATAAAAACGCGGAGGCGGAAATGGTTCGGTACGGGGTGTTGATCAACAAGCTCGGGTTGTCGATAACACTCTGTAGCTTATATCTCCACGATCAATTCGGGGATTCGGGTAGGTCTCCCACGTGGGAAAGGCAGGGTTGGCTACTCACCCTGGGTAAATTCCGGAGTGGTCGCGAAAAGACGGCGATGTCTGGTGGAAGGACATCAATCCCGATGTCAGACATCGGACGGACAGGGGTACGCCTTCCCCCTCGTATAAAAATGCGGAGGCGGAAACGGGCAGGCGGCGATGCATGGGGGAAGAACCTAGCTCTGACGTCATGCATCGTACAAGCAGGGGTACGCCTCTCCCTCGCATAAAAACGCGGAGGCGGTAACGGTGCAGTCCGTTCATCTGTAAGGATAACGGACTGGCGATAGAATGGCTTGCTGACGGCACAAGGCCCGAGGCAACCCATACCCGAACAGGGGTTCGCTTTTCCCCTATATAAATTCCGGAAGTGAGCGGGGCCGGGAGTTCATCTGTCTTCAGATAACACCGGCACAAATGGCGTGGCCTGACGCTAGTAAGCAGCGCGCTCGGAGTGGTCGGTCCTGCGGTCCTTTATGGCATAAATGCGGGATAAAGGCACTCATTTTATCCTACCGTGGGATGAGGCCTCTAATGGTCCTCGGGTCCTGGGCGTATATACGCAGTGGACCCGTTGGCCGCATACGGAGGGGCCACTCCGAGTAGCGGGCTTACTGGCAACACAGGCGTCCGTCTAGTGGGGGTTTCTGTCTCACCGCACTATAAACATGCGGAGACAGACACGCGTTTTTAAGGTTTGTCCCTGGTAGAAGGGACCTTAGAGGGGGACCTCCCCTTTCGAGGGGACTGGCTCAATTTCTGACCCACGGTTAACCGTCTGGTCCCCTCCGTTGTGCGCCACCTTGTCATGGTGGAGGGGCTCCCCGGAAATCTCCGGGGTCTAAGAGCGCACACATGGAAGGAAAACCATGTTAAAAAACCCGGGTAGGTCGGACCCGTGAGGTGGGCGATACCAGCCGACCTAGGAGTGGGGGCTCCGAAATAACCCTCCGTGGAAGACAACCACGTTAAAAAATTACATTTTATGGACAGTATGACATGTGAAGGATCTTCACTGCCCCTGGGGACTCGGACCCTTGGGGGTCGGCGTAGGAGGGGTATCGTCCCGGCCCCCCCTATGTCGTCATCCGGCGACGGGCTGTGCGGGGCGTGCCACGCGGGCGCCCCGTACAATATGGCTACCGCGGGTGGGACTTTCTGGGCTTCGGCCCGGAAAGTTCTGGTGGAACTCCTCCACTTACTGGAGGCGGAGGCGATGCGTTGCAAGTGCTCGGAGGGGCTTGCCCCTCCGAGTCACGTGGGAAACTTGAGTTCCCAGGGTGCCGGGGCATATACGTATGCCTCGGCGGTTAGGAGGGGGGTCGGTCTGCGTGTCCCACATGGACGGTGGGCACGCAGACCCCCCCCGGTTCCCCTCCGTTGTGCGCCACCTTGCCGTGGTGGAGGGGCTCCCCTGGGAGAATGCCCAGGGGTCTAAGAGCGCACACATGGAAGGAATAATTATGTTAAAAAACCCGGGCAGGTCGGGCTCGTGAGGAGGGTTATCCCAACCGACCTAGGAGTGGAGTCTCCGATATAACCTCCCGTGGAAGACAACCACGTTAAAAAATTACATTTTTATGGATTGATATGGTTTTAAAAAGTTGTGACGTACCGTCCCAGAGGCATCGGAACCTCAGGGGCCGGCGTAAGGGGGATTCGGGTCTGGTCCCCCCTACGTCGTCATCGGACGACAGACCGTGCACGAGGTGCCACGCGGGCCTCGTGCACAAGAGAGCTACCGCGGAGGATGCCCTCTGGGCCTTAGCTCGGAGGAAGTTGGTGGAGCTCCTCCTCCTCTTTGAGGAGGAGGAGAGGAGGTTATGTGCTCGGGGGGGTTTTCCCCTCCGAGCCGCACGGAGGCTGCCTCCGAGACTTATGCCTCGGTGGCAAAAAGGGGGGGTCGTTCTGGTCCCACAAGGACAGTGGGAACCCAGACCTCCCCCCAGGAGGGTGTTATGGTCCCCCCCAGATGCTTTCGGTGTCTGGGGAGAAGTCATATAAGGCGGTGGTGTCCCTCCGCTGCTGACCGGAGCAATTCTTGCTTGCGGTGTGGCGCGGAGGGGCACCACGTTGGGGAATGTGCGGCGAGAGCCGCACATTGCCCAAAGTGTGCGGAAGAGTGGCGGGACGCCTCCCACCGTATCGGTGGGAGTGCGTGTCCTGTTGTCCCTCCCCGTAAAGGGGGGAAGAGGGAGGAAAAGGAGGAAGAGAGGGAGGGGTAGTACTCCCTTGGTAGAGTCCATGGGGGCTCCTTCTGGAGTCCCCATGGAGGTGGATGCGGGAGAGGGGGAGCAATCCCCCTCCCCTCTCACAGAGGCAGGTGGAGGTGGGGGGGAGAAATCCACCCCCCTCCCCATGGAAGTAGATGGGAGAGAGGAAGAGCGATTCCCCCTCCCTTCTATGAAGGTGGGTGAGGGTAGGGGGGAGGAATCCCTCGGAGGGATTCCCTCCCCCTCCCCATGGAGGTGAATGGGGGAGAGGGGAAGAGTTCTCCCCTCCCTTCCATGCAGGCGAGAGGGGGAATGGGGGAGAGATCCCACTCCCTCCCATGAAGGTGGAGGATGGGGAAGGGACGGGAGACGTAAAACTCTCCCGTCTCCTCCCCACGGTCACCCTCGAGAGGGTGACCGAAAAGGAGGTGGGGGCGGTGTTCTTTTCGGACGCCGTCCTCCCGGCCGTTGTGGCCAGGAGTAAACCCAAGGGGGGGCCATGGTCCCCTCCAAGGGTGATGATAAGGGGGGCCAAGGGTTCCCCCCAAGGCGGAAAGTCGAGGGGGGGGATCTACCCCTCCCAAGGCGGGGAGGTCGCCGCCCTCACTTGGGGGGCCGGCTCCTCCGGTGCCGTCTGCGGCGGGGGGGAGGGGGCGAAGCTCCTCGCCCCCCGTCTCCTTTGTCCTCCTCCACCGCTCTACCGTCGTGGAGGGCACCCTTGGAGGAATCCTGAAGATTCCTGACCGCCTATGAGAATGATGCCATCCCCCCGCACCCTAAGGTGCTATGGGAGAGGGTGGTTGAGGCGGTCAGGCGTCGAGATCCCCGCGTTGCCGGGGGTCTCAAAAAGTTAAAGGGGGGGAGCGATGGGGCAAAGTTTTTGCCCCATCCCCACCGTTCTCCCCCGGGGACTCGGTAGTGTCGACGATATTAAGGCCGCCGTCACAAAACTGGCAACGGATCATCCCGGATAGGAGCTCCACTGCCACGTGACGGGCGGCCTGGGTCGGCGCTCCGGGTCCCCCACGAAAGCAAAGTCGGGAGGTAGAGCATCTCAAGTGCCCCCCGACTTCGTAAATTTGGCAAACCGCTTTTTCGTGGGGTTGGCGGAGGGGGAGGATCCTTCCTCCCCCACAGACCTCCACCCCAAACCAAAGAAGCGGGGGGACAAGAAGAAGAGGTGACTGGGGGCGGGGGCCCCCAGCCACCTCTTGCCCCACTAACATCCGGGGCGGCCCCCCCTCTTAACAACTGGGGGGCGGGGTTGTGGTGACCCAACCTTCCCCGAGTTTGGCAATTAATTTGGGGAGGGAGGTTTAACTCCCTTCCCCAGGATAGGGGCCAGAAATGGCCATGCCCGAGGGGGGGCCGGATGAAATGCCTCAGGCGATACCCGGCCCCCCTTCATTATGGGCTTAGGAAGGTCACCCTCAGGGGTTTTAGTGGGTATGCCGGGAGGGAGACTTATTCTCCCTCCCGGAGAATCCCACATAACCCTGGGGACTCCCCCGGGTCCCCAGGGTACTTATAAAAAGTTTCCCCTGAGTTACAAAAAAAAGACCCCCCCCCGGTTGTGGTTTCTGCAGTGGTCCCCTCGTCACGGTGCTACAGGTGCCTGGCGAGGGGGCACACTAGGAGGTGGTGTCCCTCCGCTGCCGACCGGGGCACTTGCTGTCTCCGGTGTGGGGCGGAGGAGCACCACGTTGGGGCGTGTGCTGCGAAAGTAGCACATTGCCCCATGTGTCAGGAGGCTGGGCGCGCTGCTTCCCACCGAATCGGTGGGAACGCGTGCCCAATGGTCCCTCCTCGAAAAGGAGGAGGGAAGAGAAAAAGGAGGAAAAGGAGGTCCAAGGAAAGGGATATTATACCCCCCTCCAAGGAACCCGGGGCGGCGTCTCCGCTTGTCGGGGCGGGTGGACGTCGCCGTAGAAGGCGTGTGCGCTGACTCGGCGACGGCCTCCGTGGGGTCTGCCTCCATGGGGTCCCCTTCTGGGGTTCCCATGGAGGTAGTGGAAGGGGGGAGGGTTCACCTCTCTTCCCAGTTATGGAGGAGGGGGCAGTGGAGGGACTTGTCCCTGAAACCGCCACCTCCATGGAGGAAGGGACGGTGGGTGTGCCTTTCGCCCTTGAAATCGTTACCCCTCCGCGAAAGGATATTCCCCTCCCGGTGGACGAGGGGGAGGGGGAGGGAGGCGACTCCTCTCCTCCTCCTCAGGAGGTGGGAGCCTTCGTAGTGGAGGCTCCCACGCCTGTGGAAAGTCCCACCCCCACCATGGTGGCGGAGGTAGTTGGGGGGGAGGCGAAGGACACTAAGTTGTCCTGCCTCCTCCCCAAAGTCAGCCTCGAGAGGCTGGTTGTTAAGGTGGAGGGGGTGGCGGTAGCCGCCTCTAAGAAAGTTTCTCCGACCACAAAACCTGTGGCGGGGAGAAAGGAACCTAGGGGCGGAGCTAAGGTTCCCCCCATGGTCGAGGATCAAGCGCGGTCCATGGGGGGGACTAAGGCTCCCCCCAACGCGGAGATCCAGGAGGAGGGGGGGCCACTTCCCCCCTCGTGCCGAGGGAGGCTCCGGTCCTCCCGGGGCTGTCTGAAGGGAGTGGGGGGTCGGAGACGTTGGGGCCAGTCTCCTTCGTTATCCGCCACGGCCCTCCCTTCGTGGAGGGCTCCTGGGACCAGGTGGCGACCGCCTGGGAGCATAACACCGTCCCCCCATACCACGAGAGGTTGTGGGAGATGGTGGTGGAGGCGGTTTGGCGTGGGGACTCTTGCGTCGCCGAGGGTCTTCGTAAGACCAGGGGGGGACAGAGGAATATCTTTCCTTGCCAGTGTCCTCCCCCGAGGAGCGGCGAGCGTCGACCAGATCAAGGGCGCCGTCGTTAAACTGGCAACGGAGAACCCAGGCTGGGAACTCCTTGCCACGTGACGACGCCCCTGGGTCGGACTCCTTGCCACGTGACGACGCCCCTGGGTCGGAGCTCGCATGGATCGGCCGCGGCGAAGTCGAGGAGGGTAAAAGCCCCAGGGGCGCCTCTCCCCGACTACCGCCTTGAGGCGAACCGTTTTTTCGCAGCTGGGCTCAACGAGGAGGGGGATGTTCCTTCTTCCTCCTCCTCTGTCGGCCCACCCAAGGCCGCGGGAAAGCGGAAAAGAAGGCGGAGGCCCCCAGTCACCTCTATCCTCTACAACATCAGGGAGGCGGCCCCCCTCCTAACATCTGGGGGGGCGGGGGAAGGTCTGTGGTAACCGGACCTTCCCCGAGATTGGTAATTAATTAGGGGAGGAAGTGTAACAACTCCCTCCCCCAGGACAGGGGCCAGCTAATGGCCACGCCCGAGGGGGAGCAGGACGAATGCCGCTTGGTGATACCCTGCTCCCCCTCATTATGGGCCAAGGAAGGTCACCCGCAGAGGTTTTAGTGGGTAGGCCGGGAGGGGGATCTTTTTCCCCTCCCGGAGAGTCCCACATAACCCGAGGGATTCCCCCGGACCTCTCGGGTATCCATAAAGGATTTTCCCTGCGTAACCAAAAAAAAAGTAAACATCGAATAAAATAAAACCTAAAACACTTATTTCGCATTTTATTGATTTGAAAATAATTTTAATGGATTAATGACATTTTCACGATTAAAATGACACCAAACATGACATAAATCGGATTACTTTTAATTAAATATGTATGGTTAATCTAGTTAAAAATTATCCAATTTATATCTCCGGTGAGAAATGATCACCAAATCGATATCAAACTAATATCGATCGATGCAATTTACATCAATTCGATGTCGACTCGATAGATCTCTTCTCACTGGATCGTGCTTATTAGTGTGATTTTAATCGCAAATATCTTATTAATCCAATGAAATTATTTTTAAGCCTATATAGAGGGGGAATATACTAATAAGAGGTGTGCGTGCTCGGGGGGTTCTGTCCCCCCGAGTCGCTCGGGAGGCGTAGGACCGCGGTCCTAATACGCCTCGGTGGCTCGAGGCGTGGGGAGGCCTGCGTCCCGTCGTCGCGACGCAGTGATGCGCTGTCGTGGGATTTTTTCCCGTACAGGAACCTTCGTGCGCATGCGTAAGCTGACGTCACGGCTAGACGTCGGCTGCTACCACAGATGTATCCGGGCGTACTGTAACGGATCTATGGTAGTTTTCATGTTTATGAAGTTAGCATCACCATTTTAAGAAACAAAAAAAAAATAAAAGTTGTGCTAGATTGTGCTAGGCTTGTGCTACGTTGTGCCGCAAACCACACTTCGATATTTCAAAAAATGGAGCGAAAATTTAAAAAAATCGTTTTTAAGGCCCAACACCGCCATTTTGTCAGAATGAAAAAAAAACGGTTGTGCTAGATTGTGCTAGGGTTGTGCTAGCTTGAAGGAGTCCGCGTCGAGGTGAGGTCCTCGTTGAAATACTTGGGCCTCATCCTCGACAGCAGTTGGTCCTTTAAGGGGGACATTTCGCCGCAATGGGCCTCCGAGTGAGAAAGGAGGTGGCCAATTTCGGCCGCCTCCTGCCCAATCTCGGGGGCCCGAGGGATGGTTGCCGCCGCCTCTATGCGGCGGTCGTAGGGTCGATCGCACTTTACGGTGCCCCCGTGTGGCATAGAGAGCTAAGGGCCAACAACAGAACCGCCATGTTGGCGGTTCAAAGGATGTTGGCCCTTCGCCTAGCACGGGGGTACCGGACCGTCGCACTGGAGGCGGCGCTGGTGATGGCCGGACAACTCCCTTGGGATGTCCAGGCCGGAGTCCGCGCGTCCATATACGAGTGGCGCGCGCGGCTCCGTGCCGGGGGAATCCGGCCATCACCGCGAGCAATTGCGGCGAGACAGGACCAACTGCGACAGCGCGCAGTCCAAAGTTGGAAGGACGAACTAGTCCACTGTAGGAGAGGACTGCGCGCTGTCGGGCATCGATCCGGCCAGTTCTGGCCGAGTGGATGGATCACCCCCACGGCGGACTCCAATACAGGTTGGTGCAGGTACTCACAGGCCATGGTTGTTTTGGCGAGTACCTGCACTACAAAGCAAAGAGGGAGCGCACCACTAAGTGTCACCATTGTGAGGAGGTGTTGGACACGGCGCAGCACACTTTAGAGCATTGCCCTGCTTGGGCAGAGCTGCGCCGTGTCCTAACAGAAGTTTTAAGAAAAGAGAGAAGGAGACTGGGAGTCGAAGAGGAGCTTGGGCGGGAGGACCTCTCGTTACCGGCCATAGTGAAAACGATGGTCCGGAGCGAGAGGTCATGGGGTGCAATGGCCTCCTTTTGCGAGAGCGTGCTCTCGCAAAAGGAGGCAGCCGAACGGGATCGGGAGGTCGACCCCGACGCCGATCCCGTTCGCAGAAAGAGGAGGGGGCAGAGGAGGCGGCAATTCGCCCGCCTCCTCTGATCCGCCAATATAGTGCGGTCCCCCTCCTCCCCACACGAGAATGCGACCGGCAAGTGCGGGGGCACTTGTCGGCCACTAAGCGTCTCGGAGTGGGGGGCGGCCTTGCTCGGTGGTTCGGCAACGTCGCCCCAGTCGGGGTCGGGGGTGGGGGGAGGCGCGCGTTTTTTCAAGCGTTAATCCCTCCCTTCGCCCCCTCTTCAGAGAAGGGTCCCTCCTCCTCTTGCATCGTTCTACCTCCCAGTCCCTTCGTGGGAGGGGAGGAGGGGTGCAAGTGGGGGGAGGGACACTGTGCGTTGGGGGACACCGGTAGTATGCCGGTTGCGTTCCCGGGGTCCCCCAACAACGCACGAGGAGGGCCACCGTAGGGTTTTAGCCGGTAAGAGTCCGGCATAACCTGCTCCCTCCCCCGGGGGAGCGGGTATCCATGAGGATTTCCCTACGATAAAAAAAAAAAAAGCCTGCACGGACTTCCCCTCCGTTGTGAGCCACCTTGCCGTGGTGGAGGGGCTCCCCTGGGAGAGATCCCAGGGGTCTAAGAGCTCTCACATGGAAGGAAAACCATGTTAAAAAACCCGGGCAGGTCGGGCTCGTGAGGAGGGTTATCCCGTTAGCCGACCTAGGACTGGAGTCTCCGATATAACCTCCCGTGGAAGACAACCACGTAAAAAAAATTACTTCTTATGGATGAGTATGTCACAAAAGGTATTGAACTTACCGCCCCAGGGGTCATCGGAGCCCCAGGGGCCGGCGTGGGGGGGGGAGTCCCGGCTCCCCCCACGTCGTCATCGGACGACGGGCGGTGCGGGGGGTGCGACGCAGGCCCCCCGCACTACTTTGCTACTGCGGGGTGTGGTGGTTTCCTCCAGACCGCGGTCTGGAGGATCTTTGAAAATTCCTCCTCTTTTTTCGGATTTTACAAATAAGAGGTGCGCGTGCTCGGGGAGTTCCGTCCCCCCGAGTCGCTCGGGAGGCGTAGGCCAGAGGTCCTACGCCTCGGTTGCTTTTAAGGTGTGGGGAGGCCTGCGTCCCGTTCTGTCGGGACGCAGACCTCCCCGGAGAAGTGCCCCCAGGTGCTATAAGTGCCTGGGGCGGGGGCACATTCGACGTTTATGCACACATTCAGGCCCTCTCGAACGAGACCATCACCCGGATGGGGTGGCGTTGGGGGTGTCTTTAGACATCTCCAACGCCTTTAACTCCCTACCTTGGGAGTGTATAAAGGGGGCACTACGCTACCATAGAGTGCCCCCTTACTTGCAGTCCGTCATTTCGGACTACCTCAGGGACAGGAATGTAACATATACCGGGCGGTACGGTACCCCACATCGAAGAGCTATGAAGAGAGGGGTTCCGCAGGGGTCGGTCTTAGGGCCGCTCCTGTGGAATGTGGGGTACGACTGGGTTCTGCGGGGATTTCTCCCTCGGGGCACAAAGGTGTGTTATGCGGATGACACGTTTATAGTGTTCCGTGGGGAGAATTGGGGAGAAGCCGCGCGGCTTGCATCAATGGCTACGACCCTGGTGGTGCGAAGGATCCGAATGTTGGGTTTGAAGGTAGCGGTCGAAAAGACAGAAGCTGTCTGGTTCCACGGTCCAAGGAATAGACCGCCTCCCGATGCCCACATTCGGATAGAGGGAAGGTCCGCCTGAGGGTGGGGCGCACGATAAAGTATCTAGGCCTCACCCTCGACTGTAAATGGTCGTTCCGCGATCATTTCGCCCAACTGGTCCCCCGTCTTAGGGGGGAGGTGATCAATTTCGGTCGCCTCCTCCCGAATCTAGGGGGACCAAGAGATGGTTGCCGCCGCCTCTATGCGGTGGTGATTGGCTCTATAGTCTTATATGGTGCCCCCGTTTGGCACAAGGAGTTGGGGGCCAGTGGTCCGTCGCTGACTGCCATGTTGGCGGTCCAGCGCTCACTGGCCCTCAGGATAGCTAGGGGGTACCGCACCGTCGCATTGGAGGCGGCGTTGGTACTGGCCGGACAGCTACCATGGGTGTACCAGGCCGGAGTCCGCGCAGAGTTGTATGAGTGGAGAGCGCGGCTCCGGGCTGAAGGTACTCGGCCAGTACCTAGGGCGGTCAAGATCGCGGGCGACCAACTCAGGCAGCACGCAGTCGAAGAATGGGCAGCAGTGTAATAGGGGACTGCGTGCTGTCGGTGCGATCCGTCCAGTACTTAAAAACTGGATGGATCGCACACGCGGCGGACTTACCTATACAGGTTGGTGCAGATACTCTCAGGTCATGGGTGCTTTGGAGAGTATCTGCACCATAGAGCCAAAAGAGAGAGCACCACCAGGTGTCACCATTGTACGGAGGCCACGGACACGGCGCAGCACACGCTGGAGTCCTGCCCAGCGTGGGCAGAACAGCGCCGTGTCCTAGTGGAAATCTTGAAAGAGGAAAGAAGGACGGAAAGAGGAGTAGGCGATCCAGGGGGGGAAGACCTCTCGCTGCCGGCCATTGTGAAAACGATGGTCGGGAGCGAAAGGGCATGGGGCGCGGTATCCTCCTTCTGCGAGGATGTTATCTCGCAGAAGGAGGAGGCGGAAAGGGATCGGGAGCGGGACCCCGACGCCGATCCCTGCCGCCAAAAGAGGGGGGGCAGAGGAGGCGACAATACGGTCGCCTCCTCTGAATCGCCAGCGTGGAGCGATCCCCCCCTCCCCACAGGAGACGCGGCCGGCAAATGCGGGGGCACTTGTCGGCCATTAGGCGTCTCGGAGTAAGGGGGCGGCCTTGCTAGGTGGTCCGGCAACGTCGCCTCAGTCGGGGTCGGGGGGTTGGGAGGGAGGCGCGCGCTTTTCAAGCGTTAATCCCTCCCTCCGCCCCCTCTTCAGAGAATGGTCCCTCCTCCTCTTTCATCGTTCTACCTCCCAGTCCCTTCGTGGGAGGGGAGGAGGGGTGCAAGTAGGGGGAGGGACACTGTGCACTGGGGGACACCGGTAGTATGCCACCGCGTTCCCGGGGTCCCCCAGTAGTGCACGAGGAGGGCCACCGTAGGGTTTTAGCCGGTAAGAGTCCGGCATAACCTGCTCTCTCCCCCGGGGGAGCGGGTATCCATGAGGATTTCTCTACGATAAAAAAAAAAAAAGGGTTGTGCTAGCTCCCCTCCGTTGTGCGCCACCTTGCCGTGGTGCAGGGGCTCCCCTGAGAGAAATCCCAGGGGTCTAAGAGCGCACACATGGAAGGAAAACCATTTTTTTTTTTTTGACTCAGTGGAAATCTTTTATAGATACCCTGGAGACCCGGGGGAGTCTCCAGGGTTATGTGGGATTCACCGGGAGGGAAAGAATTTCCCTCCCGGCATACCCACTAAAACCACTGAGGGTGACCTTTCCTTGGCCCATAGTGAGGGGGAGCTGGGAATCACCAGAGGTATGCTTCCAGCTCCCCCTCGGGCGTGGCCGCTAGGCCTCTGTCCCGGGAGAGGGAGTAATTATACTCCCTCCCCAGATTGCCAAACCTCGGGGAAGGCCGGGTCACCACCAACCTTCCCCCGCCCCCCCAGATGTTAGGAGGGTGGCCGCCCCCTGTTGTTATGGGGCTAGGGACGACTGGGGACCCCCGCCCCCAGCCGCCCCTTTTTGCCTTTTTTGCCCTTCCCGATTTTCTCGGGGACAACGGGGGAGGAGGGCATAAAATCTCCTTCCTCCTCCAGCCCCGCAATGAAAAATCGGTTGGCTTCCAACCTAGAATCGGGGAGCATATCTGTCTGCCCCGATTTTGCTTCCGGAGATTTGGAGCGCCGACCCCAGGACCCCATCACGTGGCCATGAAGCTCCCAAATGGGATTCTCTGTGGCCAGCTTCGTGACGGAGCCCTTAATGAGGTCGACACTCCTCATCCCTTGAGGGAGGACCTTCGCCAAAAACCGAATCCTGCTGGCCTTCCCCTTTATTTTGCAGAGACCTTCTGCTACTCTGGGGTCTCTGCGTCTCACTTCTTCCATCACCATTCCCCACAATTGAACGTGATGTGGCGGAATGGCGACGGAAACCTCCGGGTCAGCCCATTGACCCGCGGTGAGGGATACCGCGGACCGCCTGAAAAAGAGAACGAAGGGTACGGACGCCGACAGTGCCGACGCTTTCGCCCCCTCCGCCTCCTCCTCACCCAACAACCCCAAAGGGGTTGGTACCGCCGGTTCAGGGGGGGCAGTCCTCCCCTCGTGGGTCTTCTTCCTGGGGGGAGTCTCCTCCGGAGAGGCCGATGCCGCCTCCTCCTCAAGGGAGACAATCACCCCCTCATGGGTCTGTTTCACCAGAGGAGTTTTTACACCCCCCCCCTCCGTCTGTATATCCTCTTCCTCTTGAGCCATTTACGGGGTTCAAGAGGTCCATCCGACAACCTGGATAGGCTGACTGTGGGGAGAAGATGGGACAGCTTAGTGTCTCCCCCCCAATCTCCTCCACCATCTTAGAGAAGGAAAACTCCCTTGCGGGAGTTTTTTCCTTCGTACACCTCCCACAAACAAACACCTCCGTAAGGAGGTGTTCAGCCTCCTTTAGGGGAGGGGGTTTCTGGGGGCCCGTCATCAGCAGGTTCCCCAACCGCCTCCTTCTCCCTGATTGGGGGGAGGGGAGGATTCTCCCCCCACCCACCTCCACATCCATGGGGACTCCACCAGGGAAACCCCCAGGGATCGCCTCCGCGGAGGCCGCCACCGAGCCGGCACACGTGCCTTCTACGGTGACGACCTCCGATGTAACCTCCGCCTGGGGAGGAGACACCCCAACCAGCGGGAGCGCCTCCCCAGGTACCAAGGGAGAGAATGTAACACCCTCTCCTTTATTTCTCCTTCTCCTCCTACCACCTCCTTTGCGGGGAGGGACCTCCGGGCACTCGCTCCCACCAATCCGGTGGGAGGTCGAGTGCCCCACCTCAAAGCTCTCGCCGCACACGTTCCAACGTGGTGCCCTTCCACCCCGTACCGGAGGCAGCACTTGCCCCGGTCGGTGGTGGAAGGACACCACCTTCTTGTGTGTCCCCTCGCCAGACACCTGAAGCATCTGGACGAGGGGACCACAGCGGCCACGGGGGGGGGGTCTGCGTGCCCACCGTCCTTGTGGGACACGCAGACCTACCCCCCGTCCTAACCGCCGAGGCATAAGATGCCCCGGCCTCCTGGGAACTCTTGTTCCCTTTGCAACTCGGAGGGGCAAGCCCCTCCGAGCACGCGCAGGACCACCGCTCCTCCTCCTCGAAGAGGCGAAGGAGCTCCACTACCATCCGCGGTAGCCTTCTTATGCAGGAGGCCCGCGTTGCACCTCCTGCACGGTCTGTCGCTCGATGACGACACAGGGGGACCAGACCTGAATCCCCCCTGCGCCGGCCCCTGAGGCTCCGGGACCTCTGGGGCGGTACGTTTACTCCGTTTGTTTCCATTAAATCCATAAAATGTAATTTTTTAACGTCGTTGTCTTCCACGGGGGGTTATTTCGGAGCCTCCACTCCTAGGCCGGCAGGTATCGCCCACCTCACGAGTCCGGCCTACCCGGGTTTTTTAACATGGTTTTCCTTCCATCTCCCGCACGTGAAGCTGGGCCGAAAACCTCGGGCTACGCCCCCGGAAACCGCCCCAGCTCCACCGCCGTCCCCGGCCCCGACCTCGAAAGTCCGAGCGGCCCGGGAGCGGCCCACACCTGGTGCGCTTTTGGACCTCGGAGAAGTTCCGGGGAGCCCCTCCACCACGGCAAGGTGGCGCACCATCGGAGGGGATGGAAGGAAAACCATGTTAAAAAAAAAAAAAAAAAAAAAAAACCGGGTAGGCCGGACTCGTGAGGAGGGTTATACCAACCGGCCTAGGAGTGGGGGGCTCCGAAATAACCCCCCCGTGGAAGACAACCACGTTAAAAAATTACATTTTTATGGATGATATGTTCTGCAATGGTGCAAAGTTACCACCCCAGGGTTCTCGGGTGCCCAGGGGTCGGCGTAGGGGGGGTACGGTCCCGGCCCCCCCTACGTCGTCATCGAGCGACGGGCGGTGTGGGGCGTGCGCCGCAGGCGCCCCACACTACTGGGCGACTGCGAGGGACGACGTGGCCCTCCGGACATTAGTCCGGGGTGCCTTGGAGTGGCTCCTCCGCCTCTTTGAGGAGGGGGAGCCCAGGACGAGGTGTGGGTGCTCGGGGGGACTTGCCCCCCCGAGTGTCTCGGGAGGCGTAGGATCCCGGACTTGTTCCGGGTCCTACGCCTCGGTAGCTAAAAGTGTGGGGAGGTCTGCGTCCTCTAGGACGATTGGGACGCAGACCCCCCCGGAGGATAGTGCCCCCCCCAGGTGCTTTAAGTGCCTGGGGAGGGGACACATTAGACGGAGGTGTCCCTCCACCGCCGACCGGGGCAACTGTTGCCTTAGGTGCGGGGTGGAGGGGCACCGTGTTGGGCAGTGTGTGGCTAAGGCCGCACACTGCCCGAAGTTTTCGGAAGAGGGGCTTCCCGCCTCCCACCGGATAGGTGGGGGCGGGTGCCCGGTAGTCCCTCCCCGTAAGGGGAGGGAGAGAAAAAGGAGGAGGAAGGGGAAACCTGCACCTCCTCCTTTGGCGGAGACCGTGGGGGCTCCTTCTGGAGTCCCCATGGAGGTGGAGGTTGGGAGGGGGGAGCAATCCCCCCTCTCTTTCATAAGTGAAGGTGAGGATGGGGGGGAGAAATCCTCCCCCCTCCCTATGGAGGTGGAAGGGGGAGATGGGGAGAATTCTTCCCCCCCCCGTGGAGGTAGGTGGAGAAGTGGGGGAGAAATCCCCCTTCCCCCCAAGGAGCCGGATGGGAGTGCGGGGGAAAAGTCCCCCCTCCCTTCCGCGGAGGCGGGTGGGGGATTGGGGGAGGAGTCCCCCCTCCCCCCTAGGAAGGCGAAGGCCCCCGGCTGAGCGTGACCCCTAGGGGTCCCGAGTCGGGGGGAGATGGTGGGGAGGTGGCGGGGGACCGGAAACTCTCCCGTCTCCTCCCCACGTCACCCTTTCGAGGGTGACCGATAAGGAGGTGGGGGCGGCGACCTCTTCGGACGCCGCTCCCCTGGTTGCAGCGGTCGGGTGAGAACCTAAAGCGGGGGCCATTGTCCCCCCCAAGGGTGAAGACATGGGGGGGGCCAAGGCTCCTCCCAAGGTGGAGGTTTCGGTGGGAGGGCTCACTCCCCCCCTTGTGCCGAAGAAGAAAGGGGGGGTCGCTTCCCCCCTTGTGTCGAGGGAGGCACTGGTCCTCCCGGGGCTGTCTGAGGGGGATGCGGGGTTGGGGGCGATGGGGCCTGTCTCCTTCGCCCTCCGCCACCGTCCTCCCCCCGGACTGTGCGCTTCCTGGGAGCAGGCGATGGCCGCCATGGATGAGAACATCTGTCCTCCACATCATTCTATGTTGTGGAGGCGGGTGGTGGAGGTGGTTGATAAAGGAGACCCCCGCGTTACCGGGGATCTCCGAAAGACCAGGGGGTGGGACGGTGGCATAGATTTCTCTGCCACTGTCCTCCCCCGAGGCATGGCGAGTGTCGACCTGATAAAGGGCGCCGTCACTAAACTGGTCACGGAGAACCCAGGATGGGAACTCCGTGTCCATGTGACGGCGCCCTCGGGTCGCTCAAATGTGCTGACAGTGGAGAAGTCGGGGGAAAACGCTATAAAGCCGCCCCCCGACTATTATTTGGAGGCAAACCGCTTTTTCTTAGGGTTGGAGGAGGAGGAGGGTCTTCCCTTCCCTATAGACCTCCACCCTAAAAAGAAGCGGAAGAAGAATAAAAAATAAGAGGTGACTGGGGGCGGAGGCCCCCAGCCACTTCCAGCCCCCCAACAACATCGGGGGGCGGCCCTCCCCCTCATAACATCTGGGGGGGCGGGGGAAGGTCGGTGGTGACCCGCCCTTCCCCGGGATTTGGTCAATTTTGGGGAGGGAGTATAACTACTCCCTCCCCAAGGGCAGGGGCCGATTACGGCCACGCCTAGGGGGGAACTGGTAGTATGCTCACGCGTTCCCAGATCCCCCTATATAGGCAGAAGAAGGTCACCCCCAGTGGTTTTAGTGGGTATGCCGGGAGGGAAATTTTTTCCCTCCCGGTGAATCCCACATAACCCTGGAGACTCCCCCGGGTCTCCAGGGTATCTATAAAAGATTTCCACTGGGTTAACAAAAAAAAACAAAAAAAAAGGTTGTGCTAGCTCCCCCCTCGTGGACGCCACCTTGTCGTGGTGAGGGGGCTTAGGGAGGGCTTCTCTGATCCGTTGGGTCAATGGTGGTGGTTCCAACCTCCGCCATTGGCCCGACGGGGAGGGGTCCTCCTGACTAAGAGCGTCCCGGCTTCCCTTAGGGACTTAGAAATAAATCCCATTGTCGGTAGGGGTAGGCGGCCCTGAGTGCAACCGCCCGGTCGGTCGAGACCGTTAGGAGGACACTAGTCTTCCACCGGCCATGGGGTTTGCTGGGTGTGCCCGGCTTTTCTGGGTGCCTGTCGTCCAGTGTTCCAGGCGGCAGGTGTCCCAGAGGGGCCCCTCCGTTGTGCGCCACCTTGCCGTGGTGGAGGGGCTCCCCTGGGAGAAATCCCAGGGGTCTAAAAGCGCACACATGGAAGGAATAACCATGTTAAAAAACCCGGGCAGGTCGGTCTCGTGAGGAGGGTTATCCCAGCCGACCTAGGAGTGGAGTCTCCGATGTAATCTTCCGTGGAAGACAACCACGTTAAAAAATTACGGTTTATGATATAATGACAATGAACGGAATTGACGTACCGCCCCAGGGGTCCCGGAGCCCCAGGGGCCGGCGCAGGGGGGGTAGGGTCCCGGCCCCCCCTGTGTCGTCATCAGACGACGGGCGGTGTGGGGCGTGCGCCGCAGGCGCCCCACACTACAGGGCGACTGCGAGAGAGGATGAGGCCCTCCGGACTTTAGTTCGGGGTGCCCTCGAGGGGCTCCTCCGCCTCTTAGAGGTGGGAGGGCCGTTGATGAGGTGCATGTGCTCGGGGGGGCTTGCCCCCCCGAGTGGTTTGGGAGGCGTAGGGTCTCGGACTTGCTCCGGGTCCTACGCCTCGGCTGTTAGAGGAGGGGGGAGGCCTGCGTCCTGTAGGACGATTGGGACACAGACCTCCCCGGAGGTTGGTGCCCCCTCCAGGTGCTTCAGGTGCCTGGGGAGGGGGCACATTAGGAGGAATTGTCCCTCCGCCGTTGACCGCAGCGGGGTTTGTCTCCGCTGCGGGGCGGGGGGGCATTTGGTGGGGCAGTGCGTGGCTAAGACCGCGCACTGTCCCATGTGCGAGGAGGCCGGGCGCGTGGCGTCCCACCGCATTGGTGGGCCCACGTGCCCGGTAGTTCCCCCTCGGAAGAAGGGAAAAAGAAGGAGGAGGAAAAATAAGGGGGGGATGGTTCCATCCCCTCCCTTGGTTCCTGAGGAGGAGCCCCCGTCCTTGGTCGGGATGTCTCCTCCCCAGGTGGAGATAATGGTGGTGGACTCTCCCTCACAGGAGAGTTCGCCCCTTTGTAGGGTGGTCTTCCCTGTCGGGGAGATAATGGATGGGGGAGAGAGGGAGAAATCCCCCCTCCCCCTCTTAGAGGTAGGGGATGGAATGGGGGAGGAATCCCTTCTCCCCCTCGCGGTTACGGGTGGGGATGCGGGGGAGAAACCCCCCCTCCTCACCGTGGTGGCGGGGGGAGGGACAAGGGAGGAGTCCCCCCTCCCCCCAGGAAGGCGAAGGCCCCTAGACTCAGCGTGACCCTTAGGGGTCCCGAGTCTGGGGGAGAGTGCGGGGAGGTGGCGGGAGACTTGAAACTCTCCCGTCTCCTCCCCACGGTCACCCTCGAGAGGGTGACTGACAAAGAGGTGGGGGCGGCGACCTCTTTGGACGCCCCCCCCCTGGCTGCAGTGGTCGGATGTGAACCTAAAGGGGTGGCCACGGTCCCCCCCAAGGGTGAGGATAAGGGAGGGGCTAAGGCTCCTCCCAAGGCGAAGAGTCGCGGGGGGGTCTCCCCCTCCCAGGAAGAAAAGGCCGTCGCCCACACTAGTGGGGCCGACTCCTCTGGTGCCACCCGTGGCGGGGGGGAGGGGTCCGGGGAGGCGAAGTACTCCGTCTCCTTTTTTCTCCCCCACCGTTCCTGCGTCAGGAGCTTTGGCGCCATTGATGATATGTTGGCCGCCTATACCAACGACACCATCCCCCCGAACCCTACGGATTTATGGGGGAAGGTGGAGGCGGTCAGACGCCGAGACCCCCGGGTTGCCGGGGGTCTCCGAAAGATTTGGGGGGGGGGCCAAGGAAATAAAGTTCCTGGCCACGGTCCTCCCCCGGGGATCCGGCAGCGTCGACGACGTAAAGGGTGCCGTTACAAAACTGGCTACGGAGCATCCCGGATGGGAGCTCCGTTGCCATGTAACGGGGCACCAGGGTCGGCGCTCCGGGTCCCCTGCTAAAGCTAAGTCGGGGGGGAGCACAACACCGCGCCCCCCCGACTACAGGATTCAGGCAAACCTCTTCTTTAAGGGGCTGGAGGAGGTGGAGGATCCTTCCTCCCCCCCAGACCTCCACCCTAAGTCGAAGAAGAGGAAAAAGAAGGGGCAGCTGGGGGCGGGGGCCCCCAGTTGTCCCTAGCCTCATCCCATCAGGAGGCGGCCCCCCTCTTAACATCCAGGGGGCGGGGGAAGGTTTCCGGTGACCGGACCTTCCCCGAGTCTGGCAATTAATTTAGGGAGGGAGACTTAACTCCCTCCCCCAGGATAGGGGCCAGTAATGGCCACGCCCCGGGGGGAGCAGGATGAAATGCCTCTGGCAATGCCCTGCTCCCCCTACTTATGGGCTAGGAAGGTCACCCTCAGGGGTTTTAGTGGGTATGCCGGAGGGGAGATTCATTCTCCCCTCCGGAGAATCCCACATAACCCTGGGGACTCCCCCGGGTCCCCAGGATACTTATAAAAAATTTCCCCTGAGTTACAAAAAAAAAGGTGTCCCAGAGGGGGGGCCAGGTGTTCCTGGCCAAAACTGGGTGTCCTGGCGTCCGGTGTTCCGGGCGCGGGGCACTCAGTGGGGGGACGTGGGTGCCGGTCTCCCAGTGTCTGGGGGTGACCAATCCCCGCCCAGTTACATGGGCGGGGGGAGGTGTGCCCTGGCATTGGGGGAAGCGGCGTCCCATAGTGTTTAAGCTCCACCTCTTCTCCCAAACGATTCCAGGGGGCGGCCCTGGAGTACGCGGGAGTGAAGTGGAGGGACGGGCCGGTGGTGTCCCGGAACTCCCGGGCCCACCGGGCTGGGCCGTTCCAGGCCGCTCGGACGTATTCCGAGGTCGGAGCTGGAATGGCAGAGGGAGCCAGTTTTGGCTCTGGTGCCCGGGCCGCTCGGACGTTTCCGAGGTCGGGGCCGGGCACAGACGACAAGGCCTTCCAGGCGGCGTCGCCTAGTGTGTGTGTGCCTGCGTAAGTGAGGTGCGGTCGGCCCCGGTGGACATTCCCAGGAGACTAACCAAGGGGGGAGTAGTAGCCCCCCGACCGTAGCGAGCGGTGAAGTCTGTACCTGACCTCTGCGGGGGAAGATACGGGTGCGTAAGTCCAGGCATTGCCAATAAGTCCTGGCAAAAACCGTCTGAACCTGCATGTTAAACGTGGGAAAACCGCTCCCGTCTTGCTGTACGGAGCCTATCCTGGGGTTGAAGCCGGGTAACCGGGCGCACGTGTGGAGGGGCGCGTGGCTGGCGTCCCCTCATACCACGGCTGGGGGTGAATTTCCCCAGCACCGTCGAGCCCGAAGCCAGGGTATGCGCCGCTCGGATCGGTTGCGTCCTGGCAATAGGGGAGACGGTAAAACTTTTGCGTCTTGTATGGAGCAGGCCTATCCTGTAACCCTTTTTGTAGATTCACCACGTGCGGATAGGGCTAGCCACCCGAAAAGCCGCTTCTCGGCTTCCGCACAGTATAATTAGGGTTTCATTATCGGCAGGGATAGATGCCCCACCGCGGTGGGGCTCCCGTAACGGGCGAACTGTCGTAATCTAACTACTACATATATATAATGGATAGTCAAACACACACACAAACAAAATTAATGGAATGTGTCGATCAAATCGATTTGACAAGAGAGGAGACATGTCCTCGAGACATGGGATTGAACACGGCCTGCTCACAGATAGGGCAGCCTGAAAGAACTCGGACTGGTGCAAGTAAGATCCCCATTTCTATGGTCATGGGGAAGGTTCCCGTCGTCGCTGTTGAAAAGGTGAACCTCACAGTGATGAAGAAGACGGGGCCGGCTAACAAGACGCAACTCATATTGCAACAGGAGCAACCTCCTGCCGAAGTGGTGGGTCCCTCAGAACTCTTTAAGAGGAAGGCCACGGACTCACCGACAGGGTCTGAAATGGACGACGTGGACTCCGATGGAGAGGTAGTGAAGGTAGGGAAGGTAGCGAAGGTCCCCAAAATGACGGCCACAGGTAAGCGTGGTCGCCCAATAAAAACCGAGGAATATGCGGGCCTTGCGGAGGCCAAGAAAAAATTGGCCAAGCAGGAAGAAGTAAGGCTGAAGCAAATGGCGGAAGAAGAGTTTCTGGAACAGGAGCGAGTGCGGCTAGAAACCCGCTCGATCTTTTTACGCGGGATAGCTGTCGAGGTCGCTACGGCCAGCAGCGAGAATCCGGAAAAAATAGAAGCGGCCAAAAGAGCCGTACTAATGAGGGAAGTGACTGATGCGGTGGCAACGGTTGAAAAGGTGGCTGCGTCCTCGTCTAATCTAAAGGGGACATATGTGAAGTCCCTCAGGGTAGCAGCGAAGAACATTGCATCTGCGTCAGAGCAGCTTAGCGATCTTACAACATCTGAAGAGATCGTGAGGCTCGAAAAGAGAATGCGTCACTCAGGGCGGAGAATTCCTCCCTGAAGGATACGATTGCCCGCCTCCAATGCGATGTGGAGGGCATAAAGAGGGAATTAAAGGAGAGGGCTAACAAGCCATCTCCCTCTCAGCCTGGATTCCTGGCGGACAACTCCTCCTCCCCCGCCGGGAACAAGCAGGATGACCACCTCCCACAAAAAGCAGAGAAAGGAAGACCTCGACACGGCGGCGTCGCGTCTGGCGAAACTCTTTCGCCAGGGAGCGACCAACACCTGTCGTTCCAGACGATGATGGGGGAAATATTTCGTCAGGTGGGAGATATGATGGCGGCCAGGTTTGGAGCCATTGAGGAACGCCTTCTACCGGAGAGGTCCCTTAGGCCTCCCCTGAAAGGGGATAAGGAAAAGAACAAGGGGAGTCCCCTACCCCGCACGGTTGCCTTGAAGAAGGAAGAAAGCGACTTGGGAAAGGAAAGAGTCGCCACCCAAGAAGGCGAATGGACGATGGCAAAGGGCAAGAGCAAGAAGAGCAAAGGCGGCGCCTCCGCTGCTCCCTCGTTGGTTTCGGGTCGGGATGCAAAAGCAACCCCGAAAGTGAAACGGGTGGGGGCGGTGACGAGTAACGCTCCCACGATCTTCGCAGAGGTTCCTCGGAAGGAGAGAAAAAATGGCCCCAAAAAGCCTCCTCGAACGACGGGCCCTTTGAAACAAGGCAAGGCGCCATCTGGTGCCAAGGACATAGGGTCCAAAACTGGGCCAATGGGGCAGCAATCCCTCGTCGCTGGCGAGGGCCAAGAAACCCCCGCGCAAGACTGCGGCGGTAACAATTACACTGCCGCCTGCCTCAGATAATCAGCAGCAGGAGGAGACGCGGCCCACGATGGCAGAAGTGCTTAAGCAAGCCGTGGAAAAAATCAGCCTTCAGGAGATGGACATCGAGTACCTCCGTCCCAAGCGGGCGGTTACCGGTGAAAGTGGGATGGGTCCACGCTAAAGTGGAGTCATTAAAAACCCGCCCCCTTCAGTGTTACCGATGCCTTGAATTTGGGCACAGTCGGCAACAATGTGCAGCGGCGGTGGATCGCAGTGGTAGGTGCTACCGATGCGGCCAGCCTGGGCACACCTCAGCTGATTGCGTGGCAGCGCCTCTTTGTTTGATATGCGATGAGAGAGGGCTGAAGAGCGCTCACAGGATGGGGGGCAATGCGTGTCCCCTATCCAAAAGGAAGAAAGGAGCTAAGCCAATGGCAACTAAACTACCTCCCAAGGAAGGGAAGAAGCCTGCAGCGGAAGCAGGAAAAAGTCAAGGAAGGAAGAAAGGGGCAAAGATGGAAAATAGATCCTCCCCCGTAACCAACATGGGGGGTCTTAAAACCCCCGACAATGCGAAAGTGAGCCTGGAGGAGGCTATGGACACGACTGTGTAATGGCCAAACGACTCCTCCAGACCAACTTAAACCACTCCAGCGCGGCACAGGACTTGTGTTATCAGAATGCGCTGGAGTGGTCGGTTGATCTGATTATCGCTGCCGAGCCGTATTACGTCCCTGACAGACCTGACTGGAAGGGGGACGAGTTGGGCTCGGTAGCGATAGTCAGTACAGGCGGGTCAGGTTCCCTCCCTTTCTCCTTGATAGGGAGGGGAAAAGGATTTGTGGCGGTTCTCTCGGAGGAGATGGTAGTAGTGGGGGCTTACTGCTCACCAAACCTCGGCCTCCTGGAGTTTGAGAGACTTTTGGGTGACATGGAGCATAAGATTAGGCCGCTCCTACATCGCCCTGTCATTGTCGTCGGGGATCTAAATGCAAAATCAGATGCATGGGGGTCCCCGGTGACAAACGCGAGAGGAAGGACCCTGGTGGCATGGGCCAAATGCCTGCACTTGGACATGCTCAACCGGGGTCGAGAATATACATGTGTGCGGCACAATGGGGCGTCGATAATCGACGTCACTATGGGTAATCCCACAGCCGCACGCACAGTTAGGGAGTGGCAAGTCCTGGGGGGGAGGAGACGTTGTCGGACCACAAATACATTAGGTTCGACGTCTCCGACCCTTCCATGGGCTTGCAGCAACAGAATCCTCGGGGAAATAGGAGAGGAGAAATGCCCCGATGGAAGAGAGGGGAATTGAACAAGGACCTCCTCACCGCGGCCGCCATGGTCAAGGCATGGGCAGGCGATGTTGTCGGGTCAACCACCGCCGAGGAAGGGGCGGAGAAGCTCCGGGACGCCCTCACGGAGATATGTGATGCGGCGATGCCCCGGAGTAGATCCGCCCCTAACAGGAAGACTGCGGCATACTGGTGGCCAGAGTTGGCGGCGTTGCGTGAGGAGTGCAACGCGGCCAGGAGGAGATACACCAGGTGTCGCAGGAGAAGACGGGATGACCCGACACGAGCTGAAGACTTGAGGGAAGACCTTAAGCAGAAAGCGGGCTCCCTCAAGCAGGCCATCAGGCGAGCCAAAGCCAGGGCCTGGGAAGAGCTCGTGGAGACAGTTGACAAGGATCCGTGAGGCCGCCCTTACAAGATAGTAAGGAAGAAATTGGCCAGGGGCGGCCCCCCAACAACCCAAAGTCTCCAGCTCCAGCTTCTTCAGCGGGTGATCTCCGCCCTGTTCCCCACAGAAGCGGGGGTGATGGGGGAGCTGGGGCAGCCGCCGGCACAGGTGGATCCCCCTTGGAGCGGGGACCTAGAGGTGTCGGCGGCCGAGCTCGGCTGGGAGGTCAAAAAGCTCCGGTCCAAGACGACTGCGCCGGGACCGGACGGTATCACAGCCAAGGCCCTGGCCTTGGTAATGGAGGTCCTTGGAGAAGAAGTCCGGAAACTTTTCAACGTGTGCTTGGAGACCGGACGCTTCCCGACACGTTGGAAGGTAGCGAGCCTAGTGCTCTTTCCAAAAGAGGGCAAACCTCCCAATTCGCCATCGGCATATCGGCCAATCTGCCTCTTAGACGAGGCGGGCAAATTACTCGAGCGAGTAATAGCTGCCCGCCTCAGGGGCCATCTGTCCAGGGATGGCCCCAATTTGGCCGATTGTCAATATGGTTTTCGGGAGGGGCGCTCGACCGTGGACGCCGTCCTGGCCGTCAGGACTTTCGCGGAGGAGGCTGTGCGTACGGGGAGGGTAGCATTGGCTGTCTCTCTAGACATATCCAATGCCTTCAACACCCTCCCCTGGGAGTGCATCCGGGCGGCACTGAGATTTCACAGGGTGCCCGGATACCTCCAAAGGATCATCGAGGACTACTTCCGCGAAAGGTATGTGGTCTACACGGGCCAGTACGGCGTCCAGGGTAGACAGGCCATCAGCAGAGGGGTTCCACAGGGGTCGGTCCTAGGGCCACTCAACTGTGGAACCTCGGATACAACTGGGTCCTTAGAGGGGCCTTACTCCCGGGCATGGCAATGGTGTGCTATGCCGATGACACCCTTGTCATGGCTCGGGAGAGGGATTGGCAGAAGATATTGGACCTAACGCAGATTGGGACGGAACTTGTAGTGTCCCGCATTCATGCGCTGGGACTTAAAGTGACTCTGGAGAAAACAGAGATCATTTGGTTCGCAGGCCAAAGGACCAAAGGTCCAACAAGGACCAGTCTGCGAATCGAAGGGACGGACATTAAAATAGAGGCTCAGATGAAGTACCTGGGCCTTACGTTGGACAGTAAGTGGACATTCGTTCATCACTTTGAGCGACTGATCCCCCGAGCCAGGGCAGCTGCGAAGCCTCTCGCAGCTCATGCCTAATCTCGGGGGACCTGGGGATGGTGCGCGCCGCCTGTATGTGGGAGTGGTGCAGTCCATTGTGCTGTACGGTGCCCCCGTGTGGCAAGACAAAGTGGCCAATAACCGTCGCTGCTTGAGGATCCTGGAGGATCTGCAGCGGCGGCTGGCCATCAGAGTTGCCCGGGGGTACCGCACCACCTCATATGCGGCGGCGTGCGTGGTGGCGGGGAGTTTGCCTTGGTCCCTCTCGGCGGCGATGTACGCTGAGTTGTACCAGGAAAAGAGGTCGAGCCGTCGGGAGGTTTCTGGAGGCGGAACCCCGCCACTGTTGGATGAACAAAGGTCCACTGTGCGCCGTGCCAGGGCGCGAATGCGCAAGCTGGAGGAGTGGAAGGCGGGCCTCACTCGCGTGAGGCAAGGTGTCCACACGATCAGCGCCATGCGACCGGCGCTGATGGATGGAAAGGAAGCACGGGTCGCTGAGCTTCCGACTGGTGCAGATACTCACCGGGCACGGGTGCTTTGGTGGGTATCTGCACCGCATAGGCAGAGAGGAAACCCCGCAATGTCATCATTGCGGGGCTAGGGAGGACACGGCGAGTCATACATTGGAGGAGTGCCCCGCGTGGGACAAGAATCGCCGTGTCCTCCGAAGCGTGATAGGTGAGGACGTCTCCCTCCCGGCACTTGTCTCAGCAATGCTGGAGGGGGACGCCCAATGGCAGGCGGCGGTCTCCTTTTGCGAACAGGTTATGCTCGCGAAGGAGACCGCCGAAAGAGAGAGGGAGGAGGACGTTGGTGCCCCTCCCTCTAGGAGAAGGAGGGGAGGAGTGGCCCGCCGACAACATGCCCGGCGGGACCTAGCAGCTCCTCCTTAAGGTGCCCTTCTCCATGGGGTCACAGGGGGGGCGGATGCGGGGACATCCGCCCCCCCCCATTGCACTGTGACCCTCCAGCAAGAGCGAGGATGCGCGGTGGTCCCGCATCCTCGCTACCTTCAGCTCACGCTGAAGGCGTAGTGGGGGGCTCCTCCTTACTCCACTCTGTGGAGGACGGAGGGCCCAATGCGGGGAAGGGTCCTGGTAGAATGTGAGTAACGATCCCAGGGCCCTTCCGTACAACCGCTATGGAGGACCACCGTAGGGTTTTAGTGGGTGCGAGCCCCACATCACCCCCTCCCCTCCCCGGGGAGGGGGTATGCATAATGCATTTCCCTACGTAAAAAAAAAGGGTTGTGCTAGCTCCCCTCCGTTGTGCACCACCTTGCCGTGGTGGAGGGGCTCCCCTGGGAGAAATCCCAGGGGTCTAAGAGCTCCCCTCCGATGGTGCGCCACCTTGTCGTGGTGGAGGGGCTCCCCCGGAATCCGTTTCGGGGGTCTAAGAGTGCACCAGGGTTTTGAGCCATCCCCGGGCCGCTCGGACTTATTCCGAGGTCGGGGTCGGGGGCGGCGAAGTGTTGGATGGGTGCTCCCGACTGTCGGGGCTCCCCCCGCGGCCGGTGTTCCGGACGCGTGGGGACCTTGGCAGGAGGGAGTACTCTTCCTTCCCTCCCAAACGGCTGCGGGACGTAGTCCTGCAGTACGCGGGATGGAGGAAGGGGGACGGGCCGGTGGTGTCCCGGAATTCCCGGGCCCATCCGGGCTGGGCCACTCCAGGCCGCTCGGACGTATTCCGAGGCAGGGCTGGGGTGGAGGAGGAGCCAGTTTGGCTCGGGCCAGGACGGGGTCGATAGGCTTGGTTGCCAACCGTCCTAGGGGAAGGCCACCCCAAAAATAAACCACCCCTTCAAAATAACTATGATAATGGACAGTTTTGACAGCGGATTGTTACCGCTCCAGGGTGTTCGGACACCCAGGAGCCGGCGAGAGGAGGGTATCGTCCCGGCTCTCTTCCCGTCGTCATCATACGTCGGGCTACCGGCAGGGTGCACCGCAGGCCCTGCCGGAGAACTGGCGCCTGCGAAGGGGTTTATGCCCAATCCCGGGCATAATCCTGCAGGGAAAGCCACATCCGTCTCCATGGATACATTGGAGCGGATTAGTGGCCTCCGCATATTTTTCTTCCACTATTCTGATCCCGATCCCCCCTTCCGATTAATTGGGGGGGGGGTGATGCGAACGACGAGGAGATGGCGGAATTATATCCGCGGACAAGACCAAAGAGAAAGATCCCTCCCACCGAGGGTACGTCACCTAAACCCTCGGTGAGGAGCAAGAAAATCAGGAAGGGGGACTCCTCCTGCAATAAGACCGGCTCCATCACTGTTGCGGACGGAGATATCTCCGCAGATTCAATGGATACGGCAAGAATTGAGCCGGATGTGGAGGAGAGAAGGCCCATGGTCCTGGTGAGGCGCTGTGATCAATCCTCGAGCGACTCTGAAGGAGGACCTGGGCCCAGTTTGGTCAAAAAGGACCTAAGGGGGCGCCCCCCCAAGGATCCTTCCCAATTAGGCGAGCACACTGCCCAAAAGCGCAGAGAACGGGCCAAAGCGAAGGCAGCGCAGGATATGGAGAGAATGGCGGCCAGGGCACAGGATAACAACATCCCAGTGGATGACACGCCTGCCCGTGCTCGCAACTATGCGGCAAAGCGCAAAGAGGCCGCTGAAAATCTCAAGACGGCCTCCCTCGTGGAGATCGAGAGCCAGCTTACCGGCTGGGTGGCCACAATCAGAAAGACAGCGGAGTCATCCAAGGGGCTGAATGGAACAATGGTGAATGACCTTCTCAAAGCCGCCGCGGCTTTTGAGGAATGCATCCCTGCTCTGATCTCAAGAGGAGAGAGGGGGTATTATGACCCCCTCTTGGGAAGAGCCCCCTCCTCACAAAACGAAAGGGTGGAGGAGGTGATAGCGGCTAATCGCCGCTTAGAGGAAGAGGTCGCCGGCCTCAAGGCTCAGATTGCAGAAATGAGGAGGACCTCTCCTCCGCCATCACCCCACCAACTCAGAGTGAAACCCAGGTGGGACCGCATGGAGATCTTCGACGGGGAGGAAGAACACACTCCCCTCACAGAGCCCCAGGTGGAACGCCCCACGATTACGCCGGAGGAACTGGAGAAGTGGCCAGCCCTCCGACCTTCGTTACTAGGGCAACCCCC
The DNA here is from genome assembly GCA_901521435.1 of Crematogaster levior. Taxonomy (NCBI): domain Eukaryota; kingdom Metazoa; phylum Arthropoda; class Insecta; order Hymenoptera; family Formicidae; genus Crematogaster; species Crematogaster levior. Next base: position 1,525 of record CABEGB010000963.1, on the reverse strand, counting down.
GACGAGGCTCCCGGAGGAGGCCCCCCCACCAGTCATGACGGGACAGGAGTCCCCAAAGAAAAAGAGGGCGACCAAACTAGTGGATATAAGCCTGGACAGTATGGTCCAGGCCGTGTCCACGGCATTGATGCGAGATCTCCCTCAGGTGTTCCCCATCCTGAAGGCCGCGCCCTCTGACAGGACTCCCATGGGGCAGGTTCAAATGTCCAGGAAGGCTGCTCCCCCCCCAACCAACACTGGGGGGGGGGAACAACAACCCTTCTTCCTCAACTAAGGACAAGAAGGGAATGAAGAAAAGGAAGGAAGGCGCGCAGACATCCCAGAAAGCTGCCCCACGCCCCCCACTGCATCCAATGGGGGAAGCAGGGCAGCCACTGCGAGACCGGCGCCCACTCCAGGCCGCTCCGCTCCGTTAGCGAAGACCTCCCCCAACCTCGTTGGAGGCACCCCGCCGGGCGAAGCGACCTGGAGTGAGGTCGCCCGGAGAAAGGGGAAGAAGAAGGGGACTACGCCCCCAGTCCCTCCCCCTAATCCGAGGACGAAGACGGCCAAGGCACCCCCCCCTCCCAGAAGGGGAGCAGTGCTAAGAAACCATCCAGGAGGAGAGCTCCTACAACAGCGGCGATTACAATTATCTCCGCCAAAGGGGACTATAAGAGGATCCTGGATAAGGTCAAGGCCAGCATCTCCGTGGTCGAAATGGGTATACAGAGACTGGTACCCAGGACCGCGGCTACCGGGGCGATGGTCTTAGACATATCCGGACAGGACCGGGAAAGAAAGGCGGACGAGCTTGCCGAGAAGCTGGCCGACCTTTTCAAGGATCAGGGGGAGATCCGAGTGGCCCGTTCTAAACGCACTCTCGACATGAGAGTGCGGGACTTGGAGCCATCGGTCTCCCCTAAAGAGATCCTTGAAGCTGTGACGAGACAGGGCTTGTGCAACCCCTCGGATGTCAAGGTGGGGGAGATTCGTCCCCCACCAAATCCGAGGGGCATGAGCACAGCCATCATTAAATGCCCTGTAGAGGCGGCCAATCGCATAATCAAGGCGGGCCGCCTCCAGCTTATATGGGTTTCGGCCAGGGTCGAAACCCTCGTTAAACGCCCTCTCCAATGTTTCCAATGTATGGAGGGCCACGTCAGGGCGAAGTGTCCCGGCAATCCAGATCGCAGTGGTTGTTGTTACCATTGCGGGGCTGCCGGGTACCTGGCCAGTGCCTGCAAGAACCTGGTCTCTTGCGCGGTCTGCAGGGCCGCGGGGAGGCCGGATAATCACAGGATGGGGGGTGAGGCCTGCCGACCCCCCAAGGGAAAAAAGAAGAGCCGTGGAGTAGTAATGGAGACTACACCCACGGCTCTTGCTACTACTGTCGCTGCCCTTGAGGAGATGACAGGAGGGAAGGAGGAGGTACCCAAGCCGCGGAGGCAACCGCGCGAAAGGGTTCCTCCAACCAGAGTTGGAGAGGAGGAGGAATCAATGGAGGTGGATCAGGCGGCCACTTCTTTCACCACTGTGGCTCAGA
>CABEGB010000962.1:0-154836 GCA_901521435.1 Crematogaster levior | reverse complement strand
AAATTACTCTCACTCGATTAACACAATACAGAATACGCGATAACGAATTCACTGATTTACTGACTCACTACCGATTCACTGATACCAAAAATTACTTTAAAAGAAACGCGAATGCAAATAGCACATGACTCGACGCGAAGCGACGGACCGCGGTTGACTAGCGCTGCGACTTGCGCGTGATCGACACGAGATGAGACGAACGACGGTGATTGGTCGATTCGCTTAAATTCTACTGCTTTCTGCTTAACTTTTTTTATGTGCCACGGCCTTTAAACCTTCGCATTGCGAATGCGGTAGAAAACATGAAACGTATAATGACGTACTTAAAAAAATTAATTATTTATTACAATTAATAACTATTTATAATTATAATAAATAATTATTATTTTTAAAAGCATGTGTTATACGTTATTACGTTTTCGAAACTATTGCATTCACGATGCGAAGGTTTCAGTCAATTGCAAGAATAATGTAATTAATAAATTACATTTGGGAATTTGGGAAAATTTATTTTTATTTTGCTCAAAAGAGATGTTCCAACGTTAAAATGTATTGGTCGCTCTGAAAAGAGCGGATTGAATAAAAAAAATTTTAGAGCAGATGCTCGAAATGCCCGCCATCCATCCTAATGCAAGCTCTCATGCGTTTTAATAAATTTCTTTCGACGTTCTGCATTACTTCTTCGTCGATATCCCAAATAGCCAATCGTAATCTTGTCTCTAGATCTTCAATATCTTCGGGAAGAGTTTTATAAATTATTTCTTTACAATATCCCCATAAGAAGAAATCCAGAGGGTTGAGATCCGGCGATCTTGCGGGCCAACGTATCGGGCCGTACCGACCCATCCAGCGTCTGGGAAAATGCTCGTTTAAATAATTTGTAACGATCCTGGCATTGTGTGGCCCAGCACCGTCTTGTTGAAAGACAATCTCGTTTCTTTCACATAATGGCACATTTTCGAGAAAATCTGGTAGATTTTCTGTTAAAAAATCGACGTAGGTTCTCCCAGTTAAGACATCTCGAAGAATAACTGGACCAAGTATTTCAGTGCCCATTATTCCGGCCCACACATTGATCTTCCAACGAGTTTGAAAATTTCGGAGTCGCGTGACTCTGGGATTTTCTTCATTCCAAAAGTGCATATTATGCACATTAAAAATCCCCTCTTGTGTGAATAGCGATTCATCGCTGAATATTACACGAGAGGAATATCTGGGATCTCGATCGACGTTTCGCAGAAAATTTTCGCAAAACGTTCGTCTTGCAGGGTAATCTGCTGGTCGTAAATGTTGTACGCGTGTATAATGAAACGCGTGCAACTTTTCTTCTTTTAATATCCTTTGTACAGTTGTGTAAGATAAATTGTGCTCTCGAGCAACTACCCGAATACTTGTTTCGGGATTATTCTCAAAAGCACGTATAACTCTTTCCGTGTTCCGTACATTTCTAACGGCGCGATCTCCTCCAGCGTCGTGTTTGTTCGGCAGGACACTGCCAGTATCGTAAAGTCTTTGAGCTGCTGCAAGTATGACGTGACCCGATGGATGTCTTCGGTCTGGATGCATTTCGGCGTATCTTTCCGCGGTCCGTCGCTTCGCGTCGAGTCATGTGCTATTTGCATTCGCGTTTCTTTTAAAGTAATTTTTGGTATCAGTGAATCGGTAGTGAGTCAGTAAATCAGTGAATTCGTTATCGCGTATTCTGTATTGTGTTAATCGAGTGAGAGTAATTTACAAAAAGTTTTGATGATTTGTGAGAGTAATTTACAAAAAGTTTTGTCTCTACAACTTATAGCGTTTTTCACTGGGTAGCACTGAGTGCGCACCGAAAACTCGTTGAGTTTAGACGGCACTGTCCGAGTGCACTGAAAGTGCGAATTTCTTGCACTTCCAGCTAAACATGTTTGTTACTCTCAGTGCAGTTCTGTGCATATTTTATTGCTCTGAATATAAATTACATAATTAATTATGGAAGGATTTACTATTAATTTTAAGGTGATGACATATTAAGCTTAACTCTCGATCCAAGTGAACAAGATTTATATGATAAATTAAAGAGTAATATATACATACATATATCCGCTTTTGGTTTTTGAGGTTGTTCGAAAAAAATGTTGATGAGAATTTTATTTCACGAAAACAATCCAGAGTAAAGAACGTTTTAATTTCTTTTCTTTGTACAGTTTGAAAATATAACAATAATTTTATTTAGTTCATTCTGTATGTGACATTAAATGTACTAGAGTATAAACAATATTTCGAGTATCTGGAACGACCTATAGTGTTTTTTACGATTAATTTTTGTGTATTCTTTTGAATTCCAGCTTGTGAAATACATATCATTTCACAATGTACATAAAAGAAAATATTAAAGTTCAAATATTAATCGTGGATCTCGCGCAGCCATATTGCACTGAACTGGCACCGTCTCTCAGAGCTCGTGCCGAATTCTTGCACTAAAGTGCGAAAACTCAGCACTAGGCTTTCCAGTGAAACAGAACGCACCGTTTTAATGCGCACCGAAATCCCCAGTGAAACACATTGCCCAAGGCGAGTGCGCACTCAGTGCGCACCAGTTCTCCCAGTGAAAAACGCTATTAATCATAACGGTGCAGCAGACCTGACCTGACCTGACCTAACACGTAGCATGAGGATTCGCTACGCTGCTACAAGGTGATTGAGCAGGTGAGTGAGTGATTAAATGAGTGACTGAATGAGAGAGTGTGTTGTGTAAAAGAGAGAAAGAGAGTGAGAAAAAAGTGTATGCGTACGTGCGTGCATGTGTATGAATGTCTCTCCCTCCTTCCCTCCTCTCTCTCTCTCTCTTTCTTTTTATGCACACATGCATTACACGCGTGTAGCAATCAGCTGATTGCAGCGTTCAACGGCCGGCGAACCGGAACAACTCTTTGTTATTAAAGTAATTTTTATTTTAAGGAACACGTATTTCTAACATAATTCTAAGACACTTTTTTCTTTATAAAAATTTTATTTAAAGTATAATTTTATGTCATAAGATTAAAATAGCGACTCACGCGGTGGTAATCACCCGTCGGGCGGTCAACTGAACCCTCGTTACGCTAGCGGTGCGCCGCTCCTGCCTGCCTTCTGTACTCGACGCGTGATTTCCTAACTATTTTTGCTTGTAACTCGAAAACTACGCTTCAAATCAAATTTTGATACAGGAAAAATCGTCTTAGAATTGTGTCAGGAATATGTCATTTTACAGGTGGAAGGTTATCCTGGATCACCCTGTATATATTATAATTTTATATTCGTTATATATATTCAATTATTTATTATTTGTGTTTTTATTTTCTTTTTGTCTAAATTATTAATAAAAAATATTTTATTTTGTATAATGTTAACTACATTATTATATGTATGTAAATGTAACTTATATAATTACATAAAAAATAAATACTTTTTTATTTTGTAAAAATATGTATTTTTATGAATACTGGTAAGATTTTTGGCAGTTTTTCCTTACCCTTGCAACAAATGTTGGTATTCTTTATGATTCTGCCAAATAAATTATTTTATTTTCAATTACTTAAAAAATGTATTTTATCTTTTAATATTTCTGTTCCTTTTCTCCTTTTTTCTCCCTTATTCTTCATATAAATATTTCTAATTACGAATATAATACTTTAAATAATAATGTACATACATACCCATACGTGTACATACACATACATTTGCATGCACATGTACACACAAATACACACATCTTATTTTATATTTTTTATTAATCTTTGGTTATTTTAAATATTGAAACAAAGGCTCTAATGCACCATTTTTCTTATAATAATGATACGTTAGTGAGGCCTCTTTTCAGTACGCATGCGCCAAAACGCGACCCGTGTAGCAACACTGACCATAGACTTAATAGACGGAGCCTTTTACAAAAAACATGTGATAGGCGAACACTAACTTCGGAAAGTTTCGCCGGCGCGACTCGGAAATATTCGGCTGTGTTTCGCTGTATCACTACACAAAATCTATAGTATACGTGACGTAAACCATAGCGAAATATTACCGAGTTTCACCGAGTTTAACCGAAGTTACTGTTCACCTACTGCGTTCCCCTTACGGCAAAGATCACTACCCCCTTGCCCATTTAGACAGCTTAGGCTCCGTCTATTAAGTCTATGCTGACCACGTAACTTTACCGAGAAGTGTTCCGAACCCGTCATAACATGCTGCGTTCCGTTTCACGCATGATGCGCATAGGTCTAGTTTACATCGTGCACTTGATACGCGTATCAAATAGTAAATAACTAGTACATTTATTCAGCTATTGGCTGATCAACTCAAATACACTACTTGATACGCGTATCAAGTGCACGATGTAAACTAGGTCATAGAAGCATAGAAGATGGGTCTGTTCTTTTTAGCTGTACTGCTGAACTAGTGCAATAAGTTAGAATGAGATATATATATTTTTTCACTCTAACTTATTGCACTAATTCAGCAGTGCAGCTGAAAAGAACAGACTCGATAGTTCCGTTTCTCTTCATGCACACTTACTGGGTGTTTTCCAACTAGAACACGCTAAATTGCACTGTGTCACACTGTGTAAAATTCTTAATGGAACATATCTACTGCACTTGCACCTACCTACTTACCTACTTTGCACTTTTTAACATCTTACCAATAATTTCGAAACTAGAATCCATTATCTTAAAGCTTCACAATTTTTTTACGTCTCTAATTTTCTTCTAGGTTATGTTTGAAAGTATTATTACCACAATTTAAATATTATGTATTAAGATTCCGTAAAACATTGGTAACATTGGGGCATTTTACACGCTTGTACTTCAGTTTTTACTGTGTCGAGCAGTGTGATACCAGAGAGAAGCCTGAGAGGGGCCATGCCGTCGATTTTCGTGAGACGCTTTTTCTAGGCCGTACAGTGGCGCCAATGGATCCACATTTTCAGTCGGCGGAACTATATGGCTGGATCCACCTTTTCTTGCTGCTCGGTTGTTATATGTCCGTGCTAGATCCACCTTTTCTTTACCGATCGATTGGTTCATATCCGTGCTAGATCCACCTTTTCTTTACCCATCGATTGGTTCATATCCGTGCTAGATCCACCTTTTCTTTACCCATCGATTGGTTCATATCCGTGCTAGATCCACCTTTTCTTTACCCATCGATTGGTTGATATCCGTACTAGATCCACGATTATGGTATGTCTGTCCTAACTTATAATTGTGGATCCAAAATACGGAAACGTTACAGATTTACTAATATGCTGTATTATATAGCTTCGCGATGATTACATTAATACATATTATGATAGCAATATATGTATTATTATTGAAAAAATGTTTTTAATTATTCTATTTTACATATATATGTATTTTAATATGGAAAAGACGCGCAACTATAATAAAACATATTAATAAGTCTGTCCCGTATTTTGCATATATACATATATATGTACATTATATATGTTATTAAAATATTTTCTTATAATTAGTAACATTATTTTATATACATTTATGCGTACATATGAAATATTATTTTCGCGAGAGAGAGAGAGAGAGAGAGAAATATTAAAAATTTAACTTTGATTTATAGTACAATTTGTACATTGTAATTACAATATGAGTAAAGCAATCATTGAGATAAAATAAATTATTTTGCTTATTTTAAATTAATATAAATATGTCACATAAAATTTTTTTTTTTTTTTCGGAGGTGGGGAAAATCTTCCAAAGACCCCTCTTGGCCCGTACCAAGAGGGAGTGTTGGATTCAACCGAGACTCAGAAATCCATAATCGAATTCATCAGAAATCGATCTCATCTTCGTCCTGGCCGCCTACCAACTAAAAACTCCACCTCTTGTCTGTACACCTGAAAGAAGATACTTCGGAGACTTAAAAAAGCATAACTTTGGTTTGTAAAATAAAAATACAAATACATTATATATATTTATGATATATTTATGAATAATATATTTAATAAACTGTAATCTTTTAATGTAGAACGTATCTGAGAATTGAAAATTCTTTAATAGATTGATATATGAATGTATATGTGTGTGCATTTTCATTGACATAATGTAAGATCACAATCACAGCTGAAATAATTACATAAATCTTTAACTAGCAGATCTTATCACGAGGAAATGTGATATACAATTTCCTATAAATAACTGAAAAAATCAGTTATATATTTTTGATGTCTCTTTTCCCTTTTTTGTATATTTTGAGACATCTTATATTATTTTGAGTGAAGTGTTCAAAAACACTTTCAATTTTTAACTAGATTAACCATACATATTTAATTAAAAGTAATCCGATTTATGTCGTGTTTGGTGTCATTTTAATCGTAAAAATGTCATTAATCCATTAAAATTATTTTCAAATCAATAAAATGCGAAATAAATGTTCTAGGTTTTATTTTATTCCATGTTTACTTTTCATAGATAAGCGAGCTCTTTAAAATCCTCGACGCTGGAGCTCGAGGAAAGCGAGAGAAAGAACGAGTAAGAAGCAAGCGAGATGGCCAACATCAAAGAGAGTGCCGAAGTCTCGACGCGAGCCTATCTTAATCTCCAATCTGTCGAATCATTTTTCATCTTACTACAGAAAATAAAATTTTTACATTTCGCATTTTATCGGTCCGAAAATAATTGTAATGGATTAATGAGATTTTTGCGATTAAAATGACACCGAACACGGTATAGATCGGATAATTTTTAATTAGATAAGTAATTAACATCTTGATTATAATCTAATTAAAAATTACCCGATCTATATTGTGTTTGGTGTCATTTTAATCGCAAAAATCTCATTAATCCATTACAATTATGTTTAGACTGATAAACTGCGAAATGTAAAAGTTTTATTTTCTATAGTAAAAAAAAATATGATACGAAAGATTGGAGATTAAGATAGGCTCGCGTCGAGACTTCGGAACTCTCTTTGATGTTGGCCATCTCGCTTGCTCTTTATTCGTTCTCGCTCTCGCTTTCCTCACGCTCCAGCGTCGAGGATTTTAAAGAGCTCGCTTATCTATGAAAAGTAAACATGGAATAAAATAAAACCTAGAACATTAATTTCGCATTTTATTGATTTGAAAATAATTTTAAAGGATTAATGAGATTTTCACGATTAAAATGACACCAAACATGACATAAATCGGATTACTTTTAATTAAATATGTATGGTTAATCTAGTTAAAAATTATCTGATTTATATCCCCAGTGAGAAATGACCATCAAATCGATATCAAATTGATATCGATCGATGCAATTTACATCAATTCGACGTTAATTCAATGTCGACTCGATTTCTTCGATAGATTTCTTCTCACTGAACCGTGTTCATTAGTGTGTGATTTTAATCGCAAATATCTTATTAATTCAATGAAATTATTTGAAGCCTATATATATATATATGCATATATACATATATATGTATGTATGTATGTATGTATGTACACAAATTTATAATGCGAAGATACGTCTGCGTTCTTCTAGCTAGCCGAGCGCCGGGCGCACACGTACACGGCTTTTTCCTTGTGTGCGCGCTACATCACGCACACGAGGAAAGAGCCGTGTACGTGTGCGCTTGGCGCTCGGCCAACTAGAAGAGCGCAGACATATCTTCCGTCTCCGTCTCTCCCTCTCGCTGACACGCTTGGCGATCGAGATCGAAAATTATATCTCTTGCAAGGAGACGGTCGAGCTTTCCACCTGGATTTTAGTTGAATATTATATATATTTTTATACATATTTTTATACTCTTCCTACTAATATATTCACTTTTTTTCAACGTGTCTTTAAATAATTTATGCAATACATTAAAATTAAACCTATATTAATATCATTAAAAAAATTATATTTATATAATATTTTTTAAGGATTAATATAGGTTTAATTTAGTATATTGCATAAATTATTTAAAGACATAAAAAAAAAAAAGAAAAAAAGAAAGGTTTCGAACTCGAGATCTCCAGCGTTCTAGCCGCTCGACTTACTAACACGACCACGCTTATTACTTTGAAAGTAGGTATATCGAATCGGTAGATTACGTACTGACTTTATTTTTATTTCTAGGAAAATAATGGTACGAGTTATTGTACCATGTATTATATTAGTAGGAAGGGTATCAATATGTTACATAACTGATACCCTTCCTACTAATATAATACATGGTACAATAACTCGTACCATTATTTTCCTAGAAATAAAAATAAAGTCAGTACGTAATCTACCGATTCGATATACCTACTTTCAAAATAATAAGCGTGGTCGTGTTAGTAAGTCGAGCGGCTAGAACGCTGGAGATCTCGAGTTCGAAACCTTTCTTTTTTCTATTTTTTTTTTTTATGTCTTTAAATAATTTATGCAATATACTAAATTAAACCTATATTAATCCTTAAAAAATATTATATAAAAATAATTTTTTTAATGATATTAATATAGGTTTAATTTTAATGTATTGCATAAATTATTTAAAGACACGTTGAAAAAAAGTAAATATATTAGTAGGAAGAGTATAAAAACATATATGATATTCAACTAAATTCCAGATGGAAAGCTCGACTGTCTCCTTGCAAGAAATACAATTTTCGATCTCGATCGCCAAGCGTGTCAGCTATAGCGCGAGGGAGAGACGGAGACGGAAGATATGTCTGCGCTCTTCTAGCTGGCCGAGCGCCAAGCGCACACGTACACGGCTCTTTCCTCGTGTGCGTGATCGCACACAAGGAAAATGCCGTGTACGTGTGCGCTCGACGCTCGGCTAGCTAGAAGAACGCAGACGTATCTTCGCATTATAAATTTGTGTACATACATACATACATACATACATAAATAAAAAAAAAAAAGGTATATCGAATCGGTAGATTACGTACTGACTTTATTTATTTATATATACAGGGTTGGGCAAAAGTCCGGAAACGGTCAAATATCTCGAAAAGGATCAACTATAGCGAAAAATTGTAAATAGCAAAGTTGTAGGGCTTAAAAAAATGTACCTAATGATGACTAAAAATTTTACTTTGAGTGGAGGACGAAGATCATATAAAAGTCAAATTGAATTTTTTAAATGGAACTGCCTACTTTTTATTGCATATTCTTATAGCTTATCTCGAGACCTTTCCAAAACACTATAATAAAGTATTTTTTTGTTAAGTATTTTCCGAGTTATAAAGCTTGAAATAATTTCTTAATTTTACATAAACTGTAAAATATCTCGTAAAATATTTACTTTTCGATGACCTTACCTCAATACTTTTATGCACAGAATAATGAGAGGAACCAATTGGTGTCAAGAAAACACATAGTTGTTTTTAAGAAAAAATATGTAATTGTTAGTTACAAATTGCATATTTTTTCTTAAAAACAACTATGTGTTTTCTTGACACCAATTGGTTCCTCTCATTATTCTGTGCATAAAAGTATTGAGGTAAGGTCATCGAAAAGTAAATATTTTACGAGATATTTTACAGTTTATGTAAAATTATGAAATTATTTCAAGCTTTATAACTCGGAAAATACTTAACAAAAAAATACTTTATTATAGTGTTTTGGAAAGGTCTCGAGATAAGCTATAAGAATATGCAATAAAAAGTAGGCAGTTCCATTTAAAAAATTCAATTTGACTTTTATATGATCTTCGTCCTCCACTCAAAGTAAAATTTTTAGTCATCATTAGGTACATTTTTTTAAGCCCTACAACTTTGCTATTTACAATTTTTCGCTATAGTTGATCCTTTTCGAGATATTTGACCGTTTCCGGACTTTTGCCCAACCCTGTATATATATGGGACTATATATTTGCACCGGAGGGGAAAGAAGTTCCCCTATGTATGTATGTACACAAATTTATAATGCGAAGATACGTCTGCGTTCTTCTAGCTAGCCGAGCGTCGAGCGCACACGTACACGGCATTTTCCTTGTGTGCGATCACGCACACGAGGAAAGAGCCGTGTACGTGTGCGCTTGGCGCTCGGCCAGCTAGAAGAGCGCAGACATATCTTCCGTCTCCGTCTCTCCCTCGCGCTATAGCTGACACGCTTGGCGATCGAGATCGAAAATTGTATTTCTTGCAAGGAGACAGTCGAGCTTTCCATCTGGAATTTAGTTGAATATCATATATGTTTTTATACTCTTCCTACTAATATATTTACTTTTTTTCAACGTGTCTTTAAATAATTTATGCAATACATTAAAATTAAACCTATATTAATATCATTAAAAAAATTATTTTTATATAATATTTTTTAAGGATTAATATAGGTTTAATTTAGTATATTGCATAAATTATTTAAAGACATAAAAAAAAAATAGAAAAAAAGAAAGGTTTCGAACTCGAGATCTCCAGCGTTCTAGCCGCTCGACTTACTAACACGACCACGCTTATTACTTTGAAAGTAGGTATATCGAATCGGTAGATTACGTACTGACTTTATTTTTATTTCTAGGAAAATAATGGTACGAGTTATTGTACCATGTATTATATTAGTAGGAAGGGTATCAGTTATGTAACATATTGATACCCTTCCTACTAATATAATACATGGTACAATAACTCGTACCATTATTTTCCTAGAAATAAAAATAAAGTCAGTACGTAATCTACCGATTCGATATACCTACTTTCAAAGTAATAAGCGTGGTCGTGTTAGTAAGTCGAGCGGCTAGAACGCTGGAGATCTCGAGTTCGAAACCTTTCTTTTTTTCTTTTTTTTTTTTATGTCTTTAAATAATTTATGCAATATACTAAATTAAACCTATATTAATCCTTAAAAAATATTATATAAATATAATTTTTTTAATGATATTAATATAGGTTTAATTTTAATGTATTGCATAAATTATTTAAAGACACGTTGAAAAAAAGTGAATATATTAGTAGGAAGAGTATAAAAATATGTATAAAAATATATATAATATTCAACTAAAATCCAGGTGGAAAGCTCGACCGTCTCCTTGCAAGAGATATAATTTTCGATCTCGATCGCCAAGCGTGTCAGCGAGAGGGAGAGACGGAGACGGAAGATATGTCTGCGCTCTTCTAGTTGGCCGAGCGCCAAGCGCACACGTACACGGCTCTTTCCTCGTGTGCGTGATGTAGCGCGCACACAAGGAAAAAGCCGTGTACGTGTGCGCCCGGCGCTCGGCTAGCTAGAAGAACGCAGACGTATCTTCGCATTATAAATTTGTGTACATACATACATACATACATACATACATATATATATATATATATATATATGTATAGGCTTCAAATAATTTCATTGAATTAATAAGATATTTGCGATTAAAATCACACACTAATGAACACGGTTCAGTGAGAAGAAATCTATCGAAGAAATCGAGTCGACATTGAATTAACGTCGAATTGATGTAAATTGCATCGATCGATATCAATTTGATATCGATTTTATGGTCATTTCTCACTGGGGATATAAATCAGACAATTTTTAACTAGATTAACCATACATATTTAAAAGTAATCCGATTTATGTCATGTTTGGTGTCATTTTAATCGTGAAAATCTCATTAATCCTTTAAAATTATTTTCAAATCAATAAAATGCGAAATTAATGTTCTAGGTTTTATTTTATTCCATGTTTACTTTTCATAGATAAGCGAGCTCTTTAAAATCCTCGACGCTGGAGCGTGAGGAAAGCGAGAGCGAGAACGAATAAAGAGCAAGCGAGATGGCCAACATCAAAGAGAGTTCCGAAGTCTCGACGCGAGCCTATCTTAATCTCCAATCTTTCGTATCATATTTTTTTTTACTATAGAAAATAAAACTTTTACATTTCGCAGTTTATCAGTCTAAACATAATTGTAATGGATTAATGAGATTTTTGCGATTAAAATGACACCAAACACAATATAGATCGGGTAATTTTTAATTAGATTATAATCAAGATGTTAATTACTTATCTAATTAAAAATTATCCGATCTATACCGTGTTCGGTGTCATTTTAATCGCAAAAATCTCATTAATCCATTACAATTATTTTCGGACCGATAAAATGCGAAATGTAAAAATTTTATTTTCTGTAGTAAGATGAAAAATGATTCGACAGATTGGAGATTAAGATAGGCTCGCGTCGAGACTTCGGCACTCTCTTTGATGTTGGCCATCTCGCTTGCTTCTTACTCGTTCTTTCTCTCGCTTTCCTCGAGCTCCAGCGTCGAGGATTTTAAAGAGCTCGCTTATCTATGAAAAGTAAACATGGAATAAAATAAAACCTAGAACATTTATTTCGCATTTTATTGATTTGAAAATAATTTTAATGGATTAATGACATTTTTACGATTAAAATGACACCAAACACGACATAAATCGGATTACTTTTAATTAAATATGTATGGTTAATCTAGTTAAAAATTGAAAGTGTTTTTGAACACTTCACTCAAAATAATATAAGATGTCTCAAAATATACAAAAAAGGGAAAAGAGACATCAAAAATATATAACTGATTTTTTCAGTTATTTATAGGAAATTGTATATCACATTTCCTCGTGATAAGATCTGCTAGTTAAAGATTTATGTAATTATTTCAGCTGTGATTGTGATCTTACATTATGTCAATGAAAATGCACACACATATACATTCATATATCAATCTATTAAAGAATTTTCAATTCTCAGATACGTTCTACATTAAAAGATTACAGTTTATTAAATATATTATTCATAAATATATCATAAATATATATAATGTATTTGTATTTTTATTTTACAAACCAAAGTTATGCTTTTTTAAGTCTCCGAAGTATCTTCTTTCAGGTGTACAGACAAGAGGTGGAGTTTTTAGTTGGTAGGCGGCCAGGACGAAGATGAGATCGATTTCTGATGAATTCGATTATGGATTTCTGAGTCTCGGTTGAATCCAACACTCCCTCTTGGTACGGGCCAAGAGGGGTCTTTGGAAGATTTTCCCCACCTCCGAAAAAAAAAAAAAAATTTTTATGTGACATATTTATATTAATTTAAAATAAGCAAAATAATTTATTTTATCTCAATGATTGCTTTACTCATATTGTAATTACAATGTACAAATTGTACTATAAATCAAAGTTAAATTTTTAATATTTCTCTCTCTCTCTCTTCTCTCTCTCTCTCGCGAAAATAATATTTCATATGTACGCATAAATGTATATAAAATAATGTTACTAATTATAAGAAAATATTTTAATAACATATATAATGTACATATATATGTATATATGCAAAATACGGGACAGACTTATTAATATGTTTTATTATAGTTGCGCGTCTTTTCCATATTAAAATACATATATATGTAAAATAGAATAATTAAAAACATTTTTTCAATAATAATACATATATTGCTATCATAATATGTATTAATGTAATCATCGCGAAGCTATATAATACAGCATATTAGTAAATCTGTAACGTTTCCGTATTTTGGATCCACAATTATAAGTTAGGACAGACATACCATAATCGTGGATCTAGCACGGATATGAACCAATCGATGGGTAAAGAAAAGGTGGATCTAGCACGGATATGAACCAATCGATGGGTAAAGAAAAGGTGGATCTAGCACGGATATGAACCAATCGATGGGTAAAGAAAAGGTGGATCTAGCACGGATATGAACCAATCGATCGGTAAAGAAAAGGTGGATCTAGCACGGACATATAACAACCGAGCAGCAAGAAAAGGTGGATCCAGCCATATAGTTCCGCCGACTGAAAATGTGGATCCATTGGCGCCACTGTACGGCCTAGAAAAAGCGTCTCACGAAAATCGACGGCATGGCCCCTCTCAGGCTTCTCTTTTATTAAGTTCTCTTAGTCTAATATAAGTGCGAGTCCTTACGAGACACAAAAGCACTTCATAAGGAATATCAAGATGTAATCGTATTAAAACGTTTTGAACAAGTGAAGCAACTGTTCTAAAAATAAAAGTACTATCAGATAATGAATTTTTATGAAAATCATTGAATACATCTTCTAAAATTGTTGTAGCTTTTATTAAATCATCTGATGGAAAAATAAGGGATCCCTTAGATATGTGACACGTCCACGTAGAATTAAGTTCTGATAGCTCACTTGTAGGTTGACCTAAATTCGGATACTTGGACCGATATCTATGTGCCACATATCCTGCTATATAAATGAGAACTTCCTTTTCAATTATTTTTCTAATTAAGTTTATTTCAGGTGAGCCACTTATATCTATAATTAAATTAAAATATTATTATTACATTGATTACTTTGATACGTATGAGACAATTATATACAATGCTTAAAATCTACAATTTATGAATATTTTATTGGTATTAATATTTTATTGATAAAATATTGATCATTGAATACAATTTTTTTATTACTATACTAACTATACTACTACTACTATACTACTACTATACTACTAACTATACTACTTACTATACTTACTATTACTATATTACTATACTACTTATTATTTTATGCTGATCATAAAATTAATTAAATATATAGTTTCACATTATCTCTAGAAATTATTTAAAAAAAAGTATTAGCATCGAGAACAAATTGTGTGATATATTGATGTATTAAATTATTTATAATTTTATTGTTATTGAAAATAAAAAATTGCTGTACCTTCGTTATCAAATTCATTACTCATAAAATTTATCATTTCTTGATCATGAAAATTTCCAAGAATATTATTCATATTCCAGTGTTCAAGTGGCTGCAAAGTTGACGAGTTACATTGTCCATCATTAATTACATTAACAAGCGTTTCATCATTGTCCTCTTCAGTATTATTTTTTTCATTGAACATATCTAAGCAATGTCGGCTTAGTATATACCATTTAAGCCTATATTTAAACTGCAGAGCAGATGGTTTATCGTGACCAGCGCCCATGCCACGTATAAATGAAAAAAAGTTTTCAATAACATCTTGATTAAGTCTGTTTGTTAAAATAAATTTTATTTCAAAATCATTCTGCGTATATTGTTGTTTCAAATAAATCAGTAGTGCTTGTAAACTTTTATTATTCAATATTATTGCTTTCTGAAAAGGTAAAAGACTTTGGTGATTCCCAACTTGTATATTTTGCATGTAAAACGTCATTTCATCTAAAACACTGTTTTGTTTGTCCAAATCTAGACCATATGCGCTTGAGAAAATTGTTTTTCCATTAATAATTTTACTATTAAAGAGATCAAACCAATCATTGGTTGTTTTAAAAAAATCTGCACATTCTTTCCAATTTTCATAGCGAATAAGTTGATTTTGTCCAAACCACCTCAGAGATTCAGATACATTATTAGAAAAAAGTTGAGCTGCTAATGAAACTCTCTGCCGTTCTGATCCTTTTGCATCCAGATGTTTTTGTTGAAGCTTATAAGTTATTTTTAAATTTTTTTATTGTAAAAATAACAATTCCTCAAGACACTCCTTACTTAATACTTTGTTACCATATTGAAATCCTTGATCAATGAAATGATTTTTGATCAGTTTTAATACGTGTGGTGGATCAGCAAAATAAAAAATTTTCAAATTTTCATCATCTGGGTGATTAAAAAAACAATTTTCAAATTCTTCTATTCCTATGTTTAATTCACTTTTAACCTTATTGTTGGAGGATCCCAAATCAGTAGTAATTGCAATAACTGTGTACCCAGCTTCATACAATTTATGTACTGTGTTTTCAATAATTGCAGATGTCAAAGGTTTGTCAAAATCATAATAAACAGGCTGTTTCCAACGTTTGAAAAGTCCACGAGCCATCCCTAATTGCACGGTTTTATGTGGACCTATTTTTTTTTCCTCTTTTTTTTCAATTTCAATTTCTTGTGATAAATACACTTCATCAAAGGATAAAACACAAAGTTTTTCAATATTGTTAAGTTCTTGGGTTTTCATTACTGAAATTACTAAATCTAAAATACCAGTCGATAAATCAATTTCAGCTGCTTTTTTTCTCAAGGTTGATAATGATGGCAAGGGAAAATTTTTTTTTCTAAGGTACCTAAAAAAAATTTAAAAAAAAATAACCGTTATTGTTAAAGTTATATTTTTAAAATTTTTAATAAATTTCACAAAACTTTTATTATTTTACCTGTAAGCTTTTGGCGAGACACTCCGCAATGCTATCGCTGAAGAAATATCTTCATGTTTCCACTTGATCATTTTTTTCTCTGGATGCAGTACTTTTTTTATTTGTCCAACTGTAAATATTGGTCGAAGAATTTCATAAATTTTGTTTTCAATTTCTTTCTTATAATTTGTTTTTTCTTTTTTCAATAATTTATTTAAATTTTCAACTTCTTGATTTTTTTTTTAACTTTTTTGAGATTTTTTTCTACTTCATTTCGCAGTTGAATATTTTCTAGTTTCAAAGTTTCATTTTCCAAAATTAGAGCTTTCCAGTCCATTTGTACCTCTGAATTCGATTCAACTGGTTCGCTAAATCATATTTAACATTTAAAATATAATTTTTTGTAAAATTTGAATATTTTTTATATACATTTATTTAATACTAACACTAAATCTTCAAGTGACTCATCAACTGATACAGTTTTTTCCTGGATTTTTGTTGAAAGCAAAGCTTTTTTATTTTTACTCGTGTCATCGTTTTTGGGTGAAATTGACCTTTTCCTATAAACAAAATTATTAGATTAAGTAATGTATTTATTATCATTTTATTTTTGTAAATACCTTGATTCAATTGAAGAATCAGATAAATGCAAAGTTGGAACAGCTGATTTAGATAGGACATATATATCTGTATCTCCAGGCACAATCAAATGTTGTGGTTTTTTTTCAAAACTTTCAGGAGAAAAGTAAATTGAACACACCCTTGCTAAAAACAGAACATTCAATTGAACCTTTTCACATTGCATAAATATCTAATTGTATCAATAAACTATTACCGTTATCTAAATTGATATTGTTTTTACACTTTTCTAACCACTTTTCACTAATTTCGGCATTTTTTGGTATCCGAAAATATTTAATACTCTTATTTTTAGTATTTTTATTATTATTTTTGCAATTTTTTATTGAACAGCTAGGCATTTTAATAATTGAAAACTCTAATTAATGATTAATCATTTATATTTTTTTGAAAACAAACATCAGCTGTTACTCAATATGGCGGAAAGTGGGAGCTGCGCAGAACGATACGAAAACTGGTTCACGGTCCGAGCACACCTCTAATCCTTACATCATGGTCACAGTTGGAACACTCTGTAGGACACAGTGTTGCACTGTGTCATCTGTGTATCTTGTTGGAAAACACCCACTGTGCATGGACTAACCTTGTTGCCCCGCCTCTTCCAGTGCATGAACCTCGCGAGATGAGGCAGTTCATGCGGTCTTCATGCATTGACAAATTTTAGCGCGAAATTACGCGAAATTAGGATTAGGGTTAAGTCGTAAACTAATTTGTTTGATTGGAAGATTGTCTTGAAAAGAAATAGATTAAGGTCCGAATTTATAGTCGTTTCTCAAATCTTGAGACGTAAGAATTTCTCAAATCTCAAGTTGTTTCTTTACATTGTGAGAGCTGATCTTGTCTACTTTATAATCTATGGTTCAAGAGAGAAAAGGAAGAGGCCACGGACTAAGGAATAGAGGGACGGAGCACAAGCTGTACCGGTGGGGCACGTTTGCGGCGGGGGGGGGCCGCCATATTCGTTTAGTAATCACCACACATAGAACTCACTATTTGCGTACGTGTGAGAAATGAAAGTCAGATCCTGCGCACAATAAACAAAATAGAAATAGGAATAATTATTAAATATTATAAATAAGAAATTGGAATTATTTATTTTAAAAATAAAAAGAATAGAATAAATTAATGCGTGAATTAAGAAATAAGAATTGGAACTAATTAATATATTTTATTCTCTTGTTAGATGTAAAATAATTTCTCTTTTCAACAATAAACAACAATAATAAACATTAAATCACCGCCTAACCTCTTTACGCTTGTCACTTGTTATGCTCGTGGCATCACTACACGAGTGTATCCATGTCACAGACACAGGATCTCTGTGTGAGAATCGCTACATCAATATGGCGGAAAGCAGTCCCCCCCGCACGCTTGAGTTACCATCCCCTCTCGCCTAAACTAGGACTTTAGACTCGGTCCCTCTATTCCTTAGTCCGTGAAGAGTACATAAGATTTTATCATAGAACTTATACCTACTGGAAGGGGAATACAGCTTAACATTTGAAGGTGTAACAGAGAGACAGAAGATATAGTGTTCTCCTTTTTCTTTCCTTTGCTGTTTTCTGCGCATGATCCTCAACTGGCTGTCGAGAATAAACGAACTGTGTGAATAAACATAGCCGAAGACAAAATATTCACACTAGTCGTTTATAATCGAATATTTATTAAGTTATTGAGTTTATTGAGTTTTTAAAAAATGGTTAATTATTGCATTTTATGCGGTAGTCGCCGTCAAAAAGAAGTTTCGTATCATGGGTAAGTGTATAATAAAATTAATAATTAGTAAATATTCTCTTAATCTCATACAAATTATTGTAATATGAAAAATAAAATAGGTTATGTTATATTTCTGAAAATAATATATTATTAATAAATTTGCTATAAAGTGATTTATTTAATAATTTCGAGATTATTTACAATTACAAACATAGTTCGAGTTGCAGTCAGGCAATTTTAAAATTTTCAGATTTTTTTATTGCATGATTTTCTGAACAATTTGAAGCGAGCGCTTTATATAGCTTTTTGACATGCGCATTACGACCAAAAGGATGAATATACCTTTCTCTTTCGCACATATATATCTTTCTCTCTCGCTCGGCTCCTTCAGATTTTTCTTATGCGTTGAATGGGCTATTCCTCTTCCAGTAGTATAAGTTCTATGGATTTTATGTGCCCTTCCTTTTCTCTCTTGAACCATAGATTATAAAGTAGACAAGATCAGCTCTCACAATGTAAAAAAACAACTTGAGATTTGAGAAATTCTTACGTCTCAAGATTTGAAAAACGACTATAAATTCGGACCTAAGAGAAGGTATTAAATTCGTAATACTATAAAATATACATGTATATATGAATAATATTGAAATTATATAAAAATTCTCGGAAAAAATTCTTGATATTGAATATTCTTCTCTACATATG
Organism: Crematogaster levior; assembly: GCA_901521435.1. Classification (NCBI taxonomy): domain Eukaryota; kingdom Metazoa; phylum Arthropoda; class Insecta; order Hymenoptera; family Formicidae; genus Crematogaster; species Crematogaster levior. Next base: position 135,722 of record CABEGB010000962.1, on the reverse strand, counting down.
ATATTAAATGTATAATTGTTTTGCAGGATTATTCTATCAAACATTTAGTCAATTATTTAGTTTCGGTAATATCGAACAATAAACTCTATAACGAAAACAAATTTAGAAGAGTTACGAAAGCTTTCGAAGTATCTCGAAGAGCGGACGAAGGAACACAAGATATCTAAATTTGTAAATACTGTAAACACATGGTTACATGAATAATATTTATTTAATATTTATTTTAATATTTATTTTTTTTATTTTTTATTTTTTTTTTAATTTTTAGAAGAGATAATGATCAAAAAATTGATCTGAGTTAAAAATATACAAAAAATGTTCTTTAACACTGTTCGACACATTCGATCACGTTCGTAGGTAGTAATCTCTTTCGTCGTCCATGTTTTACATGCTGCGTGAACTGCATGAGGTCTGTTCCGTTATTAGACGCGCATGGAGTGTGTTTCAGAAACGGAACGGGCTCTGCACTTCATGTCATGCATTGGACATTCATGCGTTTCATGCGTGAAACGGAACGCAGCCATGAAGGACTGGAGAGAGTGTGACGTCCCGCGAATTTTTAAAATTCAAAAAACTCTCTTATCTTATAATTTTTGCGTTAATAGATACTTATTCACAATCTTACATTATTGCGAATTATCTCTTTCCTTTTTCCACTATTATACATAGATATATATATATTCCAGTATTAAAATCATTATTTTCTATAATACTTACCATTTTAGTACACTATTTTATTATTAATTACATTTTATTACATTATTTTATTATTAATATATTTTTCTACAAATTGCTGTTTTATTATACTCTTGCTATATATATATCTAATATGCAACAAGACGTTGCTATTGGAAAGATGGAAAAATATTAGAAAACAAAATAAAAAGGAAGAAAAACGTAAAATCTAAAAAACCCACATAAAATCTAATTATATCAATTAAAATTATTACTAATGTCTCACCCAGTATGTGCCGCGACTTCCATGCATAGGGAGTCTCATAATATATATATATATTTTTATTACTGGCACAGTATGCCAATTACTATAATTTTAATTAATACCATATGTTATATCGTCATGATGCGGACAATGCATTCAAATAATCATCTTTATTAAGCGATGTCGAAAAGGTAGGAAAACCAGATAAAAATTATAAAATTAAAATCAAATACAAAATAAATCTAGTATACTCATTATCGAATTATATTAATGCCTATTTATAATTTTACGTTATTACCAATTATTTCTTTTAACTATTGTCCGACATAAGCATATATCCTCTGTAATGTTTAACGCTAATTTCACTATTCTATGTATGTATTATTCTTCTGTTCTTAATTTTTAATTTTTACCCTTTAGCTTATGTTCATATTCTGCATAGTATTTTATGTTTTAATTTCGTTAATACACAGATAAATATACCCTATAACGGAATGTGCAAGAAAAGATAAGAAATTCATATAAAAATTATAAAATACAAAAAGGCTAAAAAGGTTACAATACACGTATACATATATTCTCATACACTTATTACATTATACCAGCGTTAGATATGTATTTTAATTATATACTTAAATATTTAAGTTACTTTTAATTTATGTAATCATTATACAAGGCAACTAAAATTTAATTGCAATAACCAATTAATTATGCTTTACTTCTGCTCGACTAATCCTCCAAGTGCTTTGCTTTTTATTAAACTATCCTTGTTTCACACGTATAATTTCTTACGCTCCCCTTTATTAAGCTTACCTTCTCGCACTCGTATAAAATCATATCCTATTGCTAGCGCACCGCTACTATACATAATCCTATTAAACTTACCTTGTCTAATGCGTCATTACTCCTATACCATATTCAATTAAACTATCTTCCTCCTACACATGCAATTCTTATATCTTTGTTAAAATGCAACTCCTTTGTTATAATCTTACTACACGCTTCATAAAATATTCAGAACATTTTCTTTTAATTAAATTACTCCTTTTATTATTATTAAAATATATATGTTGTACTTTATCATTAAGTTTCCGTTGTCATCTTATGCAACGTTATATACCTCATACTATTGTTAATGCTCAATGCGAATCATTAATTTATTCACATTGTACTCTTACGAATAAGTTAACATTATTGTTCACTTGCCACAGCCTTGACGGAAAAATATTCCTTTCACCCTTTATCAAAGTTAATAAGTCTCAACAATTCTTGCCGCCTCATACCACCGCGCAAAAATTGTTGAATTTAAAGTTGCGAGACGCCAAAACGTCTGACAGATAAGACGAGAAAAATACTCGGGTTGCATTTATAATTTACTAAACTATTCGTCACCAGGCTGATGCAAGTTAACATGACGTAGAGCCGTACGTCACGATTTCCTACCCTTTAAGTTTTGCATTTAAGAGCGTACTCCCTACTCTATGTACACCCCCCCGTTAAAATCTTGAGGGCTCGGAAAATCTGCCGTAGCTCATCAAGAGGAGCGAAAAAAGTCAGAAGAAAGAAGTGAGAGTTTGAAGCAGTAAGACGCGCTTCATATAATTGTAAAGAAAAGAACTTAGAAATTTTGAGAGAATTCATATAAGTTATATACGTTCATAATTCATTGTTCACTATTATAAATCAGAAACAATCTTACGAAAGAAAAGTGAAAGTTAGTGCTATAAGGACACCTTTAATCGTTCACACGCATCGATCATCATTATTTTAATTACTCTGAAGGGAAGGAAATTATTTATTCCGGATTGTCGAGGCTTCCACACGAAACAGCCAATCCGATTCAAGGATACAAAGGAATATTGTCACGAGAGGAAACACACAGAAATTAAACGTGACATATTTTGGTATAAGAGTTACCGTAAAGCAACCACCGTAAGTCCATCATTCTCTATTTTGTACACATCGTTGTTAGTTATAACGGCCAAACCGAGTCATTGTTAAAATCCGCCATTTCGTGGCACTTGACCTTTGTTACTTTTATGCCACTTATTTACAAGTTCTGTTATCCATAAATTTTATCAAACCTCTTTTCATTATTAATAACTAAACTTGATTACGTTATTTAACCAGTCAATTTTATTCAATTTAAGACTTTCATTAATTCTTAACGAAGGTCACGTAACCTTATACTTTATGCCTTATATAACCATGTCTCTAGCACTCATATAAAATTTTCGAAATCATAATTATCGGATCCTGAGCGCGCTAGCGTTAATCAAAACGGCCGATTTTACTTATATCTTGCGCCTTTTACAAGTGTTCAACTATATAAACCATATTAACGAAGTTTTACATATTTATGCCTCAAGCCTATATCACTAGACTACCTCTATTCGTCAAGCATTTCAAATTCATCATTTTTATTAAATTACAACCGCAGAATCATACTCAGAGAATCGCTGTACACTCCTTTATTATTAATTCAATTAATTATTGTGACAATTATCAGGAAATATACTTGAACACTTGAAATTTTGTAATTTCCACAATTGTAACTTAATATTAAGAATTCTAATACGGAACATCTATGAACTATTTATGAACTATTGATAGCTTTGCTTCTGCAATTTCATTAAAATATATATATATCCATATGCTTTAAAATACTTTTCAATTACCATTTGTGTTTAACTTTGAATTCATATAAAAGCATTTGACTCTGTCATAAATTAAAATAAATTTTCGAATGTTCATACATGTTCAGTAACTTGTTAAAACCTAATCATTGTGCGTTTCAATATTTTATTGTGTATCGAAATTTAACATATGCCTATGATGTGAATCATAATTATATTCATATAGAAATTTTTGAATAATAACTTTAAATTTGCACACTTATACTTCATGTAACTTTAATTGAAATAGAGATTGTTCTACCAAATTATATTTTAACATTTTGATTTTCCATTTATATTAAATCACTGTTATTAATATTCTACGTTGATTTCAAGTTAAATATTCTTTACCTCATAAAACAAGACAAAACCCTATTACAACAATTAATTCATATGCCCATTTAATTGAGATATTTAGACTATCGAGATTTTATATTTAAATTTTTGCATTCAGTAATTAATTCACGCCAAGAATTACCTTATACTTATTATCATCATCTTTACCTCAATTCCCTTAATACTAATCATTCTTACAGCTGAAAAGTGGCAGGAGAATAAAACAAGTTGCTAGATTTTTCAAAAGAATTTATATATTAAACAATTGACGCGCTAATTCCATAATTATTACATTTTCCTTTTGTGATAGTTTCAATATATATATATATAAATATTCAATGCTTCAAGTCGGTACGCGTCAGTAGCGTTACTGTGGATATTATCCCCACGATTTATTTTACGGCTGACAATCCTCTTTCCTACGAATCCCTTAATAATCAGATCTTACTTCCATTTGAACTCCCAGACTCTACTAATTACCCTTCTGCCGCGTGCGCCCATAAGCCTCGGTTTGATTACCGTACGTGGAGGGCCGTGGTTTCCGGAAAATTTGCGTGTACCATAAACTCTAGCTGAGCTAGGTTTGTGGGCCGTGGGTTTTCCCTTCCCGAAATTTTTCCTTCGCCGCGCGTACCATAAACTCTAGCTGAGCTAGGTTTGTGGACCGTGGATTTCGACCAGGTGGCGTGAGCCTGAGGCCGTCACCTTTCCTATAATAATAATCCTTTTAGAGTAACTACCCTAAATTTCTCCTCCCGGTCACAATAATTGAACCTCTTGAATAATTAAGTAAATATTTTAAATTCATGTACTTTTATCTTCAACAAAAGCTTTCCTTCATTATTATAACTGTTCATTTGTTTTATTCGATAATTTTATTTCTATTAGTATCTCTCGTTTTCTCTTTTACTTTTGCACTAGCAACTTGTCTCTGCCTGAAGAAATAAAATATTTTATAATTACTCTGTGTCAATTATTATTGCAAACCCTTTTATTGAATCGAATATTTCATGTGTTTATTGTTTATTGATTGAATATTTCATATGCTTATTGAACATTTTGTACGGATGTCTTTAATTTGAATATTTCATGTAATTTGTTAACACTGCTATTATCCTTATTTAATAACGTACTCTTGAATTTTCCAATTGTTATAAAGCGGTTATTTCCATTTGTTTCATTCTAAATAGATGGTCAGACCAGTCCCACCAAAGGTGGAATCAAAATCACGCAGCACTACAACCTCTGTTATCCCACGGTGTATTTTAGCTGCAAAAATTAAACCCATTCTTATCCAGAAGCCGCCTACACAAATCCCTCACCCCTTGATAACTAGACGCGAACGCCCTCCCTTAATAGATCTAGAGGCGGAAGCAAACTCTCATCCTCCACCCACCTTAATAGATCTATCGACACCTATTCCCCAAGTCATTCCCCGAGGTCTACCCCCGGTGATTCAAGAACCCCAACCAGGCCCTTCCTCATCCCCTCAATCCTCCAGGACCATCCCCTCCTCCTCTTTGGAAGAGTCCCGACCAGGTCCTTCAAGTTCGACTCCTTCTTCAAATATCCTACGCATCCCTTTATATACAAATCCCGAACAACTAGATCCAGACGAAAGATACATTCGAAATACATACATACACGCTCATTTCCCCCACCTTCGCCCTTCTCTTTTCGACAAACGTCAGAGTTCATCGTTGACTTGGGAAGAGCCTGCAAAAAGAGCCAAACGACAATAAACATATTCTACAGGTGCGATAAGTAATTAATTTGTTTCAACTAACTTTGTTCTTTCTCGCTTGACCCCTCTGTGACGACAGCTCTCGCCAATCCCCGATAAAGCCTGTGTAAGCGGGTTGATCGAAAATCAATAAAGGAGAGCACCTCCGCGGGTACACTGAGGAAATACCCGTGAAGGAAAAAATATTGCGAACCGCGGATCAGATTTCAATTCAAGACTCATTTCTTCCTATTTCCATTAACATAGAATTCATCTTATTTTATCTTATCTTATCTTATCTTGAACCGCGGGACGTAACAAGAGCATTGCGGTGGTAGGGGTATAATCCTAATAGGCGGTCCAAGATGGCTGCTACCGGAAATGAATTAAAGGAGGTTAATTCAAATCAAACTTCAATTGATCATTGTGTTGTAATAATTGTCTTTTAGAGGATCACAAATAAATATTAAAAAATATAACTGTAACGAAAGATCATTTTCTTTGCCAGTAGAAATTAAAACTCAAATGAAAGGAGTTTAGTTGACATCAAACTGGCATGATTGGTGAGCTGCGAGCCGACTTGGTTTTGTCAGACTTTAAACCGCAGTGATTCACCAACTTTTTTGAAATCTAGATTCGATTTCAATTTTAGGAGATTAATAAATATCATCTCAACTTGTGAGATGAAGAAATTATTGCGAAAAATATTACCTCAGCCAGGATTCGAACCTGGAACTCCCCCATTCCGTGCGGGTGTCATACCAATTCGACCACCGAGGCATGTGATAATATTTATCGCAATAATAAGTACACTAAGAAAGACGCTTACTCAGGCAGCGCCTCTAGTGAGAGACACCAAATTTTTAAGTCATTGGTGGGATATAACTGTAACGAAAGATCATTTTCTTCACATGCCTCGGTGGTCGAATTGGTATGACACCCGCACGGAATGGGGGAGTTCCAGGTTCGAATCCTGGCTGAGGTAATATTTTTCGCAATAATTTCTTTATCTCACAAGTTGAGATGATGATATTTATTAATCTCCTAAAATTGAAATCAAATCTAAATTTCAAAAAAAGTTGGTGAATCACTGCGGTTTAAAGTCTGACAAAACCAAGTCGGCTCGCAGCTCACCAATCATATGCCAGTTTAATGTCAACTAGTCTCCTTTCATTTGAGTATTAAAAAATATATTTGGAGTTATGAAAAAGTTTCAAATTTATGCATATATATAAAAAATTAATGTTATTTAAGATATTAGAAAAATTTTAATGTATTATTCTTTCTTGTACAAATTATATATAAAAATGTAAAATTTGTGTGTATATGTAATATATATTTGAATAAGTATTATAACGTATAAAAAGATTAATAGAACTTGAAAAGACAATCCCTGATATTGTTATGCAGTCTACGTGAGAAATTGAGATTGAAGAATAACTTTTTATACTTGTCAACTTTTCCAAGTATGATTTACTGAGTAACTCACATGTCTTATCCGTGTAATGTGGATTGTTGGGACTGCATCTGATTTAAGGCGTGTAATATTTATTGATGTTCTATCAAAACAATCTTTGGAAAAGTGTCTTGAACATAAAACATGACTTCTTTGTGGTTTCCAGTTATTTTTCCCAACAAAATTGATCCACAATTCACATTTACTTGCATTTTTTGGAAAACTAAAAGATATTACAAATAAAATATGTAATAATAAGTAGTACAAATTCCTGAATATAGTTCATCATTTATCAGAATTCATTAGTGTTATTACTTTTACTTACGAATGAAAAGTAAGTCCACAATTTTTCGACTTTGTCGAGGAGCACGCCGCACAACTAACCATTATATCAATATTTTTAATATAATTATAATTACTTAATTTTGTTATCGAGAATCAAGCCTTGTGAGATACTTTGAGATCGACTGCAGCGCTCCTTACGGTAGAAAGCACGTTATAGGCGGTCTCTCATGGTGCACTTCCGATTACAAAATTTATGCCCCCACCACCACAATGCTCTCTCCAATCCTCCATGCGTCATAACCTGTCATAACCTTTGTAAAAGCAAAAAGAAACCTGAGCTTGCAGGTACTAATTTATTTTTATTTTTTTTGTTAATAAATATAAATATATATGTTATTATATATATACAGGTGTCCCATTATAAAACATCCAGTCGAATATTTCGAAAACCAAGCCCGGGAGAGAAAAATTTTTCAGACAAAAGTTATTTGGTTTCGAGGGGCCCATAAGATGATACCATTGGTTTGACCTTGAAGAATTATTTGAAAGTTACATGAAAGTCACCTCAATTTTTTTAAATGGCATCCCCTATTTTTTATTACATATTCTTGTAGCTGACCTCGAGAGCTTTCCAAAACACTATAATAAAGTATTTTTTTATTAAGTATTTTCCGAGTTATAAAGCTTGAAATAATTTCATAATTTTACATAAACTGTAAAATATCTCGTAAAATATTTATTTTTCGATGACACTTTTATGCACAGAATAATGAGAGGAATCAATTGGTGTCAAGAAAACACATAGTTGTTTTTAAGAAAAAATATGCAATTTGTAACTAACAATTACATATTTTTTCTTAAAAACAACTATGTGTTTTCTTTACACCAATTGATTCCTCTCATTATTCTGTGCATAAAAGTATTGAGATAAGATCATCGAAAAGTAAATATTTTACGAGATATTTTACAGTTTATGTAAAATTAAGAAATTATTTCAAGCTTTATAACTCGGAAAATACTTCATGAAAAAATACTTTATTATAGTGTTTTGGAAAGCTCTCGAGGTCAGCTACAAGAATATGTAATAAAAAATAGAAGATGCCATTAAAAAAAATTGAGGTGACTTTCATGTAACTTTCAAATAATTCTTCAAGGTCAAACCAATGGTATCATCTTATGGGCCCCAAATAACTTTTGTCTGAAAAATTTTTCTTTCCCGGGCTTGGTTTTCGAAATATTCGACTGGATGTTTTATAATGGGACACTCTGTATATACATATATAGTATATACAGGGTGTCTGGTAATTCGAAGATCAACTGTAAACTGCAGGTAGAGTAGGTTAAACTGAGCAGAAAAGTCCTGTATAATTTTTTGATATTCTTAATATTTACCGAGATATTAACAAAAAAATATCGGCGAATCCGCGCGCGCTTTGCTCGCGCGGCGAGAAGGACGTCCCACCGCTACGTGCTCACTAAGCGCGCAGTGTGGCGGTGGGAGATAGAGCGGTGGTATTATACCAATAATTCGGCGCGGTCGCCGCAGTGTTCTAGTATTACGCTCGTAGGCTCCTGCCACCGTCTCACTGTGCGCTTACAATTAGTGAGCACGTAGCGGTGGGTGTGACGTCCCGCCAATTTTTAAACCTTTCACACTTTATAATTTTTGCGCTATTAGATACCTATTTATAATCTTACACTATTATAAGTTATCTCTTTTCTCTTTTAATTATTATTTAGCATAAATACCCGTCTTTCATAATGATCAGCATTAATTTCACTATTACGCACAGATATATATATATATATTCCAATATTATCATTATTTTCTATAATACTTACCACTTTATTGTACTATTTCATTATTAATTACATTTTATTACATTATTTCTATTATTAATATATTTTTCTATAAATTGCTATTTCCTTATACTCTTGTTATATATATATATATATATATATATATATATATATATAATTATTTTTATTGTCAATAGACAATATATAAACAATGTATAGACAATATATAGAATTTTTATTATAATGAAGTCAAAAATGACAAAAATATCGACAAGTATTCGACCATCGACCATTCACCATCAACGCATAGACGTCAATTCGACATTGGTGTTTCCACTGAGCATAAACATTAATATCTAGACCATTGAAGAAACTCACTACACGACGGAATAAAAAAAATCAGTCTACATCGGAATTGCTGTATTGTGAGTTTCTGTCTCCCTTCTGGCACGCGCAATATAACTTCAATTGAATCAAAAGTCCTGCCGTGCCTTGTAAGCGAAACCTTTGCACAAAAATATCTGTCATCCTTAACAAGTGCAATCGCGTAACACTACAAATAATAATACGCATACATGTAGTGTAATATAAAGAGAGGTGGGAGATATTATATGTAACTGTGATAAAAGAAGTTTGCAGGAAATGTAAAAGATGTTCCTGTAATATAAAAAATATGTTCGTAATAATATCATTTTAAGTTTGTTACATTTTGATATTATTAATTTAATACACATTATAATTATTTTTTTTGGTGCAATACATACATTTTATTAATAAATAAAAATTGAATCAGTATACTTTTTTATTCAATTTTCCTAACGCGCTCATTGCCTCAATAAAACTGTAACATTATAGTTACATCTACTGTTATATTGCAGTTAGAACAGCTATCATATTTGTTACATACAAACAGTTACATGCAGTTAATGTAACTGTTAGGTAACAGGTTATATAACACGTTATATTGCTGGATCGAAAATTGTAACTTAAGCCGACGGCACACAGTACGAGTTTTCGTAGTAGATCGCATACGAGTTAGCCACTAAGCACGAGAGTGAGAGAGAGCGAAAGACGCTCGCTTTCTCTCGCTCTCATGCGTAGTGGCTAACTCGTATGCGATCTACTACGAAAAATCGTACCGTGTGCCGTCGGCTTTACATGTAAAGCCTTCGGCACACGATACGATTTTTCGTACTGGATTGCTTACGTGAGCCAATTAGGATTAAGCTTTAAGTCACTTGATCTAAAATTCTGCATCCTTATTGGCTCACGTAAGCAATCCAGTACGAAAAATCGTATCGTGTGCCGAAGGCTTAAGTTACATGTAACATTCTGATAATATAACCTGTTGTATTCGGTTACATTACCGTTACATTGCTGTTATATTACTGTGTTCGCTGGGTATCCTCTCTTAGTCCATACAAAATATCCAAAGATCCAAAAATATCCAAGGAATGTCCTTGGGATGTTTCGAAAACGTCCTTAGGACATAAGATGTCTAGAGGATGTCCCTTGGAGATTTGTTCTGTATGGCTAGAATATTGCTTCAACGCCTCTTTTAACTTTCATTTTAAATTTGTCTATCACTCTACCACTATCACTCTATCACACTATCACTTCGCCACTAATCGCTTCGTAATCGCTATATATTGTGTAATCGTTTATTTATATCAAGAAACTTGATAAAATGCGCGATCGTACAATAAACGACATGAGCAATTTATCCCGCCAAATAGGTAGAGTAAGGTTGTAGGCATTTAATCGAGTATTTTAATGTGTGAGAGAGAACGAAAACAATAAGAATAAGCGAGAGAGAAGAACTTACTTATTTTGCGCATGCGCACTCCGTTTTGACCAAAATCGAGGAGAGTTGCGCTACTGTATATACTGTGACAGTGACGGCACAGTGTTCCATAGTTGAAAAGCACCCATTCCTTTCCACTTCATCTTGAATAATGTCGAAAGCTAGAATCGAAGAGGCATGTCACATTCTATCGCAAGAGGCGAAAGGTTTGTCCTCTGTTTTATACAGAATACGCGAACTGACCTTACACCCGATTAACTTTGGAGATGACGCGTGGCTCCGTGCTAACGCGAGTGATTAGAAGGTGAAGGGTTCCAGGTTCGATCCCAAATTCTCTCAGCCCATGTATATCCCTTTTAATGAGTTGCTCTAAAAAAGATTCAAAACAAAAGATTACGATCCTGTTAAGGAATGCTAATTAACCTAAAAATGGAGTAGAAACGGAGTCATAAGCTCCTATCTTTATAGAAGCACAAAACCCAAAATAAAAACCTACCAACTGGGATGACGCGTGGCTCTGTGTAAACACGAATAATTAAAAATTGGAGAGTCCTGAATTTGATTCCAGCCCTCATTCCGAACATACATACAGAGTGAGGAAAAAGTATGGAAACCCTTAAATATCTCGGAAACTACGCATTTTAGAAAGAAATGTTTCAGACAAAAGTTGTAAGGTTGATTTACTGATCTTATCATTTTGACTTTGCATGGCGTCGCCAAGGTCAGGCCAAGGTCATCTTGAATTTTTTAAATGGGACACCCGATATATACACAATGTATTTTTTTTACATATTTTTTTAAGGGGGGTGCTTTTTTACCGTGAGACATCATATTACATTCTATCAACTTCATTAATAATTTTCTCAAAAACTATCACTCGTAGAAGAAAAATGGAACATAAAATGTGTATTTTAATGAGATCTACAACTTTTATTTAAAATGTTTTTCAAAATTCTCAGTATTTCCCAAGATAAACATAAAAAAATCATAATTTTTATGGATTTCTCATGGTTTTCACCATGAAAATCAACGTTATTTTTAAGTTTCATATTCAGTTCAGAGGACAAAAATACATAGCAATTGAGTATTCTTACCCATTATTTCATATAGGTCGTATTTTCCGAAGATTAATTTGAAAATTATCTTTCTAAAAAGTTATAACCTGGATAATAATTAATGAATAAGTAACATGCCATTTTCAGTCAGAGTGGATCTTTGTGCCAAATAATATTATTCATATACATTTATATATACATTTACAACACTCTGTATTAGGATTTTGTTTGTAAATAACAGCATGTGTTAATCCAGAGGGGTTAATCTAAGAATATGAAATGTGGAAAGTCCCACCCGGAAGGAATGCCTTCGTGGGCGAATACCTAGGAGAGGTTCCACTAACTCGCAGGAAGGTCACAGCAGGTTTTTAGCCAGTAGGAGTCCGACATGTCACCTTCCTCTCCTCCCTGGAGGGGGGGGATGAGATCCATGATGGGTTTTCCCGCTTAAACAAAAAAAAATGTGAAAAATATACATAGAAATTTACACGAATAATATTATTTGGCACAAAGATTCAGCCTAACCAAAAATGGCACGTTATTAATTTATCGATTTTCGAAAATTATCATTCTGATAGGTGATATTTTTGCAATTTTTTGTAATGATTCAAAAGATGTTTGTTAGAATCATTGCTAAATCAATTATGTAATTATGTGAATTCCAAAATTGTGTTTCCAGACTGATGAATAATTGGCGCACAGTTTACTGAGTGAAATTTACAATGAGTGAAAAAAATTGTATATAAAACACAAAAAATATTAGACTATAAAGTCCAACCAAAAACTTCTCTATTTACTTATTACAATTAAGTTAATATCTTGGTAATTGTTTACAATTAAAATAAACACAAAAGTTTTTGAAAATTCATTTTTGAAATCATATTTTATAACAACGATAAACCATAACCATCCTGTGTATGAAAAACAGTAAATTTTTTTTGTATGATCGTAAATAATAAGACGCATTTTTTAAATAATTGTACACACTAATTTTATTACAATTTCTGATATTGCAGAATTGTATTTGCAGAGCAAAGTTGCGGAAATAGATCACTCGATTACGCCGCTCGCCTTCTATCGAGAGTATGTTTCGAAGAACATACCATTAGTTATAAGAGGCGCAATAAAACATTGGCCTGCTGTAGGTAAATGGTCGATATTATATTTTCGTAAGATGCTTGGTGATGAAAGGGTTTCGGTCGCTGTAACGCCGAACGGCTATGCGGATGCGATAGTTAAACAGGATGATGCTAAAGAATTCTTTGTAATGCCCGAGGAACGTTTACTTACAATGTCAGCATTTTTGAACACATTGGAGAATACAAAGGAAGATAGTGTATTTTATATACAGCAACAAAACTCGAATTTTATCCATAGCTTTCGCAAGTTGTGGCCAGATGCAGAAACCGAGATATCATGGGCCAGCGAAGCTTTCGGAAAGCAACCTGACGCTGTGAACTTTTGGATGGGCGACGAAAGAGCTGTGACTTCTAGTAAAGTTTTATTTTACCTGGTAACAGAAATACTTGAAAATATATTTCGATATCTCAGATTTAAATAATTTAAGATAATCCTCGTTATATAAATTTCGTCTTAGTAATTTCAACAATTTTGCAAAATGCAATCTGTTGACACAATTTGATAAATACAGTTAATTTAAAGATTAATAACACACATTGGAATTAAACTATGTATTTTCACTTTAACTTTTAAGTAAAGTTTTAACATATATGTATATATAAATACTTTAAAAGTATCTCAATATCTTGGATTTAAATGATATAAGACGCTCGTCGTTATGTAAATCTCATTCTTATAATTTCAAAAATTTTGCAAAATTTTATAAGTATACATGTTAATTCTGAAGATCAGTAACACATACATATTTAGATTAAATTACGTATTTTTATAATTTATAGTGCACAAAGATCCTTATGAAAATATATATTGTACTGTATCCGGTAAAAAGAACTTTATCTTACATCCACCCACGGATCTGCCATGGATTCCATATCGAAATTATCCGTCTGCTGTTTACAAGGAATGTGAACCTGGAAAATGGATTATCGAATCCATAATTAATAAAACTGATTCCGAGAAAATCACAAATTTTGCTTCGACACCATGGATATGTGTGGATCCCCTAAATCCAGACTACAAAAAGTTTAGTTACATACACAGCATTAATTTTATTTTCAAAATGTAATTTATTTTAATGATTAAAGATAACCGAAAAATTTGCTTAGATTTCCAGAGTATCGTAATACACATAGCTTAAAAGTCACACTCAAAGCTGGAGACGTATTGTACTTGCCATCCTTATGGTTCCATCATGTGACACAATCTCATGCTTGTATATCCGTTAATTATTGGTATGATATGGAATTCGATATAAAATATGCTTACTTCAAAGCACTCGAGACATTGTGCAAATAAATGAGTAAGTGGTTAAGGCACGCTTCAAACATACGTGTGCACAGATGCTATTTTATTTTTAAATTATTTGGTGCATGCAAGAGACTAAAGAAATATCTTATTCTTACGCATCTGTATCATTCTCTCTTTCTATGTATATATCCGCACGTATATGTATATATCCGCACGTATACACACACACACACACACACACACACACACACACACACACACATATAATACACATATATATATATACATATATATATATATATATATATATATATATATGTTGTTTAAGACTTAGTACACTGTTACACTTATTCTATTCCATTATATAATTATGTACTAATCAAGATACCTACACACATTTCTCAGTTAATACGTTGCTGATATACTTATTAAATTAAATGCACATCTTATCAATAATACAAAGATGTTACTAACATACATTATTATTCTCACAGATGTTACAATCTTATTGTTGTGCTTTTACGAAACTGCTAGCAAACTATAGAAAAATTTAAGTCAGGCTGTTTCGTCGTTATCTTCGGTGAGTAAATTATATTTTGTACGCTTTGTACCATAATTCTGAGTTTCATACATCTTTCGATTTTCTAGATATTTCCGATAGTTGTTCTCGCGTTTCCTTCGCTGTTCCTCCGCCTGCTGTCGTAGTTTCTCGGGATTCATATGCGTGGTCACCATGTGCCTTGTTAATGAACTCATGAATTTGTACGTGATTCCACACACATCACAAGAAAGTATCTCCTCGTTTCCTCCCTGCTGCTGTTTGTGAGAAAGAAAAATAATTTACAAATTCAAGTAAAAAGATTGTAAAGAAAATACGTGCAAGAAAATAAAATTACATAATTATATATTTTGGTAATTTAATTTTATCATATGCTGTAAAGAAGAGAGGGGAGATTACATAGTAGAATACATAGTTATACATACTTGTTGATGTACTAGCATGTGTCTTTGCAGATTGTTTAGCCTGTTAAATTCACGACCGCAGACTTCGCAATCGAATTTCTTGTCGGGATCATGATGTTTCTTGTGCATACTCAGGTCGGTTATGTGATGGAAGGTCTTCTGACATATATCGCACGTATACTTGCGTTGCTCATTAGGCATATGCGATTCCTCGTGTTTCGCTAAACTTGCTTTATCCATGAACCGCCGACCACAATAAATACAAGGAAGAGGTCGCGATTGAGAATTATGTAGCGTCAAGTGACGACGTAGTGCTGTGGATGTAGGGAAATTTTTGTGGCATTCTAAGCACTGAAACGGTCGATCACCAGTGTGAGTCTTCCGGTGGCGGGCGAGTGAACCTTGATCTGGATATCTGGTAAAAAATAAAAACTTGATTTTATAAAACAATTTGAATTATTGAGAATATTATTAAATAAAATAATAGATAATAAAAGACAAAATATAATAAACTTATATAAAGCACACACACACACACACACACACACACACACACACACACACACACACACACACACACACACACACACACACACAATAATAATAATACGCACACACACACACACACACACGCACGCACGCACGCACGCACGCACGCACGCACGCACGCACGTACGTACGCACGCACGCACGAACACGCGTGCGCGCACATATGAGTCAACTAAACATTTCAACTTAACCTTTTAGGACACGAATCGCAAGGAAAGTTTCTTGTAGTTATATCCTCCTCACGTGCATGTTTTAGTCTATTATGCCTGAGTAACTGAAAAGACGTTTTAAAGCTTTTATTACAGATGTCGCACTTCAAATTGTCTGTTGTTGGTATAATGACTTGAGTTCTCTTTTGCCCATTTTCATCCTCCGATATTATCAGGGATATAGTCACAGTATTGTCCTCATTGTCAAAATCTTGAAGCGACGATACCGTACTAGTTGTCTAGCGAATTATAAACAAATAGAAAAAACGTCTTTATGTATATTGTGTGCATACGCATGCACAAATGTTTTTGCATAGAGCTCATTGATACAAATAGTACCTGTTTATTAAAAGCAGACTTCGATTCTATATCAGGCAAAACGAGAGACTCCTCTTCAATCGTGCTGCTATTCTGATGCGATTTAGATTCTTTATTGGTATTGTCGTCGCTGCTTTCAGCAATTGCATAATTTCCATCCTCGGTTAAGTATACCGGTTGCAGAATTCCGCTAGCATCCTTAAAGTACAATTGACCATCTTCATCCTCATGCAAAAAGATTTGATCCTGAAAAAACAGAAAGTGATTTGATACCCAAATAACATCTTGATAAACTTTTTGAATATAAATGTTATGTCGTATACTTGAGAACTGTCTTCCTCTTGATTTTGATTAGTCTCGGGATTTGTCACCTCCCAAGATATTTGCTCGTCTTGCTCCATCGTCGCATTATCGTACTGGTATTGTTCATTGTCATCGATGGCTTGTGCTACGTATAGCGTCTCCATGTTGTCACCTTCATAGTAAATGGTACCCTCGACCGGTATAGTATTTGCTTCTAGACGTTCCATCTAAAATAATGCGATTGCTTAATAACATTAAAACCATTTAATACTTTGATCAGATATACTAACTTTGACATAATGATCACCGAGCTTTTCTTGCTGTTGTTTAGTGAAAGAATCTTGCTTTTTTGTTCCAAGCACAGTGTACAACAGATTATTTTCTGTATTTTTCACTATCTCTTGAGTCGACTCACTGTCATCCTCACTATTATTTATTTTATTTCCAATCTCATCTACCCGAGATTTGATTACTTTTCCCATGGAATCCACATGGATCTTTAAATCTAATCTGTTTGATTGCAGCAGGCTAGTTTGATTATTTACATGCTTTTTGTCAGTCTGCATCCGCAAAGAGCTCGCATGATTATCCATCATTTCAATATTATTGTCCAACCCATCCACACGCTCCAGCTCCTCATCCTGCCAATCCTCATCAACATCATAATTTATAACTTGCTTCTTAGTGGTTTTTTGTGTATTACTTTTTACATTCTGGGTTGATTCCTTATCAAATTGCGAAGTAAACATCGAATTTTCATCGTCAAAACTATAAAGCTCTATGTTTTTATTAGATACTTTGTCATTTCTCTTTGTCTTTTCAACTATTTCAGTGTCCTGTGCTTCAGATGACTTATCCTTATTCAAAACATCTGGTGGTATCTTATCTTCTTCCTCAACTTCTTCAATTATCTCTATAATCTCTATTTCTGCCTCTTCAGAATCTTCAGTAGATACTTCAGATTCGAATACAATGTCTTCTTCAGTAACATTTCCATCTTTTAATACCTCCATAACATCCTTATTATCTATAACCAAACTCTCCAATATTTCTGAAGACAACTCCATTTTTAAACAATGATGTCTGAAAAGTAAACATACATACACTTAAGATTCTATGTCATGAGATCAAATAGATAAGTGAATAATGGATTAATCTTTTATTACAAAGAATCATTACCAATGGGATAATATAAAAACGAATAATCCAGTGCAACATTGTACTGCTTGTTCCAAAAATGATAAAAGATATAAATTATAATATTATTGTGCAATAACATTACTTATATATAGAACATCCTAAAGCATATACAAATCTATGTATGCAATAGTAACATTAACTTTGTTTTTTAAATTTGTTTATATTTATTACACATACATCACATAATCATTTATGTCTTGTTTTGTCATAATATGTGCATCTAAATAAAGAATACTTTAACTGTACTTACAGTAGAAATTTTATTCTCGGCTGATAAATTAATTTTAAGAAATTTTAACTTTAAGAAAACTGTGAATTATAAATCGTATCATTCTTTAAATTTTGTAATTAGATAAATCTACCACTTCTTCATCAATTTAAGCAATTTTTGTAAAGACAACAAACGTAACCCACATCTGCCACACTATGCACACTAGAGGCTGTCTCTCCTGGTAGCGTTTTTAATTTCTTTGTGGTGGAAAGGTTAATGTGCCATAATGCAGAGCTAACTCCGGCGCGAAAAGATCCAGATCCATTAATACATCATTATCATACACATTCTAGTGAGAGAATTGTTGACCGATGCTAAGGAAAAGTCATGCGTTCTATGTGCCGACAGACACTTATGCGCGAATTCTTGCTCACAAGCCAAAATCGTACTTCGGGCCGAGGGCGGGAGGCGATGAGCGTAGGAAAGTGCGAACGCGAAACATCAAAGGGATATCAGCAAGAGAGAGATGAGGCAAAGGTCGTATGTCGCGCTTCAAGGTACAACCTGACAATGTCGATCGGTGCAACCGAACGCAACTAACTCGCAGTTTCTCGTACGCGCAGTTCCGCTCGCTGAATTAATATAAAGATTTCACGGCCCCACGCCGTCCAGACGCGTCGAAAAACGCGACAGAATAAACGATACGTCGCGACGTCGACTTGACTCACCAGTCGGTACGAAAATCCCGTGAATTTATCAACGGCTAGCAATATGGCCAACCCAGACGGCAGGGGAGGTGGGAGGAAGGAGATGTGTAGACGGGTTTATCGTCGCTCGGAACTGCGACGCGGTGGAAATATGAAGAAGACTGCCATGCATTCGATATCAATTATTGCTGCTTTATCGTCGAACATACCTCTCACTGTTTTGCGAGATCGTGGGCAATACGCCGCACGCGTCACTGAACAACACGGTTCGATGGTGCTCGGTCGATACGCCGATTGTCCGAAATCACCTCTCCTGTCTTCTCCACCAAGCGAGCGAACGACGCGATGTCAGGCCCGCGCGGGAGTTTTGTGGCGCTAGTACGCACGCGCGACCGGAAGTTCTGAACAATCGCGCGAAGCGTATGGACAGGGAATAATTGAGTTTCAATGTAAAAATGGCAACAACAAGCATATCCGTTATCGTACATTTCAATAACCTATTTCTTTACTTCTCGCGCATTCTGATTTTTAGGCGCGCAATCACGTACGGACGCACGCACATTTATCACACACATGTATTTATAATTTCTGATAAAAAAGGATAATTTAGGGTGCCGTCGCGTAATGCGTAAATAATACAACCAATTGGAGATGAGAAATTCTGTTGTAATGTTAACTTTCTGTTCTACACTGTTTTGTGATTAGTTCTCACAAATTACGCGTCTTGAAAAATACGCGTCTTGAAAAATACACGTCATGTGACAGCACCCTGACTGCGTGGATACATCATTTCTTAACATCATCACATTTCACATGCAAGTACTATATAGACCTTAAGGTACAATTTCGTGCGAACGAAGAAAAGCTAGCGTTTATCCCCTCTCCATCAATTTTCGACAGAGATGGCTAAGATGGCTGCATCCAGTGAAGAAACGCTAAAACACGGACTAAGGAATAGAGGGACCGAGTCTAAAGTCCTAGTTTAGGCGAGAGGGGATGGTAACTCAAGCATGCGGGGGGAACTGCTTTCCGCCATATTGATGTAGCGATTCTCACACAGAGATCCTATGTCTGTGACATGGTTACACTCGTGTAGTAGTGCCACGAGACATAACGAGTGACAAGCGTAAAGAGGTTAGGCGGTTTTATGTTTTATTATTATTGTTGTTGTTGTTATTGTTGTTTATTGTTGAAAAGAGAAATTATTTTACATCTAACAAGAGAATAAAATATATTAATTAGTTCCAATTTTTATTTCTTAATTCACGCATTAATTTATTCTATTCTTTTTATTTTGAAAATAAATAATTCCAATTTCTTATTTATAATATTTAATAATTATTCCTATTTCTATTTTGTTTATTGTGCGCAGGATCTGACTTTCATTTCTCACACGTACGCAAATAGTGAGTTCTATGTGTGGTGATTACTAAACGAATATGGCAGCCCCCCCCGCCGCAAACGTGCCCCAACGGTACAGCTTGTGCTCCGTCCCTCTATTCCTTAGTCCGTGCGCTAAAAGTTCGACTCAGTCACGGACTTAGAATACCAGGACTGGGCACTTGAGCTTCGCTCGGGACGCGTATTGACTCCAGCGCTAGTTGTTCTTACGACGTTCTTACGGGCAGCACATAATATAGATTATCACGTAATTTTGTCATGACATTAGCAGACATTAGGTTACGTCTGTCCATGCGTTTATCGTGGTTTATCGTTTTATCCCACGGACACGGATTAACACAGACTTAGGATATTAAATAGGTATATTAAATCGAATGTAATTATACTCAGTGAACAGAATATAATTGTAATTAAAACTCAGTAAATATAATATAATTGTAATTAATTACAGTGGGAAACATGCCTGATTGGTGTGTAATACCGGGCTGCACTTCTGGTGTTTCTAATAGAAGTAAATTAAACAAAAAAACACATTTTAGAGCCCCAAAAGACCCCAAAAAATTAGAATTATGGCAAGCTGCTATAAATCAAAGTGATTTTGTACTGAAAAGTAAACAACCCATCTGTGAAAGACATTTCTACGAGAAAGATATTCTAACGCAACGTGAACTTACAGATAGTGCTGGAAATGTTCTTGGGGTGGTAAGTAATAAATATTTATTATATTTACTCAACAATGTTTTATTCAGAAGGTTTTAATTAGAAAAAGAATGTAACATAAATTGTCTATAACACACAGCTGGCTGATTAAAAAAACATTTATTAAAAACACACTTTTTGTTGCAGTTGTATTCAGATTACTTATTTCTAATTGAATCCTTGTTTTATTAATGTTTAATATTTTTGTAAAAAATTTTTATGTACATTTTATTGCATTTTTTATTAGTCTACTTATAAAGTTCGATGATTAAAACAAGGAGCCGTTCCTCGACTATTTTTTGGGTCCAAAAATACGGTTTATATGGAAAATAATAATGTGGATAATACTATAGATATTCAAGAATGCAGGGAAGATGCAATTATACCTATATTGTATACTGAAAATAATACAAAATATGCTACTATTTTTAATTCAATAGCTATTCCGGATGAAAATGTTCACATTACATGTGATGAAACTATAAAGAGATCTAGAAATGAACAAAGTGTAAAAAAGAAATTTTGCAGGATGCTTCTACAAGTATTACATGTGTAGAATTATTTGAAAATTGTTTAAATATTATTGTTATTGGTGAGTGGATAAAAGAAAAAAAGCGTATTGGTGACAAGAATTTTATTTCATTTTACATCATTAAGTTACATAATTTTCATGGAAATATGAAAAATATTTTCTTAAAAGAGGTCATTATTGCAGAAGATATGATGATTCAAGTTAATGTGTTTGGTCAAATAGTACATTTTCCTTATTTAGTAACTATGTTTCCAAACTTATGTAATTGCATACATAATACCAAACAATTGCTGGATATATTAGATGCCATAGGTGCAACATCTGTTTGGGTGCTCTAGTCGAGGATGATTTGAGTACTGTTGACCACAATTTTATATACATTGATACAAGCGATACAATAAGGCATAAAAAGTGTTCTTTATTAGTCACAAACAGAAAACAATGCTCATGGTGTATTTCGGTGAATAAATTATTAAAACGCAAAATTAGCCGAAAACATTTATCTGAAAAGTGCAAGCGCATTCGATTAATTGTTAATCCTAAAAAAAAAAAATTTTAATAATAAAAATATTATAATAATAATGTCTTCATAATTTATTTACTTTAGGTACAACTAAAAATTAAGGCGGGGAGCACAGACCATTGCATAACGCATAACGCATATGCATAAGAAATTTGATTGGTCCGTTAGCACATGCATAAAGAATTCGACCAATCGAATTCCTTATGCATATGTATTATGCGTTATGCAAAAGCCTGTGCTCCCGCCTTAACCCTTCAACTTCCTTTACTGTTCCTTTACTTGCATTTGTATTATCTGTCCCCTTACTTCCATTTGCATTACATGTAACGTCGTTACACTGTCGACATGCAATTAATGGTACGTATACGATCACACTTAAGCACGTTGAAGGGTTACAAATATTTCTTGTTTGTAATGTTCGATAAACTGTATATCAATATTTTTTTATGTTTATTGATCTTGTATCTTTTTATATTAGCAATTTTTTGGGACAATACGACAGGCCGCTGGATCAAATGATCACCCCACAGCTCCTACATTCTTACAAATTTATAAAATCCTATCAACATATAGTATCTTAAAACCACCGATATCTGGAAATTGTACAATAACAAATACTCAGCCGCCAAACACTATAATTTCTCTATCAGATTTGAAATGCGTTTTTTCCGATCCTAAAAAATCCAATAAGATGATAGATGTAGTTAAAGAAAAATTAGAAAATATCGTGCGTCATGAAGAGTGGAATATTGAAGAATGCATTGATGAGCATGACTATTATCTTCCGCAAGTCATACATTGCATAATTTATTATGTAACGGGTTATTTGAGCCGACAAATTGTTAAATTTACAAAATGCACAAAATGTAAGGAATCATTTCTAAATGAAACAAACTATAGTCAGTGCATCGAAGCCAAATTAACAAATTTAAAAACAGAAGGGTATTTAATACATCCAAATAAACAGTTTTTCAAATTTATATATTTTATTGAAGAAATCTTTGTAAAAAATTGTTATTCTCGCAATGTTTTTGATGACGTTATAAATGAAATTGTAACATCCGATATTACATTTCCGTGTAAAGAACACGGGAATGAAATTCTAGCGAAAGTAATTCATTATTACATTCAAATGCGTATGCGGCAATATACTTTAAAAATTAACCGTGAAATGAAAAAAAACAACCAACTAAAAAAAAAATATCAAAATTTTGTAAGACATAAATATGTATATTTATATATACTTTTATATGTAAATATATAAATATTTTGAATTAATAAAATGTGTGCATAACAATTATTTTATCTTCCTCTTCCTATATCATAAATTATGACATTAAAAATATAAATTCTGCAATAACTTCATGCTAAAAGAATAATTTTTAATAGTATAATTCATAACATTAATTAATTAAATATTAACAATTAAAATTTTGTTGCTTTTTAAAAATTTTTTACTAAAAATAAAGATAAAAGTTGAGGAATACTATTTTTAATATTTTTAAATGATGCGCCATTTGCACGTATTGACATCCAGCGCCATATAGCGGATTAGTTCATTTAGAGTGCTATACATAATTGTAGAATACCGTATACCAACATAAAATACATACACTATATATTTATTCCGATTGTGTTATCATTCTACAATTATAGGGCAAGGTATACATATGTGAATACCGTGAATAACAAACGTAATATATACAAATATATATTACAATAACAAGTGATTTTAACAAATCACTTATAAAATAATAAGACATCGCGCAATAAAAATGGATAAAAACGACGTCAAAATATATAACTGATTTTTTTTTTCTTTATAGAAAATCTATATTATATAGATTTCCCGTGATAAGACTTGCTAGTTTGAGATTTATGTAATTGTTTCAACTGTGATTGCAATCTTTGCGTCATGTTCATATAAATGCCAACTAAAATATGTACACACATTTATAAACCTTTAGTACAATATTATTAATGTAACATGCGTTCTACGTTAACAGAAATTTTATTAAATAGAAAGTTAATAACTTGAAAAATAAAGCATTATTTCTCCGGACTTACGTTTATAAGATTTTTTTCATTCTTGCAGCTTATATATATTACTCTTTTATAAACAAGGAATATAATAAAATGTGGTATAATAGGGCTACAGGCGAAGATCCACTTTAAAAAAAATCTAACGCGCTATTAGTGGCACCTCATAGGTAGCGTGGAAGACCACTATTAGTTATTATTACTAATTAATTATTCGTATATCTTTCTTATCAGTTATTCATAAATTTCACATATTCTTCTTTAAATATATTCATGTATTTCTGTTGAAATATAATCACATTAAGAAACGCTTGATTTTTTGTTGTATGTACTGTTGACCGAACGCACGGTAAGGACGCGCGACGTAAATGGACGTGACTTTTTTACCGGTGCGGTAAATGTACGTGGCTATTTAGTTCCTAAGCCGGCCAAAAATGGACGTGCGTCACTAGTGTACGGCCTAGGGAAGGCGTCGTACGGAAATCGGCAGCGTGGCCTCTCTCAGGTTTCTCTCTGGTACTACCATTTCTATTGGTTCTGTGATTATTAACCAATAGAAATGGTAGTACTAACGTTCATGAGACGCGAGTGATCAAATACCGAACTCATTTTTACGACGGAGTTCGGGTCCACTTTTTTCACCCAAAGTTTGGTCTCCTTATCCTACTTCATAATGGATCCATTAGAAATTTTCGGCCTTGTAATTCTAAATGAGAATAATAACGATGGAGAACATCTTGTGCCTTTAACAGTTATCGATAATTTATTTGGGGAAGACAATGAAATAGAGAGTGAGTACTGATGAACATGTAGCTAACCTCATTTGGTGTAATTTGTAAAGATTAATTTTATTTAAAATTTTGTTAGTAGTTTACATACTTTTATCTATACGAACATGTAATCCGTCAATAGCCGACACATAGCCTTTTTTTGGAATGATTCAGCTAATGCTTGAAACATAGCCTCCTTACTTTTGTATTTTTTGTTCTGCAGCTTTTTTTCATGTTGCTCATATTCGGTAAAAAATAACATAATTGTTTTGTGATCCCAAATAAAATAGCCATCTTTGTTAAAAGAATTCTCGTTTTCATCATCTGAATCTAAATTCGATGAAGGCACAATTGTAGACATGTGCGTAGAGTTTATAGAAACTGTAACGGAAGGAGTCTCATAGGTTACAGCCTGAGACTGAATTCTGAAAGAATCCGATTTATTTACTAAAGTGTTTAAAGGCACAGTTATTAAACATTGTGTTGAGCCTGTTGAGACAGAAGTACATGCAGGCTTAATTAACCTAAATGTCATCATTTTTGGCATCGTTGAAATATTTGTTATCACAGGTCTTTTTATTAATAAATTAGCACTTGTGGGACCTTTCTCTGACTGCAATGTGCTACACAAGAAAACAACATTGATATAGTATATATTATAAATATATGTATTAAATTATTATTAATTATTTCAGTTTTCTAAATTATATAAAAAGTATAATAATGGCAACTAATAAAACATTATTATGCCTGTTCAATATGAAAGATTAAAACACTTACCATTTACTGTTGATCCTCTCATTTAATGGCAACATGCTGTAACTATAGGTACAAATAGCTAAGTTTATCTATTTTCACAGTTATAATATAACAGTACATTTATATTCTTTATTATCACGGTTTATCTACCGTGATAATACACATGCGCGCATAACAGAATTGTCACACTGCCCCAACTGCACCATCTTCGAAGCTGAGGCAAATAGAGCATGCCCCTAATTGCTCCTTAGGGTATGCTCTAAAGCGACACGAACGCCATATTAGTTCCGGTGACGCGAACGAATTGGAGCGTGTTGGAGCGAGTAGGAGCATATTGGGGCATGCGACGCGAACAAACCTCGTATCTTCATAATGAGAGGATCGAGCCCCATAAAAGAGAGACGCACGAATTCCAAACATGGGCAGACGGTTAAGCCTCGTTATGTGTAGGCGCGTCTATTGAGTGAGTGTGAGCGAGAGGCTAAGCATTAGAAAATGAGACGGAAAGAACACGAAAAGAGAAAACATTACCTGGTCGTGTCTGCCTAACGCTGTTAGCGCATGCGCACAAAGCAGCTGAACCGTGCGCGAGAAAGAGACTATTATATATCTGTACCGTAATGTTTGGACTGAGATTGACACTCTACTAGCAATATAGGAGTATTACATATATGGTGGTTTCCGAACGTAGCCTAGCCATCCTGTCGAAAATTGATGGAGAAGGGGTAAAAGCTTTTCTTCGCTCGCATGAAATTGTACCTTTAAACCTATAATATATGGATTGCTCATTCTCTATCTTACATACGGAATTTTGTGTCTCCACCAGAACTGAGAAAGATGCAAAATAACTTAACAGTTCCTCTCCGAGAATGCGCACAACGTCTGCGCAGTGAAAAAAATAGGAAAAAGTGGGAGCAATAGTTGGCAAGTTTAGTCATGGCGCAGACGTGCGCATTCTCGGAGGGAAACTGTGAAGTTATTTTGCATCTCTCTCAGTTCTGGCAGAAACACATTTCTCTCTCTCATGAGCAGTCCATATATTATAGATCCATGCCTTAAGGGGTTAGACCACTCTAGAGCGGAAAAAAAGACAAATTTTGGGAATTTTTTTTAGTAAAATGATCAAATACATTGTAATTCTATAAACGGGCTTTTATTATACCACTAATAAACTATAAAAAATAATTTTTTTGTAATGACTTGTAACGAAGCGTTACCGCCAAAAAGTCACCCCCGACATAAACAATTATTTCCGCGCCGCACCAACCCGCTTGCCACCGACCTGCGCGTATATATATACACAGGATTTGCGGTATTAAGCATGTTCCTTCCGACCAGCGAGTTGAGCAGGTCTATCCACCGGGACTTAGTCTCCGGATCCTATTCGCTTGTGTGCTGAACAAGCAATTCCTCCAGGGCGCGCGTTGAGCGTCACCGAGAGTCGCGAGTTGAGCGACAGTTACCTATCCGCATACGAATCTCGCTACGAGCTGAGTAGCGATATCCGAAGTCCACGAGTTGAGTGGCATACCGCGGGCTGAGCGGCAACCCCGCCTCGTGATGAGAGGCCTCCACCTTTCCGAATCATCCCTTAATTCGCCGTACGATTAATCCGCATCCGAATCACCGACACCGGACGGAATCCGCCGAGTCCGCCCGATCTCCGTAGCCGGAGCCGCGCCGCCGAAACACCGCGAGACCAGCCGATCCCGCCCGATCTCCGCGATCCGCGTCGCGCCGCCGAGACTCCGCGAACTCCGACGGACCGAACCGAATCCAGCCCACGGCATTAAGCCGCATTCACGCGCACCAGCGCCAACTGCGAATTCTAAAGCCGGCAATACCGGACCTGTATATATTAGAAATAAGTTAGTATGTAAGATATTGTATAAGTTAGTCATAGAATAAAACCTAGTTGTAAGATATAAACGCACGCCTATTTCACTCAGCCTTCGACTCCACCGCCCGAACTTTGGATAACCGCGGCTATCCGCAGCACAAGAAAATCCACTGTTACAGACTAACAACAAAAATGACGGCTGTACAAGATTTCTTCTTTTTTTGGAAGGATAAACAAGCGGACTAGTATTAGCAGCGGTATAGCAGCGACGGACTGCGGAAACTGCGCGACCACGAGAGTTATGTTGACAGTTGACCAGCGCCATGCGCGTCGTAGCGCGTGGCGCCAGGGTTGGGCAAGTATTATACATGCGGTATTAGACATGTATTATACATGGTACAATACAGTATAATACAGTATAATATAGTATAATACAGTATAAATTACTGTATTATACTGTATAATACAGTCAAAATATGTAAAAACCCCTAGAAAATGGTCGAATGACCCAACCCTGCGTGGCGCTAGTCAACCCTTGTGGTCGTGCAGTTTCCGCGGTCCGTCGTTTTGCGTCGAGTCATGTGCTATTTGCATTTGCGTTTCTTTTAAAATAATTTTTGGTATCGATGAATCGGTAGTGAGTCAGTAAATCAGTGAATTCGTCATCGCGTAATCTGTATTGTGTTAATCGAGTAAGAGTAATTTGTGAGAGTAATTTGCAAAAAGTTTTGATGTGTCTCTACAAGTTAACGGTGCAGCAGTTAACACGTAGCATGAGGATTCGCTACGCTGCTACAAGGTGAGTGAGTGAGTAAATGAATGACTGAATGAGAAAGTGCAAGTGTTTGTGTAAAAGAGAGAAAGAAAGCGAGAAAAAAAGTGTATGCGTACGTGCGTGCATGTTTATGAATGTCTCTCCCTCCTTCTCTCCCTCTCTCTCTCTCTTTTTTTTACGCACACACGCATTACACACATCGCGAATAGCAATCAGCTGATTGCAGCGTTTGACGGCCGGCGAACCGGAACAACTTTTTGTTATTAAAGTAATGTTTATTTTAAAGAACACGTTATTCCTGACGTAATTCTAAGACACTTCCTTCTTTATCAAAATTTTATTTAAAGCATAATTTTATATTATAAGATTAAAATAGTTAGCGACTCACGCAGTGATAATCACCCGTCGGGCAGTTAGCTAAACCCGCGTTACGCTCGCGATACGCCGCTCCTACCTGCCTTCTGTACTCGACGCGTGATTTCCTAACTATTTTTGCTTATAACTAGAAAACTACGCTTCAAATCAAATTTTGGTAAAAGAAAAATCGTCTTAGAATTGTGTCAGAAATACGTCATTTTACAGATGGAAGGTTGATTTGGAACACCCTGTATATAATATGATCTCTGACGCATGCGCAAATGTGCCAAAGTACAGTAAATGTGTGCAAGAGCGAAGGTACCGTCTGCACCATGGACGTAAGAAATATATGGACGGAGTATAAAGCCGGTATTCATAGTCGGATCTTATAATTAAGACCGTCTTAAATTTATCTTCAGATACTCCGTAGCCAATGAACTGATTCGTACAGCATCTAAAGATAAACTTAAGACGATCTTAAATATAAGATCCGACTATGAATACCGACCTAAACGGTATTTCTAGGCAAGTGGTATGAAGCCCATAGAGATATTAGACTAGAGTGCGCAAGAGGCCAAATCCTGCGACAGAGGCTAAGAGAGAGACGGATGCCGAATGTTCCCTCTGTCTCTTTCTAGCTGAGCGCTGTGATTGGCTTCCGCGCGTAGGTTCCGCCGACACGCTACGCCCAAGCCAATCACAGCGTTTGGTTAGAAAGAGACAGAGGGAACATTCAGCATCCGTCTCTCTATTAGCCTTTATCGCGTCCACTTACAGGCAGCGGTAGCCTTTGCGCACTCTAGTCTAATATCTCTATGATGAAGCCTGAGAAGTGAGGGGAAATTACTGGCGGCCATATTGGTTCATCATGTTTGAGCATATATATATTATGTTTTATACATATATGATCTTAATCTATTTGTACGCCGTTAATATAATGGAGACTACGGGACTTTAGCAATTTTATCCATTTTAGCGCTATATGGAGCTATTTTTGACCGTGGAGCTAGCCACCAGTCGGCCATTTGTGTTCATCAACTCCGTGAAAGTAGACTTTCTTTCCTCTCACTTTTTGGGCTTCATCCCCGCGGAATTAGATTCCGTCCATATATTTCCTACGTCCATGGTCTGCACCGTAATGTTTTCGCTCGCTCTTCCTACAGAGCTAGCAATATAGGCTGTGTTCTGTTTTTACTGGCAGCACACGGACAGTACTACAAATTTGTTCCGTTATTTTGGAAAATTCTTTTTCTAAACTTGCCCAAATGATTCCCAAACGATTCCAAAAGATTGCAATAATAAAAAATAAAAAATGAAAAATTTGTCTGTTAAAGTGAATAGAAAAAATTTTTATTTACTTATTACATCGAAATTATTATTTCCAAAACTATAGGACATTATACAAATGTTTCCTAAATAATTCTATGTCGATAATAAAAAAAATTTTTTTTTATTTTTTCTGCTATTTAGACGCTGAACTTATTTTTATTACTGTTTTTATAACTGTAAATAAACTATTATTTCCTAAACTAGCCCAAAGGATTCCCAAACAAATGGAATAATAAAAAATGCGAAATATTGAATTTGTCTGCTAACTATGGCTGCGTCCCGATATACGTTCCGATTCACTGCCAGTACTGGTAGCACTGCGAATGCTGTTCCGATCATATATGTAATACTACTTATATTGCTAGAAGAGTGCCGACCTCAGGGTCAAACATTACGGTACAGACGTATAATAGTCTCTCTCTCGCGAACGCTTCAGCTGCTTTGTGCGCATGCGCTAACAGCGTTAGTCAGACACGACCAGGTAATGTTTTCTCTTAGCCTCTCGCTCACACTCACTCAATAGACTTGACCGTCTATGCCCATATTTGGAATTCGTGCGTCTCTCTTTTATGGGGCTCGACCTCTCATTGCGAAGATACGGAACTAGCAATATATTAGTATTACATATATAGTTCCGATATACGTGAAGGTACAATGCCAGCGAAGAAAAGCTAGCGTTTACCCCCTCTCCATCAATTTTCGACAGCGATGGCTAAAATGGCTGCATCCAGTGAAGAAAACTCAGTCAAACTTTTAGCGAAACAACGTTAAGATCAAAGTGGGGTTGTAAATCAGAGTAATAAAGTTAAGATATATTAATGCTGCAAATGTTGCAAATTATAACTGCTGCAAAGCGAAAAGAATCATAATTAAACTACAGTATTATCACATTATTTACTCAGTTTTCTTGCTTTCTCATGCATGTTCCTATTTTATAAACTATATTTTATAATACTATTTTATAATACGTTGGCTTTCAAAAATTTATGGAAAGTAGAAGATGATAATAATTTATTTGGAAAAGTACAATTGTCTGGTACATTCTAATAAAATCTGTTTATTTTTATTTTATTTTATTTTATTTATTCCCTCGGAAATCTGTCGAGTGTTCTCAGTTTATTGCAAGTAAATAAAATGCCAACGAAAACACGCTCCATGAAAAGGTTAGGAGGCGAAAGCAAACAGCGTTTCGACACTGCTTTGCTTTACGGTGGAGTGGGGATAAACGCTAACTTTTCTTCGCTCCATGAAAAGGTAAGAGGCGAAAGCGAACAGCGTTTTAACGCTGTTTTGCTTTGCGGTGGAGTGGGGTTAAACGCTAGCTTTTCTTTGCTCGCATGAAATTGTACCTTGACAGTAAACTTTCAAAGCACTTTCGTGTTCATATGACGTTATAGATTTTGTCGTCACTTCCTACTTTCATCACTGCGGCTTGCGAGATGAAGCATTCGCAGTAGGAAGATGGCGGCATCCATGGAAGAAGTGTGTACGCGACGCGACTAGGATGTGAGAACAGAAGTTCGCGGGTCTTAAAAAAAATCAGATTTTACAATTGTTCCAATAAAACAAAGCACAATAGTTTATTTACAAAAAAAATTAAAGAAAATATATACAAAAAAAGGAATGTTTCGTCTTTTTGCGTTGGATCACAAGATCACGAGCAATTCTACGAACGAAATGTGTCGTATCACAGATCGCAAAGTAAATCACACTTGAGCAAAAACGTGCGTGCTGAAAGCGGGTAACTACGACTAAAAACGGGCGCGTAAAAGCAGATGCTAATATACTACAGTAAACTAAAATCTAAGGCGGTTAGCGAGACAGTAGTAAGCGAACTAAACTAGCGAAAAGCCAGGCAGCCTCCGGTGTGCGCCTCTTTTATACCTATTGTTTCTCGTTTTGAATTTGCCATCATCCAATAATTAGGTGATGGCGCCTGAGGATGACGAGGCTACGGCGCCAAACCTTATTGGCCGCTGGTGGTGTCACAGGCGCTAGGCACAGCACCTGATACGCGTTGCGAGTTTTCGGTGGCTAGATTGGAGCAATTAAGCAATATGTCATCGCGCAATGCATGCTTAACTGCTCTGTTCGGTGCGGGCTCGAGCACCGAATCGTTGGCCTAGTTTCCACCGAAGTCTTCAATCCGATTCTACTTCGGTGCAGAACAAATTTATTATGCTGTTTCCACTGGAAGTGAAATAGGAGTGAAGGAGATCGATATTTCAGTACAGCCAACTTAATTTAAACCAGGTTATGTACAAATAGAGCTAAAATAGCCAATAATAAAAAGTATAGAGGTTGGCATTACCTACTTCCGACTGTTTCCACCGGCTAAACTTTAGTGTCAATTCGCTCCCACTCCGATTATCTTGATGGATCGAAACGGGAGTGAAATGAGTTAATCTATTGTGTTTCCATCGACTCAAATTCGGTTCTACGCCGGATTAGGTGCTTCGGTGGAAACTAGGCCATTGACTGTTTGTCACGAAGGTCCCCTTTACATTGGTAGAAGATGTTTTTGCAAAAGATTGTTGTTCGACTTTAGATAATTCTAGAAAGTATGCCAATGTAAAGGGTATCTTCCGTAACAAGGACGACATTGAAAATTGTAATAGACTGCGGAAAATGTAACATAATTGGGAACATTCGACCGATTCCGCATTCTCAAACAAAGTGTGTCTTATAGATGCAGAAGAAAATAAAGAGTATGAAGTAATACTAAGCGTTAACACAAGATCCTATTCTACTATCGAAAGTTTGCTATCATTCCTGAAATTTTACGATATATTAGTCGATCACGTATTCTATTTGTAGGTTATATTTATTTTTAGACAGCCGCAGTACTGCAAACACCGTTCTGTTATTGCGACGCCATAACGTGAAAAAAGCAGCTTAGTAATAACGGAACGATCTTGAAACTTGATTGAATGACATTATATCGTCAGTACTTACAGTGAATATCGGAACGCATCCTATATCATAGATCCCAGATTGCACAATATATTCTTTGAATATTCTATTCAGTGTCAAATATACTATATTGAGAATATTCTTACAGAATAATCTATGAATCTTTATAGAATATTCTTAATTTAAAAGGATATTTTATAAATATACTTAGAATATTATAGAATTTTAGAATAAATGTACTATATCAATACATTCTGTTAATATTCATAGAATGTACTTATTTTGTATGGACAAAATTAATAGCGCTCAAAAAGAAAGGTTAAATGATTGGTTGTGAAAAGACCAATTGCAAGTGATATCTGAAGTGAAGAAGTAATAGCGTTTGCGCTGAGTGTACGCTGAGCGGTTAAATAGTTTTACGTTTATGGAGCTAATTAAGATAACCAGTTTTCAATATCTAATGCATAATGTTTTAAAATATAACTGGGCTTATACATATATACTGAAAAATAAACATAAATGTACGCGATGAGGATTTTTGCATGAGCACTTTCCTTGTTTCATTCAAACTACAACTGATTTTCTAACCTTTAATGTGTCTTGCACTTATCGACAAACTTATACGCGAGTATTTTCTTTATTTCATTTAAAATTATAATTGACTATAGTACATGTACTGCATACATGTAAATCTATATTTATTTTTCAGTATATTTATATAAGCACAGTTATATTTCAAAGCATTACGCATTAGAAACTGAAACCCATGGTTATGTTTAAGTTCTCTATTGGTAATGGTAATGGTAATACAGTGCGGGTAGGTCCACAAGGGACCCTAAGATGCACCTAGATCTAGAGATCCTCTGTGCTTCCCGCAGGTTGCGTAGCAGTTAGCTTCTCAGGCCCGGCGTTTTCCGCCAGGCTGCATAGCCTGCTGACTGCTAATGTAGGGAGATCCCTGTGCTGCACAAACGCTGTGCCCAGGAATCTGTACCTTTTTATCGCCAGGGCTGGACAATCACACAAAATATGTATGCTGTCCTCCCTGTCTTCTCCACAGAGTCTGCAGCTTCTATGCTCCGCCAGACCCAGGTTATACAGATGCGCCCTCAAGGGCGCATGCCCTGTGAGAAGGCCGATGGATAATTTCAGCCTTCTTTTATTCATTATTAGCAATTCTTTCGCCCTGTTCTTTCCGAGCTCTCCCATCAGACTCTTCGCGGCACCCCCTTTTTTTGTTTTTTTTTTTTTTTTTTTGTTGACTTAGGGGAAACTTTTTATAAGTACCCTGGGGACCCGGGGGAGTCCCCAGAGTTATGTGGGATTCTCCGGAAGGGAGAATGAATTTCCCTTCCAGCATACCCACTAAAACCCCTGAGGGTGACCTATCCTTGACCCATAATGAGGGTGAGCAGGGTATCGCCTTGAGGCATTCGTCCTGCTCCCCCTCGGGCGTGGCCTAATAACCGGCCCCTGTCCTGGGGGGGGGGAGCAGTTATACTCCCCCCCAAATTAGCTGCCGAACTCCGGGGAAAGTTGGGTCACCACAACCTTCCCCCCCCCCCAGATGTTAGGAGGGGGGCCGCCCCCTGTTGGTGTGGGGCTAAGGGCGACTGGAGGCCCCCGCCCCCAGTCGACCCTTCTTTTTGTTTTTGCCCCTTCGCGGCACCCCTGGCATTCCCTCCAGGAAGTCCGGTGCTCCTGTTCCAGGCGTCCCCTGATGAGGCTCTTGCCCAGGGCGAATGGAATACCTACTATCTGGTTAGCTGGTCTCTAAGTTCTCTATTAATATAATTAAATAATTATATATTTTATTTATAATTCTTATATTTAAATAACTATTTAAATTTAAATTAGAATATAAACAGTAAGTAAAAAAGTATAATAAGAGAAAGATAAATATATGCATAATGGAGTGGATCATAGTTTACTTCACGGAAGAAAATATGGTTGAAGCTGTACCAATAGTATGGTTGCACGATAATTTATGTTACTGGCCACCATATAATGGCAAAAGATTAAGTCGCGCAATTGCAATATGTGAAACACCAGTAATTGATTCTTGGCCATTATTTAAGGTCCGAAAACTAGGAAATGGACGTACTTATGGTAAATAACTTATTCGTATTACACATATAAAAAAATAAATTTTTGTTTTTATTGTACAATTAAATGGACACATACATGTGTGCGTGCATGTATAAGAATTATATAATATATAACTTATAACTATATATATTTATTATTTTTAACTATTTAATACATATTTATTATTTATAACTATATAATATTTACTATTTATTATAGATAATTTATTAAAGGCGAAAGCAAAAGCTTCTGTAGCAGAAGACACATCGGATTTGGCCTCAGAGAATGAAGGAAAAAGAATTTCCAAAAAAAAATAAGTATTTTGATGAAGATATCTTTACAAACGAAAAAGTGTCATCTAGTGAAAGTTCATCGGATGATGAAACGCATTCTACAACATTTCCTAATCCATCTAATTATATAGGTAGTTTATTTTAATATATTTTTTGAAAAAGATATTTTTAAAAATATTTTAAAATTTTAAGGAAAAATTATTTATATTTTTTAAATATATAAACGATATATGTTATGCAGATGTAAACCCAAAACCATCAACATCCAAAACAACAATCTGCACAAAAGAAATAAATCTTGATAAAGATAAAGAGAATATAATAAAACCGATAAAATCTAACAAGATAGCAAAGAAAAATAGCAAAGAAAATAAAACATTAGGTGAAAGTACCTTAATCCAATGTATTAATCAAGATGTTACCAATGATAAAACTGATAATAAAGGTAAGTTATTATTATTAATTTATTATTTACTAATATTATACACACACACACACACATATATATATACAGGGTTGGGCAAAAGTCCGGAAACGGTCAAATATCTTGAAAAGGATCAACTATAGCGAAAAATATGTAAGTAGCAAAGTTGTAGGGCTTAATAAAATGTACCTAATGATGGCTAAAAATTTGACTTTGGGTGGAGGACGAAGATCATATGAAGGTCAAATTGAATTTTTTAAATGGAACTGCCTACTTTTTATTGCATATTCTTGTAGCTTATCTCAAGAGCTTTCCAAAACACTATAATAAAGTATTTTTTCATGAAGTATTTTCCGAGTTATAAAGCTTGAAATAATTTCTTAATTTTACATAAACTGTAAAATATCTCGTAAAATATTTACTTTTCGATGACCTTATCTCAATACTTTTATGCACAGAATAATGAGAGGAATCAATTGGTGTAAAGAAAACACATAGTTGTTTTTAAGAAAAAATATGTAATTGTTAGTTACAAATTGCATATTTTTTCTTAAAAACAACTATGTGTTTTCTTGACACCAATTGGTTCCTCTCATTATTCTGTGCATAAAAGTATTGAGGTAAGGTCATCGAAAAGTAAATATTTTACGAGATATTTTACAGTTTATGTAAAATTAAGAAATTATTTCAAGCTTTATAACTCGGAAAATACTTCATAAAAAAATACTTTATTATAGTGTTTTGGAAAGCTCTTGAGATAAGCTACAAGAATATGCAATAAAAAGTAGGCAGTTCCATTTAAAAAATTCAATTTGACCTTCATATGATCTTCGTCCTCCACCCAAAGTCAAATTTTTAGCCATCATTAGGTACATTTTATTAAGCCCTACAACTTTGCTACTTACATATTTTTCGCTATAGTTGATCCTTTTCAAGATATTTGACCGTTTCCGGACTTTTGCCCAACCCTGTATATATATATATATATATTATAATAGTAAAATAATTATATATTATATTTACATATATATATATACTTTATTTGGCAATCTTGTATAATATTTTGTGTAACTTATATCATGTACTTATTATATTAATATAAAGTAATTAATAAACACATCTTTTACAATACATATTTATAATATTGTTTTAGATAATTTATTTAAAAAACAAGTTCTGCGTCAGCTACAAGTTATAAATTTAAAACAAACACAAATGTGGGAGGATATACAAACCATTTTAACAACGATTAATAGAATGCAAGATGATAAATTGTTAATGACAAATAATAATAAAGAGAGTATTTTTAATAAGTTTGTTTTTCCTTTAAAAACAATAACTGAATTGAACGCTGTAGAAGATTGTTTAATAGATGAGCAAAATACTAATATGTTTGTAAGTAGAAATTTAAATAATGTCTTTTTTTGTTTTTATTAATATATTATTTTATATTAGGTGAGAGAATTAACAAAAGTTGGCGGAGCTACATATAAACACACAGTAAAAAGAATAATGTATCGATTATTTTCCAATGAAGTTGCAGAAAATTATAGTTGGGTAGGATTTAAAGGAAAAAATAAGTTTTCTCTTTTATGTATTTCAGCCGTTATAATAAGTAAGGAAACATATATTAATTTTTATGTAAAAATCACTATGTAAGTAATTAAATTTGAAATAATATTTTTTTTGTTTTATAGTAACAGTGCAAAAGATGCATAATGCAATCACATTGTGTGATATCGAAACAGCCATTAAAATGTGACTAGTAAAAGCCAAATCAAGAAATGCAAAAGCTAGTCTAAATATTTCTTTTGTATGTGTTAATGCAGTGACTTGTTAATGACAAAACTTTATTTTTTATTTTATTTTAATTTTATAAATATTTTATTTTATAGCGGCAGTGCAAAAACCGCAATTATTTTTTTAAATATGTTTATTTGATTTGTTAAAGATAAAACTATATTTCATTTTTTTGTGACAAATTCTATTAATTTGAATAAATAAATAAATAAATATTTTTTTATAAATAAATAAATATATATATATATAATTTTAATTTTACGCTGTGCAATATATACGTATATGTATGTATGCACGTGTATGTGTGTGTGTGTGTGTGTGCAACGTGCGTGTGTGCGCGCGCGTGCGTGCTGCGTGCGTGCGTGCGTGCGTGCGCGCGTGCGTGCGTGCGTGCGTGCGTGCGTGCGTGCGTGCGTGCGTGCGTGCGATGCGTGCGATAGCGTGCGTGCGTGTGTGTGTGTGTGTGTGTGTGTGATAGAAAAAAGGCTGAACAATAAATCTATCTAAAATCAAAATATATTTTATCATAAAGAAATATAATAAAAAGCAATGTATAGACAAAAACATGTATTTTAATTTAGTAAATTAAAATCATATCATTATTATATTTTATTTCGGTATTTAAGATAAAATATATATTTTGATTTTAAGTTTATTTTTATGCTTGTTTTACATCAAAATATACATTTGATAAATATACATTGTTATAAAATTACATGGGGAAAAAGTCCATACAAAATTGGTTTTATATGGAATTTTGTCAATATCTGATCATATCTTGTCAAATACAGTCATATATGGTTATACCATAAATGAATAAATGATCACATATGATTATAACCATATATGATATCATATGACTATATTCATATAACATGATCAGATATTGACAAAATCCATATAAAACCAACTTTATATGGACTTTTTTCCCGGAATATCATAATCAAATTAGAATGTTCTATGAACATTTCCCAAAACCTTCTTTATATATTCTCCGGACATATTTAGAATATTTTTTGAACTTGTACAGAATATTTTCTAGATTTATTCAAAATATTTAGAACGGTCTCATTTTCATGTTCTATGCATATTCATAAAATATTTTTTTCACTTTATTAGAATATTCCAATATTCACTGAAGAATATTTATAGAATATTTATAGAATATTTATAGAATAGGTTTGTGTTATCTGGGATGTAATACTTCTATATTGCTCTAGTTCCGTATCTTCACAATGAGAGGATCGAGGCCCATAAAAGAGAGACGCACGAATTCCAAATATGGGCAGACGGTGAAGCCTCGTTATGCGCAGGCACGTCTATTGAGTGAGTGTGAGCGAGAGGCTAAGCATTAGAAAATGAGACGGAAAGAACACGAAAAGAGAAAACATTACCTGTTCGTGTCCGACTAACGCTGTTAGCGCATGCGCACAAAGCAGCTGAAGCGTGCGCGAAAGAGAGACTATTATACGTCTGTACCACAGTATATACAGTAGCGCAACTCTCTGTCGGCACCTTTGGTGTTAGCGTGGCCAAAACGGAGTGAGCATGCGCGAAGTAAGTAAGTAACTCAGTAACGCCATCTGACTTTTTTCTTGCATACTCTCTCGTTCTTCTCTTATTGATACATATGTAGCAATTAATAACAATCTAAAGTAATTTATTTTAATAAAAAAAATATAAAAATAAATAAAAAGATAAATGCAATTAATTATCTTATACATATATTATATTATACGTAATAAAGCAAGCAAAAAAAGAAATAAAATATTTTTAAAAATGTTTAATGTAGTATGGTGAAAAAAACAGAAATTACGGTTATTAAGTTGAAATTACACAATATATATAATTATATAAAATAATTATTAAAGTACAATTACTATTGTATTAATATTGTAAAATATGCATATATGGAGATAAACAAAATATTTCATTTAAAGTTAAGAAAAATTATTTATAAAATTTATATATTTTTTCAATAAAATATTTATTAATATTGTTGAGAAATGCACGCGATACCGCGACGCGGTATTTGAATGTGCAAGATACCGGCTCTGCCCAGCGCTGAGCACGCGGTGTGCGTTGCGTGGATCAAATGATCCACTGTAGGAAATCCGAGAGGAAGGTGAGCGAGAATCACAAAACGATCTTAATTTTGATAAACAAAGAAACAAGTTATTTATTCCCGATAACAAGGTTCGAGGTCGACGTGTGGCTTTATGTTGTCGAAAAACGTCGGAGGTCACGTTTGAATAAAGCCGTTGAACGTTGCGAAAAGTGCCGTGACTCGGGATTGATTCCGCACTAATTAGACTCGCGAACAGTTAGCCTGATAATCGGCTACAAGGGTTCATACGGCGGAGAATTCACGCAATTCCCGAACGCGAGATAACTGTGGCCGGTATTCATAGTCGGATCTTATAATTAAGACCGTCTTAAATTCATCTTTAGATACTCCGTAGCCAATGAACTGATTCGTACAGCATCTAAAGATAAACTTAAGACGATCTTAAATATAAGATCCGACTATGAATACCGGCCTGTAAGTTTGACCCGACCACACGCCGCCGATACACAAGAATCACACACAAAAAGCAGTTTAAAAGGTCCGCTGTAACGGAGCGAGCGTTACGAGATTCCCGATCTGGACTGGAATCTCTCGCGTAATAATGACACGAAGTATCACAAAATCTGGAGTTCCCCGACGGAGAACCAGAGCGATTGAGCGATCGACAGTAGCGATTTTCTGATCTGCGACGACCGTCCCGATTGATTGCGCGGATGTGGATCCAACGCGATACTGAGACAGAGATCTCTCAAAAAACGTAACTCGATATTCGGAGGAGAACACTCCGAATCACACAAAATGCAGTTCTCGCGACGCGAAACACTGATTTGACTTTTGAGGAAGACACACTGATATTCAGATACGAAGCTCGCAATGCGTTTGTGAGAACGTTTACAAGGAGTGTATGGATACTGAATAGCGATGCTTAGACTCTGACAATTGCAAGACTGACTTTTCAAATCCAAGATCACGAAACGGCAACGATCCTTCGGTGAAAACAATACGCGGTGATAGGTCGTTTGAGTCGCGAGACCGGGTCACCGAATTTTAGCGCGTTAGATCACGGAGAGCGCACGTAATCTCACCACGGATATAGGAAAGTAGGGATACAGTGTGAAGTAGACGAAATGGCGAGGAGAGTGAAGTCGAAAATCCGGAAGGGGAATCATGCTCATTACCCTCACGAGTAACGCGATCTATCGGTGGTTGTCATTACGATGTAATCCCACTACACCTTACACTGAGAAAAAAGGTTTTGTGATCATAGTAAAAGTTTAGTTGAAATACACTCAAAAAAGTTAATTATTACAACGAAATATTAATTATTACAAAGAAATATTGTAGAAGAAAAATTATTTTTTGTAAGAACAACTAATTTGTTCTTATTAAATAACAAATTAAATAACAAAAATTATTAATAATAATAAAATAACAAAACTTATTAAATAACAAAAGATGATTTAATTGTTCTTACTAATTAATATTTTTCTACTGAAATACTTTTTTGTAAAAATTACAATAATTTCTTGATTGTATTTCAACCAAACTTTTATCACAAAACACTTTTTCTTAGTGTAGTAAATTTTGTTTTAAAATAAACTTATGACATTTTTATATTAAGTCGACGAATTATCTTAGATATTAATTTTACTAAAAATTACTTTAAATATTACTTTAAAATGTACAAAACAAAAAGTAAATATATATATAATTATTCGTTGAAACATAAAGTCTTATGAATAAGATATAATAATAGATAATAATAAGTAAATATTTATATATAATAAATATAATAAGCATGAAAGCATAAAACATTTATTTTCCTTTAAACAGTACAAGCTTATTGTAAATATGTCTATTGCTTATTGGATCATTAAATTGTTAAAAAATATGAAACATACGAACTTTAATATATTTTTGAGCATTTGCTCTTAGTAAATGCATATAATGATTATCCATTGCGCATTGATCATATATATGATCGCCTAAATTTTTAAAAATTGTATTTTGACCAATAAATTCATGTAACACTTTATTTGTCAAAAATATTTCATCGTATTTTTTAGCCAATACTTTGCCACCACTTTCATTTAAAGCGTATTTAATTATTTTTTCGCAGACTTTACAGATGTTTATTACGTTTTCAGATGGATAGACTAATCCACCTCTACTTTTAGTTGCAATCAGAATGTAATTAATAGATTTACGTCTATCTGGTGCAAGTTGAATCAATTCATTTAGACAATTCTCACATTCTAACTTATTCAATAAAGTTTTTGTTACAAATCCTGCAATATAGGATACAATAATATTTGAAAATTGCGTTATTTGTCGAGAATCCGGAATATACGAATGCGTATTGACAATATTAGAGATAGAGGAATCACAATTTAATATTGCATTGCGCGTAGAATTGTTAATAATTGTTGATGATGAAGTATAAACATTCGATGAAAAATGCAATATTGAAATATGCTCTAATGGTATACAGTTGCCTAATTTTTCGTCTCTTAATTCGGTATGGATGAGAATTTTTTTCATCGCTGCCTTAAATTGTCTGGCGGTAGGATTATTGTTGCCTCCACCATGCGCTCGAATGAAACAAAATAGAAGCTCGATATGATCTTGACTTACTTTATACATAGGCAAATACAATAGTAACTTATCATCTACGCATGTTTTGTACATATCCTTTAAACTGGCAATACATACTAAAAAACCGAAAAATCCAGTCCGTTTTCGACAATCAAGAATAGACTGACCATTCGCTAGTTTCAAATTTAAAATATAATTTTCACACTGTGTAAGTTTTGAAAATATTTTGGATTTGTTTTCTTCATTTATAGGTTTTTTAAAACCATGCTGTTTCATATTCTTACTATTGAATATATCAAATAAATCATTAAATATATTGATAAATTCAATAGTTGCCTTACAATTATCAAATCCTTTTAAATTTAATTGATGTGAGCAAATTTCAAGAGAGTCTGCAACTGATTTGCTAAATGTTTGAGTCGCTAATCGAACTTTCATTTTTTGTTTTACATAATTTATGTGCGCTGTTCTAAGTTTGTTAGCAAGATGTAATCCCTCTTTTTCTTGAATTTCGTGTAACTTTTCTAAAAATTTCCATGATATAGTTTCGCCTGATCCGTTCACAAGCCACTTTAAGGCTCCAAAAGAATTACGAACAAGTTTAATCATGTGGCATGGATCCAAATATATGTAAATTTTGTTATTCGTTTGTGGATCACGAAACCATGACTGCAATGTAATTAAATTATTAAAATTACAACCAAGCTCTTTAGCCATTTTTATATTTGAAGAAGTTCCATCAAAGGTTAACGAAATTATTCGCATACCAGTATCATGCAAGAAAGAAAGACAATTTTTAATGAGGTTAACTTTTTGATCACTAGTTATGCCATTAATCAAAAAATAAGCTACAGGAATTTTCCAAGCACCATTAACACAATTAATTAAAAAAACTAGAGCATCTTTAGCGACAGGTAAACTGTCATCATCTTCATGCATTTCATTAAAACTACCCATATCTATATGTAGCCACTACATTTTTTTCCGTCGTATTCAAGATGTTGACGAATAGACATTTCATCAATAATTAATGCTCCGAGTAATGAGTAGTTAGATTGTATAACTTTTTCCTTGATACAATTGAGTGCTTCTTTACTAAAGCCAGGTTCAGCATGCACGGATTGATACCACTTAGAAATTGTAACAGGATGCGGTAGACAGTTATGCAATTTGTTACGAACATAAGTATAAGCTTTAGGAGAATAATAGTGTAAAGTAAGTGCAAAAGATCGTAGTTCTGGAGTATACGTCTTTGGAATAGATTTTTTTGAAGATTTTTTCAACAATCTTTTGAAGAGATCTTCATTACATTTACCTATATTCTCGATGATGTTTAATTCATTTTCTTGTAAATAATATTTGTACTTCAATGATTTTAATAGCTCCTTTAAATTTGTGATGTTTTGTTTATGTCTTCTTTCTTTTTGTTGCAGAATTTTTATTTTTCGTTTGTATTTTTCTATTTTCATATTTGCTTCTTTTCTTATTTGCGCCTTCCGTGGTGTATCATAATTTGTATGTGATGACAATTGAGTAGCATTATTTCTTTCTGGACTCTTCACATTAATTGAATTCGATATTCTTTCTGGGCTCATTGAGGTTGCACGATTAATAAATCGTTGTTCAGTAATATTATCGGAAATGTCTAATAAATAACAAAAGATAAATGAAAAATTATTTTATACTATTAGAAATGCTGACTTATGTTTTAGGAAAACTTACTTCCATGATCATGTTTATCGAAGCCTTCTGTTAAATTGATATTAATACATCTTTTTTCACTTTTTAAATTTAATTCTGAATCTAATGTCTCAGATTCTTCTATGTCTAGCTTTCTTTTCGAAGCTTTTACTAAAACCTATATACACGCATATTAAGGAATAAGTTTATTCACATAGCAAACTTTTTCTTGTAAATAGAAACTCCTGACCAATACTATTAGGCCTGATTGCATTAACGTTATTTTAGTTTTAAGCGATACTTAAATGCATATGTGTCTTTATTTATTTAGAAAAGAAGATTAAGATAAATACATATTTAAATCTTGCTTCAAATTCGAAATAACGTTGGTGCAATCGAGTCTTAGTAATATGTATATACAGGATGGCCCAAAAATTTTGACACAGCGCTCGTGTGCAGATAGGACCAAATTGAGTCCAAAAGTCCTGTACCATTTTTTAAATTTCGTAATAATGCTTGAGAAATTAATTTAAAAAAAGATGTGACATATTTTAATATAAAATACAAAATATCTTATAAAGTATTTAGTTTTCGGTAATCTTATCCTACTTTTATGCACAGAAAAGTGAGACAAATCAATCGGTGCAAAGAAAACGCATAATTGTCTCTAAAAATTGTATGCAATTTGCAACATGCAATGTGATACATTTTTTCAAAATGCATTTTTTTTAGACATCCTGTATACATATATACTACTGTTTATTACTGAATACATTATTAAATTCAGTAATGGCCAATAGTATACAATATAATAGCCAGTATACCGATGGAACTGCATCAAATTTTAATAAAACACG
The DNA here is from genome assembly GCA_901521435.1 of Crematogaster levior. Taxonomy (NCBI): domain Eukaryota; kingdom Metazoa; phylum Arthropoda; class Insecta; order Hymenoptera; family Formicidae; genus Crematogaster; species Crematogaster levior. The sequence continues at coordinate 91,057 of CABEGB010000962.1, read as the reverse complement.
TCTCCTATTCTCTTTTCTAATTAAAAAATTCTTCTTGGAAATGTAAAGAACACAATACACTTCTTTTTGTTGGCCGGAACTCTCCCAAATTCATCACATCTATCCATTTTTTACATTTTTCGGAATCAGTTGGAAATCTAACGCCGTAAGTGAATCATACAATATTAGAAAGGACCCCGCACATTTTATATGAAAAGAGTGGTTCCAATCGAAATTGAAATATATGTTTTAGTTTAGGTAATATATGTTTTAGTTAACATTGATTCGAATCGAAATGGAATTTAAAAACTGGTACCAAATATAAAAACCAACAAATATTGACAATAAAGATTACATTCGAAAATAATAATTGATATAGAAATGCATCTACTTACGTATGAAATGATATTTTATATGCTTTTTCTAAATTTAGTTGTTCTTCCGATTTTCGTTCGTGATCATTGGTATTTTTGCAACCAATTGCGGCGCACATAGGCATATTATGTAAGATTTTTTTTATGTAAAATATTATTTATCTAAACAAAATGGTTTATTTTAAACCATAAAAAAATTATAAGTTATTTATTAATTATTACATTCTACAAAAGTAATGATATCAACAAATTATGCTAAGTAAAAATAAGAATTTATAAAAATATTTTAATAAAAAATGTTATAAGATATTATAAAAAATAATTGTTTTAATTTTTTTTATATTCTACTAAAATATTGATATCAAAAAATTATTCTATTGAAAAGAAAAATTTAGTATTTTTATTAAAAATTATACATAATTGTTTAATTTAAAAAAAATTATGGTAGGACAACCTTGTTCCAATTTAATAAAACTTTTTAAAATAAAATATATATTTTAAAAATTTCTAGTATATGTATTTAAAAAAAAATTATATTAAATAAAAATAGTTCAAAAATTTAATTTAAAAAAAAAACAAATAATGTAAAAATATAAAATTAAAAATTATTTGTAAAAATTAAAAATTAAAAATTATTGAAAAATATAAAAATGTATAAAAAAATAAAAATTAATAAAAAAATAAAAAAATTTAATTAAAAGATTTGGCGCTGCTAATTTTTAAAATAGCATATTTTGTAGCAGCGCTAAGTCTTTTAATTAAATTTTTTTATTTTTTTATTAATTTTTAATTTTTATATACATTTTTATATTTTTCCATTAATTTTTAATTTTTAATTTTTTACAAATAATTTTTAATTTTATATTTTTACATTATTTGTTTTTTTTTTTAAATTAAATTTTTGAACTATTTTTATTTAATATAATTTTTTTTTTAATACATATACTAGAAATTTTTAAAATATATATTTTATTTTAAAAAGTTTTATTAAATTGGAACAAGGTTGTCCTACCATAATTTTTTTTAAATTAAACAATTATGTATAATTTTTAATAAAAATACTAAATTTTTCTTTTCAATAGAATAATTTTTTGATATCAATATTTTAGTAGAATATAAAAAAAATTAAAACAATTATTTTTTATAATATCTTATAACATTTTTTATTAAAATATTTTTATAAATTCTTATTTTTACTTAGCATAATTTGTTGATATCATTACTTTTGTAGAATGTAATAATTAATAAATAACTTATAATTTTTTTATGGTTTAAAATAAACCATTTTGTTTAGATAAAAATAAAACTTATGTGTGCAGATTTTAAAATTACACTATTTTGGAAATAGATTTTTTAATAATTTTTTTTAAGTTAATAATACTATTATAGTATTTTGCAAAGATACTTTTTGACGCGGACTTAGCACCTTTTTTTTACCTTTTTTTAAAAAGGTAATTTTTTTAGGGATATCACTCTTTTTTGTACACAATTATTAAATAATGGAATATTAATCTCAATTTATTTAGGTGTTACATAAATGATGCTAATTCTAGAACAACTGAGTTTTCGAAAAAAATCAATTAAAATTGGGATGTGAGTTTTGATAATATTAGTTCGGCGTAATATTGATTGTTAGATGTTAACTTGGATCTTGTAAATGGTACAAATTGTCAATCATGTCCATAATTAATTTCACAATGCTCTTGAAATTGTATGTAATTTCATACTGTTTCTTTTTTGGATTCACATATTCACAACTCACATTTATACATTTTTACCTTTCATTCAACATGATGTCAAGTAATTACCCTATCTTCCAAAAGTTAATTGTGGATATTCTAACAGTAATGTTCTATTGAAATTTTTGCACCAGATATAATAATGTAATAATGTACATAAATGTGCGCGTGTATACTTACACGTAAACGTAATATTTGAGTTTAAAAAATTGACTTAAAATTGACATATGAAATAAAGTTGGATTTTTCCAACTAGATATCGGATCTACCTTCATCCATGTCTTTTTAAACACAAATTCGATCAATGCGGATTTATCTCTCGGGCTCTTATACTGCCGAAATACCCCATCATTTACACTAGAAAATAAAAATTTACAGAATACTAGAAAATAATTATATTAATGGCAAAATGATTATTAGTACAAATTATTAGTATAACGAACTTACTGATATATCGTAGGTAGAGCTGTAACCATAAATCTGCCACTAAAACCTAGAGAATCTGTTACATCTATCTTCTCAACATTTATATTCAAATCTTTCCTGGATAATGTAAACTCTTCCCAGATGTGTTCAAGTGTTTTACATGCAGGACACCATGGAGCATAACTAATAAATAACAAATGTTAAACACTATTAAATTTGTATATGTGTATATTCATTTTGAATTATTGGCATCTGTTTGTAATTATAGTAAAAATTTAGTAAAAATTAATTTGCATCATGTTGAATGAAAGATAAAAATGTATAAATGTGAGTTGTGAATATGTGAATCCCCAAAAAAACAGTAAGAAATTACATACAATTTCAAGAGCATTGTGAAATTAATTATGGATATGATTGACAATTACTTCTTTCTGGTTTGAATTCTTTATAGACACTTTTAAAACATCTTTACCAGTGACTAAGAATAAACAGATTCCAATTTTTCTCGACCTGTTTGGCAAAATTTATTGTATTTTGTAATGTATTTATTGTCAATTCAAACCAGAAAGAAGTAATTGTCAATCATGTCCATAATTAATTTCACAATGCTCTTGAAATTGTATGTAATTTCACTGTTTTTTTTTTGGATTTACATATTCACAACTCACATTTATACATTTTTACCTTTCATTCAACATGATGCAGATTAATTTTTACTATTGCTTGTCATAATATAGAAATATATTCAAGACTTACTTGGTTCTCATCTCTAACATATCTGTAAAGTTCTCTGTCATATTACTTTACTTTTCACTATCGTTGCTACTAATTATTAGGTGTACAACTTAATTCGGTCCGTTTTTTTGCTTGAAAAACGTATTGAAAACGGACCGAACTAAGTTGTACACCTAATACTTTTCACTATCCACTATCATTTAGGGATGTTCGATTCCGATTCGATTCTTTACAAGATCGATTTTTTTTGTTTAAAAATCGATTTTTTGAATCGGATTTCTGGTATTCGATTTTTTTGCAAATCGATTATTTACCCTAAGAATCGGAAAACCGATTCCATTTATACATTTCACATTTAAAAGTATCAAATAATTTTTTGGCACTGCATTTTTTTCTCTTGCATCTAAAGGCCATCGCACACAACTTCCATAACTGTAAGCATAAGACGTAACGTAAGAATTAGCCAATGAATGAGCGTATAGGTCAAGGTTCCATTGGTCTATACGCTCATTCATTGGCTAATTCTTACGTTACGTCTTATGCTTACGGTTACGGAAGTTGTGTGCGATGGCCTTAAATCAATTAATTTCACTAAAGGCCATCACACGTAAAAAATTTTAGTCGTAACCATAAGGCCGTAAGCAAATTGACCAATCACGATCACACATTTTTATAATGCAATAAGAATATTTGATTGTGATTGGTCGATTTGCTTACGGCCTTACGATTACGGCTAAAATTTTTCTACGTGCAATGGCCTTAATTGCGAGCAAACGTTTAATGTTTGAGGATGGACATATCGAACAAGAAACGTTATCCATTTTTTATTTAAAATGTCTGACGTTTCATCTATACAAATAGTAAATTTTGTATTTTTAATTATGTCGACAACACGATCTGTTTCTACCAAACACAATACGTTCAAAATAATATTTTTACATTTAGTCCGATCCATACTCATGCTTTGTAAGGGCCTATCCAGACAAATTTGCATAGCCGCATAAACATATGCATAAGAAAATTGATTGGTCTATAAGCAAATGCATAAAAAAATAAACCAATCAGATATCTTATACATATGTTTATGCGGTTATGCAAATTTGTTTAAATAGGCCCTAAAACATTCGAATCTTTTCCTATTTGTTGAAAAAATCTAAGGTCGGTATTCATAGTCAGATCTTATATTTAAGATCGTCTTAAGATCTCGTTCAATCAATGAAATGACGCTATACGGCTATTTGATTGACTGAACGAGATCTTAAGACGATCTTAAATATAAGATCTGACTATGAATACCGGCCTAAGTATATGTCTGTCGCAGTTCTATATGAAATGTCATAGCTTATGGACAAAAGAGATTGAGTTCATAAAAAAGTTCAGTGTTGATTATCAATATTTATCAATATTATATATAACTAATATAAGTAATATTATATATAACTAATAAAAGTTAATTTAAAATTAATAAAATGTTAAATATTACGTTTAATTATGTGTATATATATATATATATATACATTATATATATATATATATATAAATTTTTACGATTTTTTAGATCGATTCTAGCAAAATCGATTCTTTGATTTCAATTTTTTTGCAGAATCGATTTTTATGATTCAATGCAGAATCGATTTAAGAATCGATTTTTCTAAGAGAATCGAACATCTCTACTATCATTGCCACTAATAACCTATTCTTCTTCGCATATTTACTTTTCACTATCGTTGCCGCTAATAACCTAACTTTCGTTTATCGACGTCACTTACTGTCGATCGATTATTTTCGATCACACTACGATCGATCACACTTCCAGAGCATCGCTAGCGCTCTTGTGTCAAATGCCTGAACCGTACGGTCGACGACGGAGACCACGACGTTTCTTAAATGATATTTTTCACATTTGGACTTTGCGTCGTAATAGCTCGATTTGTAGAGCATGTAGCCCAAAAATAAAAACACTTTTCTTATACAAATCAACCCCGCTCTATCGATTAAGACTACTTAGAAGTCGATCCGTGGAGCGGGTATATGAAAACTCGAAATATTGAGTGCTCTCAACTGACCGTTTCGCGTAAAGAGACACGGGAGCGTCTTGTTGCTTACGCGGACTTAGCACAAGACACTACCGTGTCTCTTGATATTATAATTAAATGGTAAACAACCTAACCACATTTAATGATTATTTCAAATGAATCGTCAATTATATGGATGATGATTTTTGAATAAGTTCTCACTTTTGCCGAAAGGGCGCGCAGCTAGTGTGGGTAATGGATACCATCTCTTTGCCCTTGACGGCTTCACCCCCGCAAGAATAAACTGTATCCCTACTTTCCTATATCCGTGGATCTCACGGACTTCTCGCTCTCTCATCTCTCGCGTTTCTTTCGAACGACATAAACAGCGTGAGCGATCAGCTGTTCCAATGTTCGAATTCGAAACATACCGCCCGCCTTGAAACGTCGTTTCAAAAAAAAAAGAAGATTACCGGCGATGAGGCGGAGTCTAGCGAGAGAGATGCAATTGATGCATACAAATAGCACGAGATGAGAGAGAGAAGAGATAATGAACAAAGTACGTTTAATGACAGAGACGGAACGCCTGTCTTGACATTTTAAATACGAAGTGCAAACACGCGAAGCGCGGTAAGCGGTCGCGAACGCAGGCCCTCGCTAAGTCTTCGAGACGGCGATTAGTACAAAAAAAAAGAAAAAAAAAGAAGAAATTAGTGATGAGATAAAAGAAAAAAGGAAGACGATTAAGAAGGAATAGAGGACGATGAATGGAGGACCTTTAGGGGAGAAATACAAGAGGTGAGGAACAACACTGCTTAATTATCAGAAGCAGTGGAGTCGATCGGGAGGAGACACAATATCCCGATTGGACGGACGTACTCTGAGGCCGCAGTTTTGACTGTGACGACTCGAGTGAGGCCATCAGGCCCGGATACAGTTGGGCGATACGTCCAAGCTCCCATTTGCACAGAGGGAGAAGGGAGTTGCGCAAGAGCACAAGTTTCCCGGCAGAGACGTCAGGTTGTAATTGGCGCCACTTGGTTCTTTGTTGAAGCGTGTTAACGTAGTTATCGGACCACAGCTTCCAAAAACGTTCAGTCATCTGGCGGATCAGTTGCCAGTGTGACAAGCGATTTTCTTTTAGCGCTAGAAGCGATGGTTCAGGAGGCACCGCGAGGGAGGCGCCGATGAGAAAGTGTCCGGGTGTTAAAAACTGGTAGTCGTCAAATGCGTCCGATTGCGGCGCAATCGGACGAGAGTTGAGACAAGTCTCGATCTGACAAAGAAGCATAGTCAGATTTTCGAATGAGAGTGTGTGACTACCGAGAACTCGATTGAGGTGGTGTTTCACACTCTTCACACCGGCTTCCCATAAGCCACCGAAATGCGGAGCCGAAGGCGGAATGAAATGCCAATTAATGTTATCGCTGGCGGTACGATTTAAAAAGGCAGGATCCCGAAGAGCATTTTGGTAGGCGGACGATAATTCACGGTCAGCGCCCACGAATGTTGTTCCGTTGTCGGAATACACAGACTGAGGGAATCCTCGTCGTGAGCAAAATCGATTGAATGCTCGAAGAAACGCATCAGTTGAGTAGTCTCCGACCAACTCAAGGTGGATGACTCGAGTCGCCAAACAGATGAATAGAGCGATGTATGATTTGAACGATTTGATTCCTCGCCCCGCAGACGCTCGAACCTGGATGGGTCCGGCGTAATCCACGCCACAATGAGCAAAACATCTCGGGGGAGGTGACACTCGAACCGATGGAAGAGGTCCCATCAGTTGACTGGGAATGGAAGCTCGTTCTCGAACGCATGAAAGGCATGCATGGATAACGGCCTTGACCAAGTTACGGGCGCGAAGGATCCAAAATTCTTTCTGTAACACGCTGAGGGTCAGCTGAGTCCCCCCGTGCAACGCTTTCTCATGTCGATGTGACACGATCAGTCGCACAACCCAGTGAGGAGCGAGTAAAATGGGGTGTCGTACATCGTACGGTAGCGGAGCGTTGCGAAGGCGCCCTCCCACCCGCAAAATGCCATCGTCATCCACGAAGGGATTTAACGACGCGACGGAACTTTTGGGGGCGATGCGGCGTCCGGTACGCAGCGCGTGAAGTTCTTCGGGGAAGACTTCCAATTGAACGTGTTTATACCAAAATTTCGCGGCGAGGGAACACTCTGCGCCAGAGAGAATTCGAGTGCCTGCTGTAACATCGACGGTGAGATTTGCAATGCGACGACACGCATTGATGAATCGATAGATGTACGCCGTGATGCGAATCAGTTTAGGCCACGATGAAAATCGTGTGGCAAGATCCCATCGTTCCAGCGGAGCGGTAGCATGATGTGTTTGAACCTTCGCTTCACCAGGAGGTTCGGTGAGAAGCGGAGAGGGCTCCGCGGGCCATTCTGAAGATGGCAGACACAGCCACGACGGGCCGTTCCACCACAGGGAGTGCTCAAGCAACTCATCGCCATGGAGACCGCGCGAGGCACAGTCAGCTGGATTGCATGTCGTAGGCACGTGACGCCAAACGGTATCCGGTAAGGCGGATTGGATCTTTGCGACTCGATTTGCTACGAACGTGGTCCATCGCGATGGGTGAGACCGAAGCCATGTTAATACGATGGTCGAGTCCGTCCATTGACGTACTGGACGGAGCGTACAGACGCGGGGAGTGAAGATTTTAGGGGAGGAAGGGGCCATATTGTCTGACGACATTAGTAATGCCATCTAGGTGTAGGGAGCAAGAATATAAAAGAAAATATTGTTTGTGACCACGTTTGTGACATTGTCAAAATTTAGAAGTATTATTTTTCTAATTTTTGTACTGAAAAATAATGAAAAATGCCACTTTGTGTTGCAATCGGCTGCTACAATAAAAGTTATCGAAAGACTAAAGGTCAAATAAGTGTAGAACAAAATGTTAAAATCACATATCACCGGCAAGTATATATTGCATTCATAACTTACAAAATATGTACTGTTTTTTTATATCAATAAAGTAAGATTTTAAATTAAAAGTTTACTACTTAAACATATTTGTTCCAAACACTAGTTAGTTTTTATGTGGCATTTTATAAAAGAACTTTATTTGTTATTAAATGAAATTGATTTTATATAAAATTAAGTTGTTTTATTTCATTAGATTTCCACAAGATGAAGAAAAAAAATTAACTTGGGTAAAAATTATGGGTCTTTGTAAGGAAAGTTTACCCAAGTCTCCACATTTATACATTTATTTACATTTATTTACATTTATTTACATTCATTACATTTTTCGAAGAACGATTTTGATCGTACCTCTCTGACGCGAACACGATTAAAAGAAGATGCTATTCCAATTGTAAGTATAATTTGACTTTCGTTGTGTTTGTAATTTTCATAACTATAAATGCATATACCATCTTGAATTATATTCTGATTATGGATTTTTCTATAGAATATTGTCTCATTTATTTGTAATATTGATATTTATTATTATAAATTATATTACTCAGTAGTTAGATTTTATTTAACTTTCATATTTCTTGGTTTATACTTTAATATTAATTGTCAGATATATCAATTATTAGATTATTATTATATAGCAATTATGAATTAATAAATATATTATTAAAATTAACATTAAAATAAAACGAAAAAGTTCGCTATGGCTCCTTAGATATAAAATCATAAAATAAAACAAGCCTTTTTTTAGAGCCAAAAAAAATATGTATATATATAGTCCTATTTCTCCGCATCGCGGATATATATATAATTTAATTTTCAAATTTGCGTTACTGAAGAGGGCTCAGTGAGCCGAAACGCGTCTAACGTATGTATAAGTTTATTGCGAATCGTTTTTTTATGCACTGACTGTAATTTACTTGACTAACTGATATATACATATGTTTTTTGGCTCTAAAAAAAGGCTTGTTTTATTTTATGATATTATTAAAATCTATTTTATACATAAAGCCAAATATTTCAGAAGATACAAAAGAAGTTGAAATTCCATCTTTAGTTAATTTAGAATCAGTGGACAATAATGATTTGACTGTAAGTACTTCTCTTGAGCATGAGATTAATTACAATTAACTAACGGTACGCATATGTAACGGTACGCCTTGCCTCGCTGGCTCGGATTTCGCTCGCCGTGGTCAGGGTCGAAGAAGGCGTGAGACTCTGGTTTGTTTAGCACTGATTTTTATTATGAATGATGTTGATGTGTATGTACAGAGTGGTTGAGATGTGGATGATGTTGTACAGCGTGATTGAGCTCTATGTGAGTGTGTGTGTGAGTGTCGCTGGGCGTGTGGTGGGAGGCACTGTGGCCTGTACAGCGGGGTGAGGGTGAGTGTGTGTGTGTGTGTGTGTGTGTGTGGGTGTGTATGGTCGCGGCTCGGTGCGGATCTTACTATCTAGTGGTGCAGATCTTACTGTCTAACGGTGCGGATCTTATTGTCTAGCGGTGCGGATCTTACTATCTAACGGTGCGGATCTTACTATCTAACGGTGCGGATCTTACTATCTAGCGGTGCGGATCTTACTATCTAGCGGTGCGGATCTTACTAACTAGCGGTGCGCGGCTATGTACATTGGTGGGCTACCGGAGCCCCGGTTCGTAAGGCGTTGTCCTGGAGCTGCCAGGAGGAAGCCAGGAGTCGGTGGAAGTCGTGTCGGGTGCGCCCAGGACGGCAGTTGCACTCCGGGTGCGCCCGGATTGAGGCACGGGTGCGCCCGTGTCTCCGTGCAGATAGATCGGGTGCTCCCGATCTGGAGGATTCGTAGGTAGAGAGCCAGGTCAAGTCAGGAAGAGGATCGGGACAGGACTGGTGTCTCGGCTTAGAATCGGCGCGCTTATATACCCATCCGGCGTGGGTAACCGGGTGGGGAATCACGCGCGCGGGTCATGCCGCGTAAGGCACGCTAGCGGCGTCGGGCGCGTGATCCCGGCATGCGGTTCGGTCGGAGAAGGGGCTAGTGGCGACTCGCCACACATATTTAAATCAATAACAATATTATATTCACAGATGAGCATTTCAGATGAGCATTTACAGATGAGTATTTCAAAAAGTAATGATGAAAGTGAGACGATTGAAACTTCTTGTAAGGTATGAAATAATTTTCATCTTTAATATTTATGTTAAAATTTGATGGAATATTTTCATTTCTTGTGCACAATGAATAAAATTTTTAATTTTACAATTATAGTTGGTGTCAGAAACAGAAATACAAACACTCAAACATCATATAGAACAAGATATTAATGATAGTGATGATAACAATGAAATTATATTTTTAAAAAAAGGACGTTGTTCAACATTTAATGCTGACACTGATCAAAGATTAAAGGAATCACAAAGAATAAAATTTTTACTCAAAGTATTAGCCAATCAAAAGGCATATTATCAACGGCAGGTGCAAATATTGAAGCAGAAAAACAAGCGTCAAGAAAAACGGATCATCCAATTAAGTACAATGTTAGAAGAATAGATAAGAGAGAGATATACAGGGTGATTCAAAATAACCATATGTCCTTAAAGAGATATATTCCTAAGCGTATTCTAAGACAACTTTTCCTTTGCCAAAAATTTTTCCGGAGCTTAGTTTTCAAAATACAAAGGAAAATAGGTAGCGTATCGTGAGTCGAGTACAAGAGACAAGCAGGGGCGGACCACTCACCGTTACGCGGGTGTTTACGCGAGGCGCCTGCTACAATCAGCTGACGATACATAAATATGCATACACACACACACACACACACACACACACACACACACACCGCACGCAGCTGACAGACGGACGGACAGACAGACAGACACACGTACGTACGCATGTACATTTATTCATGCACTCAAGAATGCGTCAGAGAGAGAGAGAGAGAGAGAGAGGAGGGAGAGGAATGTATCGAAGAAGCTTCAACATGTTTACTTACGTATCATTTTGTCTAAACAATTGATTGCTTCCGTGATGAGACAAATTCGTATGGAGTGATTTTATCCTTTTTCTTATTGTTCACGTTTCGAAGCACACAACACATTCACATCTCTGTCACTCACTTCATCGATAAAACGAGGAAATATTTAATGATAACTATTCAGCGCGAAAATTACTCGAAAAAGAAAAACAGGTTTTCGACGAACACACGACACACGACGTGTTTACTCGACGCGGCAAGCAGTCGACTGACTTGATAGGTTATTGTTATCACAACAATCCCGTAACCAATTGAAAGTGGCTGCGTTCAGCAACAGAGCAGATCAGTGAGCGCTTAGTGATTCTTTTATTTAATTGGTTTCTGCACTTAGATCCAACGAAGATCTAAATGCAAGAACCAATCATATTAAAGAATCACTAAGCGCTCACTGGTCTGTTCTGTTTGCTGAACGCAGCCAATGTGAAACGTGAACGTACGATGATTTGAAGCCTCAGAATTAAAAACTGAATTATTGAAAACTGAAAATATTAATTAATATAATTTGATGTATTTTATTTATGTTTGGTTTTTAATAATTTGCGAATTTGGAGAAAATGTTCCTTGAAACGAAATATTTGGTTGCCCTGAAAAGGGCAGATTATTTCATTTTCTTCTTTTTTTATAGCAGATGTTCGAAGTGGCCACCGTCCATTGTGACACAAGCTCTCATGCGTCTCAATAAATTTCTTTGAGTCTTCTCCAGAATATTATTTTCGATGGACCAAATGGCATAATGGAGTTTGTTGTTTAAATCGTCGACGTCTTCGGGAAGCTTTCTGTAGATTATCTCTTTACAATGTCCCCACAGGAAAAAATCTAACGGATTAAGATCCGGAGATCTTGCGGGCCAAGATATTGGGCCATACCGACCCATCCAACGTTCAGGAAATTGCTCGTTCAAGTAATCCGTAACGACTCTGGCGTTGTGTGGTCCAGCACCGTCCTGTTGGAATATGATTTTATTCCTCTCTGCTAATGGCACTTCTTCCAAAAAATCTGCCATATTTTCTGCCAAAAATTCTTTATAAAATGCGCCATTTAATGTATCTGGCAGAATTACTGGACCAAGTATGTTTGTGCCCATTATTCCTGCCCAGACGTTGAGTTTCCATCGAGTTTGAAAATTTCTGTCTCGAGTGACTCGAGGATTCTCATCTCCCCACACGTGCATGTTGTGAGAATTAAAAATTCCTTCTCGTGTGAACAGCGATTCATCGCTGAATATCACACGAGAAGGAAATTCTGGATCTTCTTCTACTCTTCTCAAGAAATTCTCACAAAACGCCTTTCTCCTAGGATAATCTTCTTCTCGTAAATTTTGCACGCGGCAATAATGAAAAGCGTGCAATTTTTCTTCCTTTAAGACTCTCTGTACTGTAGAGTAAGACAGATCATGCTCTCGAGCAATAACCCGAATACTAGTTTCAGGCTCTTGTTCGATTGCACGAAGAATTGTTTCCTCATTTCGTACGTTTCTTGCGTTATGTTGTCTACCGCAGTCTTTTTTATTTGGTAAGACGCTTCCGCTCTCGTATAATCGTTGCGCTGCTCCAAGTATTACGTTAGCCGACGGATGTCTCGCTCGATTTGGATATAATTCTGCATATCGTCTTGCAGCAACGTTATGCTGTCCCTGGCATTCGCCAAGTGCCATCAGCATGTCGTAATATTCTTCGTTTGTGTATGCCATCTTGCTAACGCTTCTAATAATCGAAGGATTATTGAGTGAAGAATCGATCGCTTAATCTTATTTATACGATCCTCGCGGGGGTCCATGTCCCCCACCATGCCCCTTCCGTCAAATCGCGAGTCGCGTGTCGCGTCACGCGACTCGCGACCCGCGACACGCGACCCGCGATTTGTCGGAAGGGGCATGGTGGGGGACATGGACCCCCGCGAGGATCGTATAAATAAGATTAAGCGATCGATTCTTCACTCAATAATCCTTCGATTATTAGAAGCGTTAGCAAGATGGCATACACAAACGAAGAATATTACGACATGCTGATGGCACTTGGCGAATGCCAGGGACAGCATAACGTTGCTGCAAGACGATATGCAGAATTATATCCAAATCGAGCGAGACATCCGTCGGCTAACGTAATACTTGGAGCAGCGCAACGATTATACGAGAGCGGAAGCGTCTTACCAAATAAAAAAGACTGCGGTAGACAACATAACGCAAGAAACGTACGAAATGAGGAAACAATTCTTCGTGCAATCGAACAAGAGCCTGAAACTAGTATTCGGGTTATTGCTCGAGAGCATGATCTGTCTTACTCTACAGTACAGAGAGTCTTAAAGGAAGAAAAATTGCACGCTTTTCATTATTGCCGCGTGCAAAATTTACGAGAAGAAGATTATCCTAGGAGAAAGGCGTTTTGTGAGAATTTCTTGAGAAGAGTAGAAGAAGATCCAGAATTTCCTTCTCGTGTGATATTCAGCGATGAATCGCTGTTCACACGAGAAGGAATTTTTAATTCTCACAACATGCACGTGTGGGGAGATGAGAATCCTCGAGTCACTCGAGACAGAAATTTTCAAACTCGATGGAAACTCAACGTCTGGGCAGGAATAATGGGCACAAACATACTTGGTCCAGTAATTCTGCCAGATACATTAAATGGCGCATTTTATAAAGAATTTTTGGCAGAAAATATGGCAGATTTTTTGGAAGAAGTGCCATTAGCAGAGAGGAATAAAATCATATTCCAACAGGACGGTGCTGGACCACACAACGCCAGAGTCGTTACGGATTACTTGAACGAGCAATTTCCTGAACGTTGGATGGGTCGGTATGGCCCAATATCTTGGCCCGCAAGATCTCCGGATCTTAATCCGTTGGATTTTTTCCTGTGGGGACATTGTAAAGAGATAATCTACAGAAAGCTTCCCGAAGACGTCGACGATTTAAACAACAAACTCCATTATGCCATTTGGTCCATCGAAAATAATATTCTGGAGAAGACTCAAAGAAATTTATTGAGACGCATGAGAGCTTGTGTCACAATGGACGGTGGCCACTTCGAACATCTGCTATAAAAAAAGAAGAAAATGAAATAATCTGCCCTTTTCAGGGCAACCAAATATTTCGTTTCAAGGAACATTTTCTCCAAATTCGCAAATTATTAAAAACCAAACATAAATAAAATACATCAAATTATATTAATTAATATTTTCAGTTTTCAATAATTCAGTTTTTAATTCTGAGGCTTCAAATCATCGTACGTTCACGTTTCACATTGGCTGCGTTCAGCAAACAGAACAGACCAGTGAGCGCTTAGTGATTCTTTAATATGATTGGTTCTTGCATTTAGATCTTCGTTGGATCTAAGTGCAGAAACCAATTAAATAAAAGAATCACTAAGCGCTCACTGATCTGCTCTGTTGCTGAACGCAGCCACTTTCAATTGGTTACGGGATTGTTGTGATAACAATAACCTATCAAGTCAGTCGACTGCTTGCCGCGTCGAGTAAACACGTCGTGTGTCGTGTGTTCGTCGAAAACCTGTTTTTCTTTTTCGAGTAATTTTCGCGCTGAATAGTTATCATTAAATATTTCCTCGTTTTATCGATGAAGTGAGTGACAGAGATGTGAATGTGTTGTGTGCTTCGAAACGTGAACAATAAGAAAAAGGATAAAATCACTCCATACGAATTTGTCTCATCACGGAAGCAATCAATTGTTTAGACAAAATGATACGTAAGTAAACATGTTGAAGCTTCTTCGATACATTCCTCTCCCTCCTCTCTCTCTCTCTCTCTCTCTCTCTCTGACGCATTCTTGAGTGCATGAATAAATGTACATGCGTACGTACGTGTGTCTGTCTGTCTGTCCGTCCGTCTGTCAGCTGCGTGCGGTGTGTGTGTGTGTGTGTGTGTGTGTGTGTGTGTATGCATATTTATGTATCGTCAGCTGATTGTAGCAGGCGCCTCGCGTAAACACCCGCGTAACGGTGAGTGGTCCGCCCCTGCTTGTCTCTTGTACTCGACTCACGATACGCTACCTATTTTCCTTTGTATTTTGAAAACTAAGCTCCGGAAAAATTTTTGGCAAAGGAAAAGTTGTCTTAGAATACGCTTAGGAATATGTCTCTTTAAGGACATATGGTTATTTTGAATCACCCTGTATATAAGAAGAGAGAGATATAAGTTTTGTAATAATAATATTAACATTATTTACGTAATACTCTTTTAATTGATAAATAAATTTATTCAGAAAATATTTTTAAATAAATTGTTTCATATATTTCATATAACCAACTAATGTAGTGATATTTTTATATTATTTATACAGAGAACAATAACTTTCATATTTTAGATACTTTTAAACATATGAAAAACATTTTTAACTAAAAAGTCATAATAATGTTGTTACATATAATCAATGTTATTAAAATTAAGTTCATTTTATTGATTATAAATTGTAATAACAATTTTAAAAATAGTTGTGTGCAATGAAAATAATTTTCTACAAATAATATATATATATATATATAAAGAAAATTATTGCAGAATATTATTTTCAATTGCGTACAACCATTAAATTAACTTTTTCACACATGAAATCCTGTTCTCATGCAATGAAAGTAAAAATAATATCATGATATATATGTCACATTTTAAACAGGGCGCCAAAATGTCGCCAGACAATATGGCCGATCCCCCGTCCCGCTGATACCGGTCCCCTTGCCCTAACATTGGGTCTGTTCTTTTCAGCACTGCTGAACTAGTGCAATAAGTTAGAATGAGACATATATATATTTTTTCATTCTAACTTATTGCACTAGTTCAGCAGTGCAGCTGAAAAGAACAGACCCATTGACCTTACGCTCCGTCCAGTACGTCAATGAGTCCGTCCAACTGATGCATGGCACGGAGCGTAGCTCGAACGAAGTTCGAACGAAAAGTAATAATCGAGCGAGGAGGAGCGCGGCGGATAGTTCGAGGCGCGGAACCGTGAGAGGTGTTATCGGAGCGACCTTGGATTTTCCCGCAAGAAGTGAGATCGTGACATTGCCGGCTGAAGTCGTCGTTTTCAAATAGACGACCGCGGCATAAGCAAGAGTGGATGCATCGGCGAAGCCGTGCAATTCGAATCTCGAGTCTGGTTGTGCTCCCGTCCATCGGTCGAGAGAAACTTTATTTAAGTGCGGAAGCGTCGCATAAAATTTCTGCCACCTAGCGAAGACAGAAACAGGGATCGGATCATCCCAATCAATCTGGGTGCGCCACAATTGCTGCATAATTATTTTTGCCGACACGGTAATCGGCGTTACCCATCCGAGCGGATCATACAGTTTGGCAATGACGGAGAGAATGGCTCGTTTGCTATTCGGAACTACATTTTCTAGTGCGACTTTGAATTTGAATTGATCGAGCGCGAGGATCCACACGATGCCGAGAACCTTCACTCGTTCGTCAGTAGCAAGAGATTTGCTACAAGCCAACCCGTGATCCGACGGATCGATGTCCTCGAGGAGAGCAGCGGTATTACTTGCCCATTTACGCAGCTCGAAATGGCCACACCGAAACGAGCTGTTCGCGTTTGCTGCGAAGCGCCTCGATATCGTGATCGCCGAACAGAACGTCATCAACATAGATTTGATGTCGAAGGATTGGAGCAGCAAGAGGGAAACGAGCACCTTCGTCGTCAGCTAAGCACTGCAACACGCGTAAAGCAAGATATGGCGCGCATGTCATGCCATACGTGACAGTCAATAATTGATAGTCACATGGACTGTCGCAAGAATCGCGTTGCCACCGAATTCGTTGATAATCGAGATCGCGAGGATCTACGAGAATCTGCCGGTACATTTTTGCAATATCCGCAGTGTACACGAAACGAAATTGGCGCCATTGCAAAATGATCAAAGGTAGATCTGTCTGCAGTTTAGGACCGGCAAGTAAATGATCATTCAAAGTTGATCCATTTGAAGAAATGCACGAAGCATTGAACACGACATGCAAGCGAGTTGTAAGACTCTCGGTACGAAACACCGGTTGGTGCGGAATATACACATTGCATCGGCGATGGGAGCGACTCCGGAACACGACGCATGTGACCGAGCTCTTTGTATTCGCGCATGAAAGCGTGATATTCTTTCTGCAGAATAGGCTGCGACTTGAACCGATGAATCAGTGTTTGCAGCATACGATCGGCTGAGCGAAGCGATTGACCGATATCAATTGGAGGGGGCGTCTTGAACGGCAGACGCACTACGTATTGCCCGCTAGCGGTTCGAGAATGATTTTC
This sequence comes from Crematogaster levior, assembly GCA_901521435.1. Taxonomy (NCBI): domain Eukaryota; kingdom Metazoa; phylum Arthropoda; class Insecta; order Hymenoptera; family Formicidae; genus Crematogaster; species Crematogaster levior. Next base: position 73,564 of record CABEGB010000962.1, on the reverse strand, counting down.
GCGGAAATGCATCTCACATTGCTCGTCGAGAGGCGAGAGAATTTGAGACAGAGGGAGTTCCTCCATCTCCCAGAATTTTTGAATATCATCAGACAGTGGTTTTAATGAGGTGCAATGATGCACCGTAATGTGCAACGACGATTGGTCCGTCTTCAAGGGAAGAGGACCCGAAATGATCCAGCCGAAAATGGACTGTTGAGCAATAGGATGCCCAGGGTTTTCCTTACGAACACCCTGAAGAATAATATCGCTGTCATATCAGCGCCAATGAGGATTTGGATAGGGTCTGAGCTCGTCGGATCGGCGTCAACCCATTCCAAATGTGAAAGATGAGACAGTGCCGATTAATCGGCCATGCGTTTGGGAGCGTAGGAAGTGAGCGACGGAAGAATGAGTGCTGTCGTGGACAACGATGGAGCGGCAGCAGAGACAGGAGAGATTTTGACATTCGCAGCCGAACCATGCCGACTTGCGTACCTCCCACAGCAGAAATTGAAACCGGCATACGAATACGCTTGACGCACAATGTTTGAGCCAAGGTTGCCGAGATGAACGTGGCCTCGGAACCCTGGTCGAGTAGCGCGCGCACGACGATTGAACGGCCGGAATCGGCGTGAACTTGAACGCGCGCGATGGCCAGGAGGACCTGCGATCGCGAACGCGGAAGCGCAGATGTCAATAATGAATTGACTTCAACCTTCGTCGACGAATTTTGAGGCGGCGACTCTTTCGCTTGAAGAGCCGCAGTGTTAGACTCAGAATCTGAATCGAGATGCAGCGTAGAATGATGACGTTTGTTGCAAGAGCGACAAGAATTTGCTTTTGCAATCTTGAACCGAGTGCGACGCACTCAAACAATTGAAGCATTGTTTTAACCGTTTGACGGTTTCACATCTCTGATTCGGGTTCTGAGCTGTGAACTTGGCGCATGCATTTATAAAATGGGCCTTGCTCAATGGGCAAGCGGATAGCGCGGTAGCGGACGCAGTTGCTACTGTCACGCGAGAGGAACCGGACGGTTTTGATTCTTTCGCGACCGAATTTGAGGAACACTCCTCGAGCGCGCGAATTCGATGCGACATAAAACTGCTCAACTCTTCAAACGTTGGCGGCATCTTCAAACGTAGTCCGAATCACTGGTTTTGAGTGTCCAGGCTTTCCGAGAAGCGGAATCGATTTTTTGAACACTCAAATGCACAAGGAAGTCGTTCCATAGGTCACTCGACGAGCGATCTAAATTTGTCATAGACGAAACCGTATTATTGATTTGATCAAACAACGCTTGAAGAGCCGAGGAAGATTCTTTTGCAACAACCGACAATCCGAGTAACGTTGAAAAATGAGAAGAGAGGAGGCGTCATTTGTTTTTGAATCGCTTTGTCAACATCTCCCAAGCAATGGGAAAATTATCCGCGGTTATTGCGAGAGTGCTAATAGAGTCAAGAGCGCGACCTTTTAATGAAGACGCGAGATAATGCATGCGCGCGAAGTCCGATAACGTTCGATTCTGAATGATAAGTATTAAACCAGTCACGAAATGTCTCCCAGTCGGAGAAGTTTCCCTCGAACGGCGGAAGTTTAATAGGCGGAAGATGTGACAACGATAACGCGGATGCGTCCGCACGCAATAAGCTAGTATCAAAGGATTGATTTTGGCTCACGACCGGTTCCAGATTTTCCAGGCACTCCGCCAGGTAGTCCCCGGTAGATTGGTAAAGATCCTCGACGACCTCGAGCTGATTCTCCCGGAAATAGTCCATGTTGCCTCTGGAAGCGGCTGGCACAGATTTCAATAGAAGAGCATGTCCGTCCTAGTACTGACGCCATGTGTCCTTGAGTATGGAAATTTGATGACGAATTTTGGCAGGAGTGAGATTCGCCTTGCCAATCTTCTTGAAATTCTCGATAGTGCGTTCAATAGAACGTTGCAGCGTGCCTTGTCTTTCGATGAGATCGGCCATGGTGAAGCACTGTACCGATCGGAGAAAAGTCACTCACACACGAGATCCTACACGCACATGCACGATCCGGCTCGAAGGACCATCAACTTTGTTGAGAAATGCACGCGATACCGCGACGCAGTATTTGAATGTGCAAGATACCGGCTCTGCCCAGCGCTGAGCACGCGGTGTGCGTTGTGTGGATCAAATGATCCACTGTAGGAAATCCGAGAGGAAGGTGAGCGAGAATCACAAAACAATCTTAATTTTGATAAACAAAGAAACAAGTTATTTATTCCCGATAACAAGGTTCGACGTGTGGCTTTATGTTGTCGAAAAACGTCGGAGGTCACGTTCGAATAAAGCCGTTGAACGTTGCGAAAAGTGCCGTGACTCGGGATTGATTCCGCACTAATTAGACTCGCGAACAGTTAGCCTGATAATCGGCTACAAGGGTTCATACGACGGAGAATTCACGCAATTCCCGAACGCGAGATAACTGTAAGTTTGACCTGACCACACGCCGCCGATGCACAAGAATCACACACAAAAAGCAGTTTAAAAGGTCCGTTGTAACGGAGCGAGCGTTACGAGATTCCCGATCTGGACTGGAATCTCTCGCGTAATAATGACACGAAGTATCACAAAATCTGGAGTTCCCCGACGGAGAACCAGAGCAAATAAGCGATCTCGACAGTAACGATTTTCTGATCTGCGACGACCGTCCCGATTGATTGCGCGGATGTGGATCCAACGCGATGCGGAGACAGAGATCTCTCGAAAGACGTAACTCGATATTCGGAGGAGAACACTCCGAATCACACAAAATGCAATTCTCGCGACGCGAAACACTGACTTAACTTTTGAGGAAGACACACCGATATTCAGGTACGAAACTCGCAATGCGTTTGTGAGAACGTTTACAAGGACTGAATAGCTTAGACTCTGACGATTGTCGCAAGACTGACTTTTCAAATCCAAGATCACGAAACGGCAACGATCCTTCGGTGAAAACAATACGCGGTGATAGGTCGTTTGAGTCGCGAGACCGGGTCACCGAATTTTAGCGCGTTAGATCACGGAGAGCGAACGTGATCTCACGGACTTCTCGCTCTCTCACTTCTCGCGTTTCTTTCGAACGACATAAACAGCGTGAGCGATCAGCTGTTCCAATGTTCGAATTCGAAACAAATATTATATTACATATAATAATATTTTTTTTTTCTATCCTCCCAATTCTTTTACGTTCGTACCTTAGCTACTCGATCCACTTCAGTACAAACGAAAAGAAACAAGAAGATAGAAGACAGTTCTCGTATAATATTTAAAAATACATAGATAAGTACATAAAATTAAATATAAAATGTGAAATACATTTCTCTATACATAACGTTAAGTTAATTTCTTTTGTCACTTTTGCTTGACTGCTTTTGCTCTGCTGCGCTGCTATTCGACCTCGCTACGCGAGGAACAATGTAAATCTAAATAAATAAATAATAATAATTAAGATAAAGATAAATAGATATACATATATAAATTGAATAATAAGAATATTATCTCTATATAAAATACACATAAAAATGCAAACACATAAATATAAATAAATAAATATACAGGGTGATTCAGAACAACCCCTGCAGATTGAAATGTCGTATTCCTGAGTAAATTCTGAGATGATTCTTCCTTTACCAAAATTTTCTCCGAAGCTTAGTTTTTGAATTATAAAGAGAAATAGTTAACGAATTACGGAAAGAGTACGGAAGGTAGGCAGGGGCGACGCAACTCACCGTCCGACGCAGGTGATTATGTGGGGCGCCTCAGCCTTAGCCCATCGCTTTACGTATCGATACACACGCACATGACACATTCTCGCTCTCTCTCACTCACTCACTCTCACTCTGACTTATTCTCACTCTTGCTCACTCATTACCATTTATTTTTGTAATTAAGAAACTAAGCTTAAGAGATAATTTTGCAAAGAAATGTAAGTGTCAGAATTGAGTCAGGAATACGACATTTTTCTCAATCACTTACCTGTAGAGATGCGATGACTTCTATTGATGACTGTTATTGTAGTTCCTTGAGAGAGATGGATGGATCGTATTTCTTGTGACTTCTACAACTTTTTGTAGATATTAAATCGCGTTCCCACTGATAATCCACAGCTGAGTAATCACACGCAAAATATTCTTCTTTTATAAATTTACGTTTCACACATTTTCACTCACGTTTCACTCACTCGATCACTGTCGATCACCGAGTAATTATTTGATTGAAAAGAAATCACTCAAAGAAATACACACAATACACAACACGCGATACGTGTTTACTTCGCGACAGCAAGCAGTCGACTGATTTTTGGTTATGGTTGTACTAGCGCTGCCAACCGTAAATGCAAGCGTGCGATTGATCAAATATCTTCAATATTCAGAATGCGACAATTTACGGTTGGCAGCGCTAGTACAACCATAACCAAAAATCAGTCGACTGCTTGCTGTCGCGAAGTAAACACGTGTCGCGTGTTGTGTATCGTGTGTATTTCTTTGAGTAATTTCTTTTCAGTCAAATAATTACTCGGTGATCGACAGTGATTAGTGATCGAGTGACTGAAACGTGAGTGAAAATGTGTGAAACGTAAATTTATAAAGAAGAATATTTTGCGTGTGATTACTCAGCTGTGGATTACACAGGCCTGCGAAATCAAGGGTCCTAAAAGATACAAAAAGCAGAATAGTGATTTCCTACGTAATTTTGGTCGCTGAATCCGAATCTGTCAGCAAAAAATGTCCATCATGTCAGGTTTTTGAGAAAAATGGAGTAATATGGGCCAAAAACAGTAATTTTTGCCATTTTTAAGGCGTTATTATGGCTGACTCAAATAAATGTTTTACATTCTGTCTGCGGTATCTTAAAGCGCCATATTTTGTCTTCAAATTGCGATTTTTTTTATTCTTGTACGATTTTTTTTCGCCGAGTTATGAAGGTTTGAAGATGGCAACTTTTCGATGATAAGACTATGCACTGCCGAAATGGTAAAAAATCAACAATTCGGTGAATTACAAAGTAAATATTTAAAAAATTAGTATCCGTTGGTTATTTAGATCGCTGAACACGAGTCTGTTTCTACTGTGCTGAACGCACAAGCGCAAGCGAAAATGAAGTAAGTATCGGCAAAATGGGGAGAAACAGTTACGAACGTTTTAAATTTTGTAATTCTGACGTCAGACTCGTGTTCAGCGACCTAAATAACCAACGGATACTAATTTTTTAAATATTTACTTTGTAATTCACCGAATTGTTGATTTTTTACCATTTCGGCAGTGCATAGTCTTATCATCAAAAAGTTGCCATCTTCAAACCTTCATAACTCGGCGAAAAAAAATCGTATAAGAATAAAAAAAATTGCAATTTGAAGACAAAATATGGCGCTTTAAGATACCACAGACAGAATGTAAAAAATTTATTTGAGTCAGCCATAATAACGCCTTAAAAATGGCAAAAATTACTGTTTTTGGCCCATATTACCCCATTTTTCTCAAAAACCTGACGTGATGGACATTTTTTGCTGACGGATTCGGATTCAGCGACCAAAATTACATAGAAAATCACTATTCTGCTTTGTATCTGAACCTCGCAGGTCTGTATTATCAGTAGGAACGCGATTTAATATCTACAAAAAGTTGTAGAAGTCACAAGAAATACGATCCATCCATCTCTCTCAAGGAACTACAATAACACGAAGTCATCGCATCTCTACAGGTAAGTGATTGAGAAAAATGTCGTATTCCTGACTCAATTCTGACACTTACATTTCTTTGCAAAATTATCTCTTAAGCTTAGTTTCTTAATTACAAAAATAAATGGTAATGAGTGAGCAAGAGTGAGAATAAGTCAGAGTGAGAATGAGTGAGTGAGAGAGAGCGAGAATGTGTCATGTGCGTGTGTATCGATACGTAAAGCGATGAGCTAAGGCTGAGGCGTTCCACGTAATCACCTGCGTCGGACGGTGAGTTGCGTCGCCCCTGCCTACCTTCCGTAATTCGTTAACTATTTCTCTTTATAATTCAAAAACTAAGCTTTGGAAAAAATTTTGGTAAAGGAAGAATCATCTCAGAATTTACTCAGGAATACGACATTTCAATCTGCAGGGGTTGTTCTGAATCACCCTGTATATAAATAAACAAAAAACGTAATATGAAAACAGAGTTTTTGTACAAACACACGCATATGCATTACATGCACATTATATATTCGCTTTGTGCAGTCGGTTGGAGGGGATAGAACGAACTATCGAAGCGCGCGCAGTGACAAAATAGTGAAACTTTTGGGGCTTCTTTTACATGTTTTTATATCCTAAATAAACATAAAAAATGAGCCATCATTCTTGCTGTGTTTCTAATTGCAAAAATACAAGTAGAAATAGCCAATATAAATTTTATGCATTCCCTTCTGCAAGTTATAGATTAGATCAAAAGAAGAAATGGATTGCTGCTTTGAAGAGAAAAAAGTAAGTAACATAACCTTGTTTCTGTAATGTGTTATATGAAGGCGTCTCACATATAACTTGGTTTGTTTTGACGTTACTTTGCAGCCCGGATGGATCAGATTGGTATCCAAAAAAGTCAGACCGGATTTGTAGCGCACATTTTATTGGTAATGAAAAAAGTGAAAACCAAATAAGTCCAAGTTATGTTCCATCAATATTTCTTTCGGAGCATAATTTAAAAAAAATCAATGAAATAAATGCAATAAATAGGTATCATATTATTTATAAATATATCATTTTAAATTTTGTAGCAATATAATAATTATTTATATTAAACTTTACAGGCATAAACGTTTTATGAAAAGAAGAAATAGAAAGCAACAATTAAAAATGAATCACAGTAAGCCAGTAGATGAATCAGTAAATGAGCCGATGGATGTAAATTTTGATTTAATAAATAATCATGTGACAATGGATCAGCATATTCAGCATAGGACACTTGTTGATCGATACTGCCAATTTAATACAATAATTGAATGTGAACAGCCAACAAAGACTTTTATTTGCAATAGATATGTATTTAACAGGCATGAATTTTGTGAAGCTGAAATACAGACAGATATAATAGAATATTCAAACATAATAAAAATACCAAATATAAAACAATTCAAAAACAAAGCATGTAACACAATTCAAAAAATTTTTAAGGATCAAGCATGTGAATTTAATGAAAATGAAAAAACAGAAGTCATGTCAAGAAAACATTTTACTGGAATAGAATCTGTGGAAACTGATGATCAGCTTTTGAATCTTGCTGGCGTTACGTTTGAAAATTTTCAGTTTTTGCTAAGAAGATTGACGGATGACTGTGCAGATAATTGTAAAATTTCTAAAAAAAATAGGTTATTTATATTCTTGATCAAAATGAAAACGAGCATGACTTTCTCAGCAATTAATGTCTTGTTTTGTGTGCACCGAACAACAGTTTCAAGAATTTTCTTTTCAATTCTACAGTGCCTAGCATGCACAACTGCAAATTTAGTATTCTGGCCTAGCAAAGATATTGTTCAAGGAACTATGCCAGAATGTTTTTATCCTGACTATAGTGATACTCGAGTCATAATAGATTGTACCGAGTTCAAAATTGAAGTTCCTTCTGGAGTTGATCGTGTTTATACTTATTCACATTATAAAAAAAGTTTCACGGCTAAAGTTCTCATAGGAATCACTCCTGGAGGTTTTATAAGTTTTAAATCAAAAGTGGCTGGTGGAAGAAAAAGCGACTCTCAAATAACATTGGAGTCAGGTTTAATTGATTTGTTAGAAAATACAGATGTGGTTCTAGCTGATAAAGGATTTCCAGAAATCAAACGCTTTCTTGATGAAACTGGAAAAAAAGTTACAATTGTTATGCCACCGTTTTTACAGAATAAGAATGAATTTTCCAAAAAAGAAACTGAAGAAACTTACAGCATAGCAAAAGTACGCATACACGTGGAAAGGATTATGCAACGACTGCGAACATATGGCATATTGAATAAAATTCCGGAAAACTTATTCAGCAGTATCGATGACATAATACATATGTGCTGCGTGTTTGTCAATTTACAACCACCAATATTTTCAGAAAAACAGCAAGAATTATAATTTTAACAGAATAATAATTGGATGCATATACAAATTTTAATTAATTGTACATCTATTGTAAATATATATAAAATATGTCTATTTTGTTATTAAAGTGGGTATGTTTTAATAAAAACACATAAATTTGATTCCAACGTATTTTTAATCATTTACTTTTCATGTACATAAATATTTTGAACACAACAAAATATAATAATTTCAAATCACAAAACAAACTTATTAATTAATAGTACTAAATAATCATAGATAAACATTTGAGATCTTTGATAATAATAATTGCAACTATCTTTTACATTATAAAAAAATAAACTTAAATGATATTTATAATATTAAAAAAAACATTTAACTATTGTTTAAATTATAAATAACTTAAATAATATTTATAATATTTTGCCCTGTAAATGAACGCATTTGAAATTGTTTTTCTCGCATTAATAAAGTAGCTGCTTTAGTTTTTTGATTACTAGCTTCGTACAAAGCTGGTAAATAAAATTGAAAATAAAAACTTTCGCTTTTCAATATCACTTCTTGTAAAAAATTTTCATTTCGAAAAACTGAGACGCAACAACTCTTAATCGGTGAGTAAATATACAAATCACACGATTTTAACCCACATACATACATTTGCACTTGGCACTGTGTATAATAAGATACACTTTTTTTAAGTTCTGTTTTTCCATCTATAAACTCTAAATAACTTATATTTGAAACTTTTAACTTTTCATCAACAATCGATCTCTTCTCACAGCTCTGTGGACATTTTATTTCAACAATCTTTGTAATACTTGAATCTTTCACAACAACTCCATCGAGACTAGCACATAGCCACGGTTGCTTGTCACTGATAGTAACTCCAACTTGTTTAACAGTAACGTTATATATACTTTTATATTCTTTTCTAGCTACTGACTCATATTTTCGCCCGTATTTAACAGCAGAATTATTGATATTCTTCGGGCGCAACATTTCGGCAACTAACGATTCAATCTTTTTTGTTTTTCTCGATTTAATGTTGTGTACATTAATACTTGCTGAGATTCGTTGTCGTCTAGCTTCAAACCATTTATCACATTCACTTTGCTGTAAAGTATCATAGTTCAATTTTACAATACTGTCTCGAGATAACACAATATATTTTTTATAATAATTATTCAAATCTTCAGGTATTGTATAACAATCCTGATAAACTGGATAATTTTCAGTCAGAATAAAAAAGGTGTTTAAACATTTTTCGCAGTCTTCTTTTGCTAATAATACATCTATTTGATTCAACATAGAATCCATTAAATTTAGAATATCTTTTTGGTGCTGGTCTTTACTAGCTTCTATCATAATAGTTTTTAAAGCTGATGGTCTTTGTAACTCGGAGACATCTACAGGAACTGGATTGATTTTAGGTTTAAGAGCTGGTGGGAATAATTCACAAAAATATTTTCCTTTGCTGTATTTTTCTTGTGCAAATTGTCGTACTGTGGGTTTTCCCCATGTTTGTTCAAAATCAGTTTTTGTAAAACTGTCTTCATGGTTGACGTAGTACATCACAGCTGCAATGTGTTTGCATTTACCACTTTGATTATAACAGCAAGTGCATGACACGCTTATTACTTTACGTTTATCATTTAACTGAAAAATAATACATTTATAAATAAGAAATAAAGAGATGTCATAAATAAAATAAAAATATTATAAGAACTTACATTCAGTTTCACATTGTATGGTGTTTGTGTTACGGAGGCTTGCCGGATAACTTGCGCCTGTATCAAGAAACTAATTTGATTATTTCGAAGTTCTTGAACATTTCGGACGCGCCCAGCCTTTACTAATTTTTTTCCTTTTGGTTGTGTCTGTGGTTGAAAAATAATTTCATGACTAATCTTTTGAAATCCGGTTTGTATAATTATGGTATTCATTTTCATTATAAAGAAATAAAACACTTTATTCTGAAAAAATAAATATATTTTATCATAATCATGCAATAAATATAAAGTACATATAAATCTAACTTGCATCTATTTACATCTTAATTTCATACCTAACCTATAAATCTTCAGTTATATTAACAAAATTAAAATTTTAGTGTTATATACTAACCTAATTTTTGCACAGCACTGCGACTTGGGATGTACACAAACTGTATATTTAAATGCAAAGCAAAATGGTTTGTATACTATGTAAAATAAATCTTTTTAATTTTTTTTTCATAACTAATTTGTACTCGAGAGCCCCAAAAGTTGCGTGTTTTCAGCCACCAGATGGCGATACGAGGTATGCACGAAGCGAATATACAGGGTGACCCATTTTAATCTATCACCCCAAATATTTCCGTTCCCTTGCATTTTACAAGAAAATGTTTCAAACAAAAGTTGTATGGTTTCAAGGGGGCCATAAAACGGTTTCATTGGTTTGACCTTGGATAGTCGTTTGAAGATCACACGAAGGTCACCGTCAATTTTTTAAATTGAAATCACTACTTTTCATTACACACTCTTGTAGCTTATTTTGAGAGCTTTCCAAAATACTATAATAAAGTTATTTTCCATTAAGTATTTTTCGTGTTATGGAGGTTTAAAAGTTACGATACTGCCGGCATTAGCGTTATCCGAGATGTACCACGTGGAGGTTGCACGGTCAGATTTACATCTCTTTTGTGTGTGTGTGTGTGCGCGCGCGCGTATGTGTGTGTGAAGGCGGGTATGAGTGGCCTCTTAGATCTCCGGATCTGACGTCATTGGATTTTTTTCTCTGGGGATATGTTAAAGAAAAAGTGTACGAGACTGAGCCGACGACTATTGAAAATATGCAACAACGTATTCGTAACGTGTTCAGAAGCATAACACCAACTGTTCTTAATAGAGTGCGTAACAATTTTCATAAAAGATTGCGTTTATGTATCCAACAAGGTGGACGTGTCTTCGAACACCTTGATTAAACTTAATCATTTTTAAATACCCGCCTTCACACACACATACGCGCGCGCGCACACACACACACACACACACACACACACACACACAAAAGAGATGTAAATCTGACCGTGCAACCTCCACGTGGTATATTTCGGATAACGCTAATGCCGGCAGTATCGTAACTTTTAAACCTCCATAACACGAAAAATACTTAATGGAAAATAACTTTATTATAATGTTTTGGAAAGCTCTCAAAATAAGCTACAAGAGTATATAATGAAAAGTAGAGGTTTTAATTTAAAAAATTGACGGTGACCTTCGTGTGATCTTCAAACGACTATCCAAGGTCAAACCAATGGAACCGTTTTATGGCCCCCTTGAAACCATACAACTTTTGTCTGAAACATTTTCTTGTAAAATGCAAGGGAACGGAAATATTTGGGGTAATAAATTAAAATGGGTCACCCTGTATACAGGGTGTCCCAGAACTCGCGTGACGCCCGTTACCGACGTATTCTTCGTGACATTCTGAGACGAAAATCTCTTTACCAAAAAAAGATCCGATGAGTAGTATTTGAATGGTAAGCCATTAAAGTTAACGAATAAGCGCGCGTGGAATTGGCGCGGTCAGGACTGGCACAATCGAGACTGGCGCGAGGCACTTCAGATACATACATTGTGTCAAAGCGCGTTTCTCATTTTCTTTTTACATTTATTTATTACTTTTATTTATTAAAAATTATTTTACATTTATTTATTACATTTATTTATTAAAAATTATTATAATATTTAAAAAAAGTTTTACTTTAGGTGATTACGCTGCTTGAGTAAAATTTTGCACATGACTAACATAACAACATCAAAATAATCCGATTTTTATTAACAAAATGTTACAAACGGACGAAGCAAATTTTGCGAGGAAAAGAACATTTAACACACACACCTTAACTTTTTTAAAACAATCATGAATTATTTTAAAATTTCTTATTATTTCTTACGCAATAGTAAAACTTTTTTTAAATATTATAATAATTTTTAAATGTATTAAAGAATTTTTAAACTTCTGTAGTAATTAAATGTATTTCAATCAATTCTTAACTAATTTTTTAAATTAAATACAAAAGATAGTAATAAATAAATGTAAAAAGAAAATGAGAAACGCGCTTTGACACAATGTATGTATCTGAAGTGCCTCGCGCCAGTCTCGATTGTGCCAGTCCTGACCACTCCAATTCCACGCGCGCTTATTCGTTAACTTTAATGGCTTACCATTCAAATACTACTCGGATCTTTTTTTGGTAAAGAGATTTTCGTCTCAGAATGTCACGAAGAATACATCGGTAACGGGCGTCACGCGAGTTCTGGGACACCCTGTATATATATATATACAGGGTGACCCATTTTAACTTAGGCAGCCAAATAACTCGAAAAATAAGCACACTACGAAAAAATGTTTAGAATCAAAATTTCGTCATTTCGAGGGGGACGTACAATGACGTTAAAATCAGCCCCCCCACCCCTCCTCCTGGGCGGTGAGGGGGGGCAAGTTTGAAATCTTAAATGGGAACCCCTATTTTTTATTGCATATTCGGAATCTTTGGCTAAAAACACATACAATTTGTCTGAAACATTTTTCTCGATTCATGATAGATGGCGCTGTAATCGACGAAATTCAATTTCTTCGATTTCTCTTACTGAGAACCCATGCTTACGATTCTGCAATAAATTAACAATAAAAATACTACGTTTTCATTGTTAATACTCGAAATTAGTCTTAAAACAAACTTCTCATTATTTTTTATTACTCATTAATTACTTCTCAAGAAACTGCTTTTAGCGTAACCCAGGAACAACGACGTGGACGTAGCAGTTTTCTGTTCCCTTCGGGGTGCTTGATTAACGTGAGTCCCCTCGCCTCTTACAATTCGAGGTGCTTGAACGTGTGGTAACCCAGCCAGTGAAGGCAAGGTCGTGTGGTGACCCAACCAGTGAAGGCAAGGTCGTGTGGTGACCCAACCAGTGAAGGCAAGGTCGTGTGGTGACCCAACCAGTTAAGACAAGGTCAAGTAGTGACCCAGCCAGTGAAGGCAAGGTCGTGTGGTGACCCAACCAGTTAAGGCAAGGTCAAGTGTTTTAAGACTAATTTCGAGTATTAACAATGAAAACGTAGTATTTTTATTGTTAATTTATTGCAGAATCGTAAGCATGGGTTCTCAGTAAGAGAAATCGAAGAAATTGAATTTCGTCGATTACAGCGCCATCTATCATGAATCGAGAAAAATGTTTCAGACAAATTGTATGTGTTTTTAGCCAAAGATTCCGAATATGCAATAAAAAATAGGGGTTCCCATTTAAGATTTCAAACTTGCCCCCCCTCACCGCCCAGGAGGAGGGGTGGGGGGGCTGATTTTAACGTCATTGTACGTCCCCCTCGAAATGACGAAATTTTGATTCTAAACATTTTTTCGTAGTGTGCTTATTTTTCGAGTTATTTGGCTGCCTAAGTTAAAATGGGTCACCCTGTATATATACATATATATATATATACAGGGTGTATCATTTTAATTGATACACTAAAATATCTCTTGAACAGTGCATTTTAGAAAAAAATGTTTGAGACAAAAGTTATACGATTTGAAGGGGGACGTAAGATGGTGCTACTGATTAGACCTTGGAAAATTGTTTGAAGGTCACGTGAAGGTCATCATCAATTTCTTAAATGGAATGCCATATATTTTATTACATATTCTTGTAGCTTGCCTCGAGAGCTTTCCAAAACACTATAAGAAAATATGTTTTCATAAAGTACTTTTCGAGTTATAAGATCTCAAAGGTACGGGTACAACTGCCGCCAGTGCCGCCTTGTGCGCCACGCTCCTAGCGCCCTCTCTAGGCTCCGCCTGACGGCTTAGTGACGAACTAATTTAAATTAAATACTTTCCGCGTAGACAATCGGTGATTCTTCAATCATCATGGATTATTCTGCGAATGAGATAGTTGACATTTTGTTAGTATTAGGTGAAGCACGTCATAAGATTATAGATTTATAGATCGAAGACTATAGAGCTGCTTCTAGATTATATCAAGTTCGGTATCCTGGCAGACGTTGTCCTAATGCTTGTCAGATTATGCCTGTCGAATTAAGACAGCGAAGACTGAATGAAAACAGAGTTCGCCGTCGTCTGGTTCCTGAAGATGATATTAACAATCCCTTAGCTTTAGCTGTTCTTGTAGCCATAGCTATAGATCAGCACATATCAACGCGTCAAATACAAAGAATGATAGGTTTACCTCATTCTACTGTATGGCGAATACTTCGGAGACACCACTTTCATCCTTATCATATCACATTAACTCAGGAAGTGAATAATAATGATATGCTACTAAGAATTAATTTTTGTCGTTGGGCGCAAAATATGCTGAGACAGAATCAGACGTTCTTCAATTACGTACTCTTTGGCGATGAAGCCATGTTTCATCATAACGGACAACTTAATCGCCATAATTGCCATTATTGGTCTCCTTACAACCCACACTGGTATCGAACAGTTGACAATCAACATCGATGGTCCTTACACGTATGGTGTGGGATTTTAAATGGATATCTCATTGGACCATTCTTCTTTGATCAACATTTGAATGGTGAAAGGTATCTCCGTTTTCTTCAAGAAGATTTTCCTTTACTTTTAGAAAATGTTGATCTAGATACACGTTTAAGAATGTGGTGGCAACAAGATGGAGCTCCTGCACATTCGTGCAGAAATGTCACGAATTATTTAAACGCGACTTATGGGATTAACTGGATTGGAAGACGCGGACCAATAATCTGGCCGCCCCGTTCCCCCGACTTAACTTCCCCAGACTTTTTCTTATGGGGATACTTGAGGAACACTGTATACTCTGAAAGACCAACAACAAGGGATGATATGATGAACAGAATTCGAAGAGCTTGCGAAAACATCACCAGAGATGTGCTGTTAGAGACCGTATGAAATTTTCGAAATAGAGTTTTATACTGCTTAAATCGGAACGGTAATGTTTTTGAACATCTTTTATAAGAAGGATATCACGAAAGAAAGAATTTCATATCACGAACAGATGAAAGGGCGTCAGACACACACACACACACGCACACACACACGCACACACGCTACGCACGCACGCACGCACGCGCACGCACACACACACGCACACGCACACACACACACACACACACACACACAAAAGGTGTAAATCCGACCGGACAACCTCCACGTGGTACACCTTGGATAATGCTAATGCCGGCGGTACTGTACCTTTGAGGTCTTATAACTCGAAAAGTACTTTATGAAAACATATTTTCTTATAGTGTTTTAGAAAGCTCTCGAGGCAAGCTACAAGAATATGCAATGAAATATATGGCATTCCATTTAAGAAATTGATGATGACCTTCACGTGACCTTCAAACAATTTTCCAAGGTCTAATCAGTAGCACCATCTTACGTCCCCCTTCAAATCGTATAACTTTTGTCTCAAACATTTTTTTCTAAAATGCACTGTTCAAGAGATATTTTAGTGTATCAATTAATACACCCTGTATATACAGGGTGTCCCTAAATTCGCGCCCACGGAGTACAAGGCGTGATACTTTAGGCTAAAAGAAATAACTTTTTCCTTTAGCAAAATTGCGTGCGATAAGTAGTTTTTGAAGGAGAGCAGGTTGAAGTAAACCAATAGGCGTTCTAGTGTAAGTGGCGCTCAGGGCCGGCGCGCGCGCTTCGCTCACTTGTATCAAATTCTTGACTAGTATTTACAAGTAATGTTAAAACATTAATGCTTTGTTATAATTAGTTTACTATGAATTTATTTTTATCTTAGTTATGATTTTATTTTAATTATACATATAATTAGTTAGACTATAACTTAAGACTCAAATAATAAGAATCAACTTGAATATTGAACCGTGATCTTTTTCCATATTGCATTCTTTAAAAAGTGAATAATTAACAAAATAAATATTGCTTTTATTTCTTACGTAATAAAAGATAAAAGAATGTTTGATTTCGTAGATCTATCTGAAAATAGAGACAAACGTAAATAGTAATGCATTAATGTTATGTTATGTTATGTTATGTTATGTTATTTTAACATTACTTGTTACTATTAATAGTTATGTTATGTTATGTTATGTTATGTTATGTTATGTTATGTTTAGCATTAATGTTTTAACATTACTTGTAAATACTAGTCAAGAATTTGATACAAGTGAGCGAAGCGCGCGCGCCGGCCCTGAGCGCCACTTACACCAGAACGCCTATTGGTTTACTTCAACCTGCTCTCCTTCAAAAACTACTTATCGCACGCAATTTTGCTAAAGGAAAAAGTTATTTCTTTTAGCCTAAAGTATCACGCCTTGTACTCCGTGGGCGCGAATTTAGGGACACCCTGTATATATATATATATATATATATATATATATATATATATATATATATATATATACTAGCGGACCCGACAGACGTTGTCCTGTGGAAACGTAACTCCAAAAGTTATCAATTTTTTTTATCAATCATAAATGGTTAGGGCTGTTTTTTTGAAAAATTATGTAAGAAAATAATTATTTCTATGATACCTGACTCCACTACGCGTACAGTTATCACAACTTGACTTAGCAATTGTGTGGTGTGTGAAAGTATTTGTATACTATAAACTAATATGTGTTGGATAAAAACTTTAAACTGACTCAAATAGTACCAAGAAAAAAAAACTTTTAATTATTTTTATAACCGGTATATTTTTTTCACTCTATAAAAAATAAATCTTTACATATATTTGAAATCTTAATAATAACTTAAGTAAATTTTATTTTTTTTTATCTTAATGCTGTTTGATGAACAATATTCTTAGTTAATCCTTGAGGAGTATAAACGAACAAACTTGATGGTTTGCCAACCCTTGAACACGCCACATATAATTGGCCATGCGAAAAGCATGGATTTTCTAGATCCAATCCACAAATTGACATTGTTTGTCCTTGTGACTTATTAATCGTCATTGCGAATGCTAAGCGAATTGGAAATTGCAAACGTCTGAATGGAATAACCGAGTCAGAAGGAATCATTGGGATTCGTGGTAGAAGAACATCTTCACCTTGAAACTTGCCGTTTAAAATGTTAGCTTCAATAATATTGCACCTGATTTTTTTCACAACTAATCGCGTGCCATTGCATAGCTTTGGTGCATTCAAATTTCGAAGCAAAATGATTGGTGAACCAATTTTTAATCGCAAGTTATATGGTGGCATTCCAGGTATATCCAGTGAATTTAAGAATTCAACAGGATAGTTCACAACATCTATGGGATCGACAACAGTGTCGATCGATTTGAATGATATTTCATTGCCAAGTAATGACTGTTGTATCTTGAAATTTATTGCGTCGACATCTATATTTTTTGCAGCCAAAATAGCTCGCTCACGTAGCCACGCATGATTAGTGTAATTAGCTTGTAAATCTTAACTGACAAAAATTTTAAGTTTCATTATAATTGATTTTAAATTTAATTATTTAAAATTTAATTTATGAATGGTAGATATTGTAGTTAACTCAACTCACGTACAGCGAATGTACCTTCTTAAATTCGTAGGTTAAGTTTATTGTTATTGCACGTGTATACATCATTAAGATTATTAAAAAATCATGTAAAATACTTACTTCAATACTGCACGTTATGGTTTGCACAATGAATATTTTTAATGACACTATAAAACGTTATTTTATATAAAATAATATAATATAATATTATTCATATAATATATTCTTGATAAGCGCTCAATTTTAAAAGTTTTTAAAACACGATCGGAGCGCCACCTACAGGATACAATTGTGAACTTTAAGCTTACCAAAAATCAACTACAATTTATGAATTAATTAATTAATTTAAAAAACTTATTCTATCGGATCGAATTGTAAATCTAAACCATTCTCGAATCAACTTAATCTTACATAAAAAATTTCATAAAAATCGGTCCAGGCGTTTAGGAGGAGTTCAGTGACTAACACACGGACAGAAGAAATATATATATAAAGATATATATATATATATATATATATATAATGTGTTTTACATTGTTCCTATTATATATACATATATATACATATATGAATATAACAGAAACAATTTGTAAAACGCACGTAATACAATTCTATTAATATTCATAATACAATTCTGTTAATTCATGCATAGAACACACATATACTCGTATATATTCATAAGAATAAGATGCACAAGAGGAGAAATTAGAAAATATCATACATACATCGCCATATAAAACCATGCAAAACATTTCATTGTACAATGCAAATAAAAGAACAAAACATACCAGAAAGAAATAAAGATATTCACATTTGGTTAACAGAAAACATTAATACATTTTAATTCATTGTATAAAAAAAAAGATAAAGTTAAACAGCGCAGATATAAAACTAATTCCAATAGTAAAAAATTATTAAATGCGTGTTATAAAAAGAAGACTGTAAATAAGCATGAAAGAAAGCATGCACACAAGTATAGATTTTTATAAATGTAAAATATTTAAAAATTTTCTATTTTTGTTTGAAATTCTTTTATATGCTTTATTATGCTGTGATAAAGTGTGGTAAATACGCATGCATAAAAACAGTTTTATAAGAAAAATGGTTGGAAAATTTAGACACGGTGATTCAAAAGTTACATTTTGTGCAAGTTTAAATAAATAACCACCGATACCTTTTTGAAAACAATTATTTTCAAAATTTTTTATAAATATTTCCTCTAATTTATAAATATAAAAACAAAAATTATTACTAGGTATGTTTAATTTACCAAAAAGATTTGTTTCATTTTCATAGGCTCGAAAAGAACAATATAATAAAGTTGGATCATTCAAAACAGCCTTATTTTCATTTACATAATTTACACACACATCGCACGAATGTATTTCTGTACATTTTTTGACTAAATATCCACATACATATTTAAATGCATTTTCTTCTGGCAGATCCATTGAATGGTAATTATGAGTCGGAATGTCTAAAATTTTTTGTGTTGGCGATGGAACAAATTCAGATACGGATTGTGCATTATTATTGCATGATGATGTTTTAAATATATCGAGCATTTCATCTTTATCTGGTGCACAATTTTGTGTGTCTGAATGTTGCAAAAATCTTAAACTAAAAAGTTTTTTAAAAGTGCGAGCAAATTGTATTGGCGTCGGATTAACACAATTTTCATTTTGTTGTCGAACAGAGCCAAAAAAATTTTCAATACAATCTTGGTTTAATGGACGCGTTTGGAGATAAGAAAAATTATAAGTTTTTAATATTTGCCAAAGTTCTATTATACTTTTAATTGTGATCTGCCAGCATTTAAAGCATTTAACATTAACATTTGAACCATTTCCTTTAATAACTTTTATAGATTTTAAAAAATATGACATTTCTTCTAAAAATTCTATCTGTTTTTTGCTTCCAGTGAAAACTTTTCCATATTCTTTAGGCGTAACTATAGATGAAGAATTTAACATATCAAATAATTTATCAAAATGATCGATCAAATCTATAGTGCCAACTGCTTCAGATGCAAGAAAACCGGAAGACATTTGTGTGCACATACCCGCAGCTACATGATTACTAAATACTTGTACAGCATATTTTACTTTCATTTTTAAGAAATTATTAGGTTGGATATGAGAATTTGATAATTTTGGAGCAGTTTTTATCCATTGTTTACTGTCTCTCTGATAAAATTCCACAATATCAGCCCACGAAGCTATTTTATTATTAAATTGAAAATTATGATTTAACAAATTATTTCGTGTTGCTTTAATCAAATGTGGAGTATCAAAAATATAAACTATTTTCTCATCCTCAACCAAAAATGTAGAATTTGTAGTAGAAATGCCTAACTCGCGAGATAGTAGCATGAAATTTGATCCCATATCTGTCACCAATGCATGCACCATAGCACCACAATTTTTTAACTTAATTATTAAATTAAAAATTAAATTTTTCAAAATTTTACTGCAACATGCAGTTTCCACAAAACAATAGCAAACGGTATTTTCCAGTTACCTGCAATGCTACGTGCCATTATAACTAAAACACTTTTTGCAGGGACGGATGATTTATCGTAATCCGTATCTTCGAAACCTATTATTTCATCCCGTGATATATTATAAAATAAATGAGCTTTTAAACTCATTTCATCTGCACACAATATACAATGACGCTCTATTAAGGGTAATGAATTTAATTTTATAGCAAAAGCGTCTAAAACTTTATTATTTATACCGGGTACAATATCCCATGTATTTGTAAATAATTGCAGAGAACATACGGAAGATAAGGCAATTGATTTTTTTAATTCTCTATAATTTCTTGGACTGGAAAAATATAGAGATAGTGCAAATTTTTTAAATTCGGAGTCGTATCTTCTACCACGTTTGCTTTTGATTTGTTTATCAATTTGTGCGGATAACAATGTCGCAAAATTTGTTGGTAATAACTTACAGCCTAATTTTCGTAGTTTCATGTTCGGCCTCTTTTTCGATATTTCTTGATGTCTGCTTCTTTTTATCTTTTAGTCGCAGTCTTCTAATTTTTTCCCGCAGTGCTTTATTTTGTGCTTTCAATTTCATGATCTGCATGCGCAATTTTCTTTTCCGAGGACTGTTGTCTGTCGATGAACTCACAGGCTTCCTGCAATATTCCCAAATACATTAGATATTAAAAAGAATAAAAGGAAAGAGAAAGAAAAATCAACTAATCATTATATAGTTATATAAAATTAAAGAAAACAATATATGAAAATAGCAAAAAATGCATTAAATTTTTGTATTAATTTTTAAAAAAGTTATAATAAAATGTAATAATTAAACAAATAATGAGTGAAATAAATAATTATCAGTTATGTAATTTCAAATTAGGGACAATATAATAAAAAGTAATAATATATAATAATATATATAATAATAAAATAACATTAAATAAAGCTATTATATATATGTATAATGTTTTAGAGAAATATATATGCGAATGTAGAGATAATTTAATCTCTATCAAGAAACAATAGCAGATAATAATAAAATATATTTTGTTCTAAAAAATAAAAAAACAATAATAAATATTTTATATTCTTCCTATTAGAAGTGGTACATAATAGTCCTTTAATAATCTTATTACCTGCACTCATTTATTCCTTATACTGATAAAGATTGAATTGTCTTTGCATTTGTAAATATATTTGTCTATATAATTCACTTATTTTACAATATATTTTCTATATTAAAGGACTATTATGTATTACTTCTATTAGAAAGAATATAATAAAACTTATGATTATATTTTATAGAAAAAAAATAAAATTAACATAAAATTTTATAGAAATATATAAAGCTTACCTATTTCTTTTCTCTTCTTCAGTGTTTGCCTCAATAATTATGTCCTGCTGCTTATGTTGCACCGCTTCATCCTTTTCATTTTCCACAGCAGTTGCTTCTTTTTCCTTTTCCACAGCAATTGCTTCTTTTTCCTTTTCCACAGCAGTTGCTTCTTTTTCCTTTTCTACATGTGTTGTATTAATTTGTGTATCTCTGTAAAAAAAAATTTTAATTATTTTCTTATTATTCTCATTTATTATTTTTATAATAGATGCAATTACTTACACATTATGTTCCTCCATGTTTGGAATAGTCATATTGCTGTAAAATAATTATTTTATTAGTTACATATTAAATGTTGTAAAACAGATTATTTTAATTTCACGCACAGAGTAATCTGATTTTAAAAAAATATGTAAACTCACTTTTTTTCAAAAATTGGCTCAGAAAATATTGTTGGTATAGCATCTGGATGAAGGCGAGCTCTGATTTTATTGACGTTGTACCACTTTTCTTTAAAATGCAAATGGCACAAACGACAATTTTGTGCAGCATATTCTGGACCTTTTGATTCAAAATCCAGTCTTCCACATGCTCGCACCCATTGCAACCATCTGTATATATTATAAATTTCAATAAAAAAAAATAAAATGCATATATATTTTAC
The DNA here is from genome assembly GCA_901521435.1 of Crematogaster levior. NCBI lineage: Eukaryota > Metazoa > Arthropoda > Insecta > Hymenoptera > Formicidae > Crematogaster > Crematogaster levior. The sequence goes on along the minus strand of CABEGB010000962.1, from coordinate 51,519 downwards.
AATTAAAGATATAAAAGATAATATATAAAAGAATAGTTAGATAGATAGATAAAGTGCTTTTCCTGTAAGAGAATTGAGGATCTGTAAAATATTTATACAGATCAACTATCCTCTCTCAGGATATCACTTCGACTCCTCTATTATCTTTCACTTTAAACTTTTCATTATCACTCTGCCACTATCACACTATCACTTCGCGGTAATACTGAAGGAGACGGACTTCCTCACCGATTTCGTTGAAACTTCACTATATTGCGTATTTTGATCCGCAAAACACGAATATGTAAGTTAAAATCGTCGCTCTTTATTAGTTAATAAGTTATAACTTATTGAAAATTGACAGTTTCGGGGTTAGGATGTCTGTTATACCGACGACGTCCAGACTGTCTGAGCATGCGCAGTGACGTAACGCAGGTCAGCTGACCATGCTAGCGCCACGAAGTGCGCGAAATTCAAAAAGGATACAAGTAAAGTCAAACGCGCAGGGGTCCCGGGGGCTTTGCGCGACTTTCCACGCGTATACTTTACAACGCAAAGCGAGGTTCCACATGGGTTTGCGCGACTTTCCACGCGTATATTTTTCAACGCAAAGCGAGGTTCCACATGGGTTCGCGACTTTCCACGCGTATACTATTCTACTGCGTTCGCCGCCTCCCCCGCCCCCCCCCGCGAAGCGGGGGGGGAGGGATGGGGGTTGAGGCGGTGAGAGAGTCGAGTTCCACATCGTTGGCCACGCCTCCAAGCAGCGAGTTGGTTATAATTTAAATTTATTTGACAAGTTAATAAGTTAATTCTAATTTTGTATTAATTAACTTATTAACTTGTCAAATAAATTTAAATTATAACCAACTCGCTGCTTGGAGGCGTGGCCAACGATGTGGAACTCGACTCTCTCACCGCCTCAACCCCCATCCCTCCCCCCCCGCTTCGCGGGGGGGGCGGGGGAGGCGGCGAACGCAGTAGAATAGTATACGCGTGGAAAGTCGCGAACCCATGTGGAACCTCGCTTTGCGTTGAAAAATATACGCGTGGAAAGTCGCGCAAAACCCCCGGGACCCCCTGCGCGTTTGACTTTACTTGTATCCTTTTTGAATTTCGCGCACTTCGTGGCGCTAGCATGGTCAGCTGACCTGCGTTACGTCACTGCGCATGCTCAGACAGTCTGGACGTCGTCGGTATAACAGACATCCTAACCCCGAAACTGTCAATTTTCAATAAGTTATAACTTATTAACTAATAAAGAGCGACGATTTTAACTTACATATTCGTGTTTTGCGGACCAAAATACGCAAGGTAATACTTAAGAATACGGGCCTCCTCACCGTTTTCGTTGAAACTTTACAATATTGCGTATTTTGGTCCGTAAAACACGAATATGAAAGTTAAAATCGTCGCTCTATTCGTCTCTCGCAGTTATAACGTGTTGAAAATTGACAGTTTCGGGGTTATGAAACCTGTCGTACCGACGATGTACAGACTGTCTGAGCATGCGCAGTGATGTACTGCAGATCAGCTGACCACGCCAGCGTCAAAAGTGCGCGAAATTGAAAATGTTAAAAAGGATACAAGTTAGGTCAACCGCGTAGGGGGTCCCGGGGGCGAAGCCCCCGGGTCAGGGGTCCAGGGGGCGAAGCCCCCTGGTCGGGGCCCAGGGGGCGAAGCCCCCGAAAGCCCCCTGGTCGGGGGGTTGGGGGGGCGAAGCCCCCCCCACTATCAAGTACCGAGTTCTATTACAAAAAGAAATTTGCCGTCGCGTACGATTTATCACGGATATCTCTTGTCTCGGGATTACTTTGTATCGTTGAAATCGATACGTCGTCCGTTTGTAAGGTACCGAATAGCTCGGCGAGATTTCTGTACGAGATAGGGCGTTTCTTCTCGCGACGTTTCACCACGCGTCCCCACACCTTGCGTCAGGGGTCTGTGCTAATCTTTTCGGTTTCAATCATTTTTAGTATAACGTAGACTCATCGATTTAGTAAGGCGAAGATTTATTTCACAAGGCTACTTTTATTAATTTTTAATTTGTTTTTACATTTTGGATAATGTATTTCACCAAGTACTAAAGAATTTTTGATCAAAAACTCAATCAATTGCTTCTTATTTATGTATTTTATTTCATATTTTTATTTTATTTAATATGTATTTTATTTAATATGTATTTTATTTAATATTTTATTTATTATATATGTTGATGTTTTATATTGATTTTATATGATATTGAATGTTTTATGATTTTATTATTTAATAAACTACTTTTATTATTATTTAATAAACTATGATTACAAAATTTGAATGACTTGTGAAATAAATCTTCGCCTTACTAAATCGATGAGTCTACGTTATACTAAAAATGATTGAAACCGAAAAGATTAGCACAGACCCCTGACGCAAGGTGTGGGGACGCGTGGTGAAACGTCGCGAGAAGAAACGCCCTATCTCGTATAGAAATCTCGCCGAGCTATTCGGTACCTTACAAACGGACGACGTATCGATTTCAACGATACAAAGTAATCCCGAGACAAGAGATATCCGTGATAAATCGTACGCGACGGCAAATTTCTTTTTGTAATAGAACTCGGTACTTGATAGTGGGGGGGGCTTCGCCCCCCCCAACCCCCCCGACCAGGGGGCTTCGCCCCCTGGACCCCGACCAGGGGGCTTCGCCCCCTGGGCCCCGACCAGGGGGCTTCGCCCCCTGGACCCCTGACCCGGGGGCTTCGCCCCCGGGACCCCCTACGCGGTTGACCTAACTTGTATCCTTTTTAACATTTTCAATTTCGCGCACTTTTGACGCTGGCGTGGTCAGCTGATCTGCAGTACATCACTGCGCATGCTCAGACAGTCTGTACATCGTCGGTACGACAGGTTTCATAACCCCGAAACTGTCAATTTTCAACACGTTATAACTGCGAGAGACGAATAGAGCGACGATTTTAACTTTCATATTCGTGTTTTACGGACCAAAATACGCAATATTGTAAAGTTTCAACGAAAACGGTGAGGAGGCCCGTATTCTTAAGTATTACCATACGCAATATAGTGAAGTTTCAACGAAATCGGTGAGGAAGCCCGTCTCCTTCAGTATTACCCACTTCGCCACTAATCGCTTCGTAATCGCTTATTTATACACTTATTTATACGCTTATTTATACAAGAAACTTGCGATAAACTGCGCGATCGTACAATAAACGAGGCATTTATCCCGCCAAATAGGTAGGCTAAGGTTGTAACTAGAGATCTAGATATAAATTATATCTAGATCTCTAGTTGTAACCATTTAATCGGGTATTTTAATGTGTGAGAGAGAACGAAAATAATAAGAGTAAGCGAGAGAGAAGAACTTACTTATTTCGCGCATGCGCACTCCGTTTTGGCCACGCAGAATCGGGGAGAGTTGCGCTACTGTGGGTGCTTTCCATTTATCATGACTTGTGTCTACTCAAGCTAGCTCAAATCAGCAGCTCCAATCACGATAAATGGAAAGCACCTACTGCGCAGAAGTTGATGCGCAATATGTCTTCTGATCTAGAGTAAAACATTTGTATCGGAACTATTAAGTTAATATTAATCAAAGAAAAAATATATAGACACACGTATTGTAGACCACTCTTACAATTAGTGTATACTAAAATTCAGGAAATATTCAGCTATAAAAAACAAACTCATAGTTGCGGTCCGTCAAATTTTCAACCAAAATTATTTTTCCAGTTTTCTTCATCGTAAAATCTATCATACAAAAGCAAAATCTTAGATTGCAAATTTATAATTTATATTGATAAACTAAAATTAAATATATGACTTACGTGTAATATATTATGAAAAGTATATTATTTTCTATGACATATAATTAACAAATAATTAATTTTCTTCATAAATAATATTTTTATAATAAATTCTCATTCATTGCACAAAGTATCACAAGAGAAAGTATCTTAACCTCACTTATTACCAATAAAATCGAATTTTTCAAATATATGATCAAATAAGTAGGTGCATTTATTTTTCGACGTTGGTAGAACTGAATGTTACCCACCTCAACTCTCTGCAAAAGCAGAGTTCGAAAAAGTCGACTTGAGCTATTGACACATAACGACACAAATCAAATGGAAAGCACAAATGATGATTTCCCTAGACCTGTGTCGACTTGAGTCAACTAATGGAAAGCACTGTATATACTGTGTCTGTACCGTAATGTTTGACCCTGAGGTCGGCACTCTTCTAGCAATATAGTAGTATTACATATACAGGGTCCGGCACTCGAAGTGTTACCAATTCAAAACGCTATAAAGAATTCATTTTTCAATATTTTTATTTACTACAAAAGCAAAAATATTCCAAATATATTCTATTTTTAATAAAACATCTCATTTTTTTATGTATCCACTTCCTGTTTTGATAATTCGATCAAATCTGTTAATAAATGACTCGCACGCTGCACGCAAGTAGTCTGACGGAATTCGTTCCCATTCTCGACGAAGCACTGACTTTAACGAGTCCAAACTTCTATATTTTTTAGAGCAAACTCTGGCTTCTAAAATAACCCAAATGGAAAAATCCATTGGATTTGTATCCGGTGAATTTGAAGGTCATTGTTGAGCCGAAATGAAGTGTGGAACATTTTTTCTCAACCAATCTTGATTCATACGAGCTCTGTGCGACGGTGCTGAATCTTGTTGAAACGTCCACGATCTGGAACCGAAATGTTTATGTGCTCAAGGTTCCAGGGCAGCTTCCAAAACCATTTCACGGCAGTTGGTGGCATTTACCTTGACGCCAGGCTCCAAAAACACAAGTGGAGAGCGCCCATCAGCAGTTACTGAGGCCCATACCATCACCTGAGCAGGGTGATAGCTTCTGGTGGCCAACCGAACATTCAAATTCTCGTTTAATCTTTCTCTTAGCCATACCCGATCGTTCAGTTTGTTTACGAACTGTTCGATGGTGAAAATTTTTTCATCAGAAAGAACAATGTTTGGAATTTCACCACTTGCGTGCAGCGTGCGAGTCGTTTGTTAACAGACTTGATCAAATTATCAAAGCAGGAAGTGGATACATCGAAAAATGAGATGTTTTATTAAAAATAGAATATATTTGGAATATTTTTGCTTTTGTAGTAAATAAAAATATTGAAAAATGAATTCTTTATAGCGTTTTGAATTGGTAACACTTCGAGTGCCGGACCCTGTATGCCCTATATCGAGGTTTGCACAACAGTGACGTTTCTTGAACACACCCAGTGACAACCGTGCGCATGCGGCACGACATGCAAAAGAACCGACCGCAGCGCATACTCATGTCACATTTCGTCAGATGACAGATTTTCTAACCTGTCAAGTAGTCAGATTTAACAATTAATATCTTGCTTCGTAGAGTAGAGCAACGCTTTTTTCGGCCAGATTCTTTCGTATTGTGCAAAAACGTGTCGAATAAGCATAATTTCATCGATATTTATGCCACTGTAGCCAAACTGAATAATTACCCATTATATGGACAACGAGTCTCTCTCTAAATGAAAAAATGTCAACTCTACTTTTCTATACTTTGTTTTATCTTCTGATGTCTGGATGTGTAATCTATCCGCCGACAGAATTTGTCTCAGCCGGGTTAACTGTCAAAGATGTCTTTGCGAATTGGCTTGGCAGTGAGAATGAGTTTTTCATACAGTATCACGTTAGAAGAAGTGTAGCTACATTACTTCTACATTCTGTGCTACCTCTGGGTAATAAACATGTTTTTTTTCTAATTCAATTCATTTTGTTTTGCATCACTTTTACAAACATTTATTAATATGTGATCCCTTCTTTATGTAGGCTATGTTCTAGGATTGCTATTTTTTGATCATATAGATGCTGGAAAATTATTGCTAACTGATGGAAATTATTTTGGGTTATTAGTCATTTTCTGTGTGACGATTGCTCCACTTTATATGCTAAACAAGGTCTTTGAGTGGTCTGTACACAATTGGGCTACACATCCAATAGCGCGAAATCTATCTGTGTACAGCAATAGCAATATGTCATGGACATCTGTTGCCTCGGACATTAACACAGAGTATCGAAGGTTTGTTCAAATACTTAGCTTAGAAACTTAGGAACTTAAATGTCATACAAATTTGTATATGTTAATATGGATAAATTGTGGAAGATAATAAAGGAAAAAGGAGTAAAAAACAAACTAATAAACAGAATAAAGAAAATATTTGAGGAAACAGATAGACAGTCATAATTTGAACAAAGGAAGGATACATAAAAAAGATTTACTATGAAAGGAGTTTGAGAGGTTAAATCTAGCCTTATTCAATCCATATATGATGTCATAATTTGAACAAAGGAAGGATACACAAAAAAAGATTTACTATGAAAGGAGTTTGAGAAGTGTTAGGTCTAGCCTTATTCAATCCATATATGATGGACGTTAATGAAGAACTAGAAAAGCGAAGCATAAAAGGAGTAGCAATATGCAATATTAGAACTCATTAGGATATATAGATGACTATTTGTTTTAAGTTAAAAATAAAATCGCTTTTGTTGATATGATAGGTGCATTAAAAAGTTTTTTAAAAGAAAGAAGGTTGTACAGAACTTTGAAAGAACTTTGTACAGAAAAAACAAAAATTATTAAGTTTTCAATGGTAAAGAAAAGAACAGAGATATGTAAGTAGATTAATATAGATACAATATAATATATATAAGAGGAAGTAAAGAATTTTAAATATTTAGGATTTTTATATTTATATTCAACAATAATGGTAGTTATTCACATAAATAGGAAAGATAGTAGCTAACATGGTTTAGAGGTTAGAGAAAGATTATAAAAGATTATAATAAGGATGATTTCAATAAAAGATGGACAATATGTAAGTATTTAGCAAAGTGTAATGTTATATGGCATAGAAGGGATGGAGTGAAAAAAGAAATTGGAAAAGATCATGTTAGATTATGTCAGGTGAGTTTTTAGACTGGAATTATACACACCGAGGTATATGATTTTAAAAAGATTAATGTAAAAAGAAATTAACCTGGTGCTAGTGATAAAGATAAAAATTTAATAGGAATATAATGATAAAGTGAGGTATATGAAACTCCATATGAAAGTAGATTATTTGTACACCTGAGGGTTTAGGAGTAAAATTGTTTAAGAGTAAACTTTACATTTATAAAATAACTAGTAAGTTATAAAAATAAAATAATAAATCTAAGAAATAGTCTGAATTTATTGTTAATCCTCGACACTCAATAGCTCGACAGCAGTGGACCTGTGAAGTTACTTATATTTAAAATTTGAGGTTTGTTGATATCCCACACTACTAACGTCAAGTTAAAAATTAAATAGGGTATACATGGACTGAAATGGTATGAAAAAAGAGATATGAAGAAAGAAGCAGAAAGAAAGAGATAGGGACATAAAAGAATTATTAGAAAGGGAACAGGATAATAAAAAACAAATTAAGGAAAGTAAAAAACAAATGGTAGATATAACAAAATAGATACAAAGAATTATAAATGAAAACTCAAATATTTACTACAAGAAAATATAGATAAATTTAGGATGAGAGAAATTAAAACTATGGTAAGACCGAGATGTGACAATATGGAGGAAGCAAGTAAATATTGGTTAAGAGAAGAAGATAAAATGTAAGTTTTGTGAGTCAGGTAGATAGTTTAGAGCAGAAGAATGCAAAGAGAATAGTTAAACTAAAGGTAGAAAGAATAAAGTGTAAAAGTTTGTAATGACTATTTAAACATAGAACAAGGAAAGATTAATAATGGTTATGGAAAGAAAAAGTGAGATGACGTAGAATAGATAAGACGAATAGATTAGGGAATGAGAAGAAGGTATAGATATATTTTAAGATATACAAGAGAAGTATTTAATACATATATGTTGAAGTATGTAAGAGGATGAGAGAAAGTAATATTAAGATGTACCGGTACTGAGATATAGGATAATGAGTGGACGTGTGGAAAGAATACGATTGTAAACCAAATTCTTTCTTAGCTAAAAAGCTGAAATAAATTATTTGACGTGTACATGTAAAAATATATACATTTATACTAAAGTGACACAATTTTATTTTAGAATAGATAAAATTGTTCTTGTTACAAATAGCGTAACTCGTGTCGTAGTGACGGACAGTTGGATTATTAAAATCACGCCTTATAAATTGCAAGTGGCGCATCAAAGCGACGCGATCTTAATTGTGAATAAGAGCGACGTTCATTTCATGTCGCCAACAACGAGAGATCAAATTCAGTTTATCAATATACAGGTATTAGTGATATTCACAAATTGCTTCCAATTGTTCATGATATTGATTTATTTTCATTTTCCAGGTGAAACCTATGCGAGCTATGGCACAAGAGTTTGACATAAGATTAAACGCATTGGATTTTAAGGATCTGCAGGACAAAGTTTCACGGCCAATTGCTATACTGCATAATATAACATTCCATAGAACTCTACTCGACAGATTTATCGATACTTTCAAAGAAGAAGTCAATAAAAATCCATTCTACCATACTGCCGAGGTATCAAGTGGCATGATTGTTATTGCCTCAATTATTTTAGTTTCTCTTCTCTGTCTTCAATTATTAATTTATATAGGAGTTAAATCAATGCATCGGATGCATGCAAGCATTGTCGAATGTTAAATTGAATAGATTATGCAGCAGTACCGAAATTAGAGACCTTGATGATTGCACAATGTGTTATTGCCGTCCAATGTGGTGTATAGAATGTATGGCGAGATGGTCGGTAAATTTTTACTATAATTATTCTTTATTATTTCTACTTATACCAACTTATGTATTTAGTATATTGTGTATTGTTAATATTGTCATTCTTATTTGAATAGGTTTGCCTCAAGACAAGATGAGAATGCACCAGAAACATGGCTGTCCTCCAAATGTAACTGTCCTCTCTGCAGAGCACGATTCTGTATTTTAGATGTGTGTCTTGTAAGAAATCCTTAATAATTAATAAACATTTTTATACATTTAAACCACATCTTGTTTTCATGAAATTCTGACACATTAACATGTACAAATTAAGGGGGCAGATCAACTTTTACAAGATTAATAACGAGTAGAATAAATCAATTTTATTTTCAAAAAATTATGAACATAAAGTATTAAGAAGTTTGACATACATATAAAGATTACTACCATTTTGTATTAATAAATATTTGCTGGTTCTAACGTCACGTCAGAAATTTATTAAAAATTGTTTATTAATCTCACATTTCATTGTATGACAATACGGTATGCAATCTGTATATACAATGATAAATCGACGATATTTTACATAAAATAAATTATTTACAGAGAACTCAATGTATCATAAGTCTAGGCGCAATATTCATTGCCATTAATTCTTGGAAAAGCAACTTTGCCGCGTATGGCAATCTAACTTGCGAAATTTGCGTTTTGTTTTTACATCCCTTGCATTCAAAAGTGTTGTTCCGCAAATTCGCTATAGCAATTAAGCCACAAAAATTACATATGTGAATTCTATATGGATCTGACACTTCAAACAGACGTTCTCGCAAAAACTGCGCCGCACCATGAGAAATTTGACAATCCCGTTCCATTTCTCCGAAACGAAGTCCACCATCCCTAAGTATAACATAAATAAATAAATAAATAAATAAATATATATATATATATATATATATATATATTTATTATTTATATATATATTATATATAGATTAATATGATAAATTATATTAAAGTAACAAGAATAGTAATACATCGTTACCTCGCTCGACCCTCCATAGGTTGTCTAACTAAAATTTGCACAGGTCCTCTCGCTCTACTATGGATTTTATCATCCACCATATGCTTCAAACGTTGATAATACGTCGGCCCCAAAAAAACTTGCGCATTGATCTTACGGCCCGTATGTCCATTGTACATCACTTCATTTCCTCGCAATTGATAACCGTACTCTTGTAAAAGCGTGGAAATTTTTTGCACGTTCACAGCGTCGTTAAATGGCGTGGCGTCACCAATCTCTCCTGAATATGCATCAAAAGAGAAGAGTTAATAAGGGTGTATTTTGACCTACACAGGATTTTCAAAAATTTTTTTGTATGATTATTAGGAATATCGAAAAGACTAATAATTAATTTTAGTTTCATGGATTGTTTGTTCTCACCTAATGGTCCTCTTTTCATTTCTAATGATCATACAATACATCATACAACACAGAAAAATTGTTTTTTTGAAAATCCTGTGCGATCTAAAAAATACCCCTATTGACTCTATTTTACACGTCTGTCACGTATAATATGTAGAATAAGAATAGAAGTAAAAGTACTTCTACTTCCTTATTTCCCTAAGGAAATAAATTATTTTTATTTCTTATTCCTACTTCAGCCCTTACACTTATGCTTGGCGAATCAGAACGCAGTTGATCAATACTACAAATATTGTAAAATATAATGCCTATATTTTAACTTCCTTACAGCGAAAGGTAAAAGTTATGATAAGTAAAAAAGTAAGGTTATTTCTTACACCAAGCTTACTCCACATATTGTAGACGAGCCTTTTTTTATCTTTCGGTGTAAGAAAGCTAAAGTATGAACATAATTTTTTAAAAATATCTGTAGCGCTGGCTGATTCGCTAAGCCTAAGTGTAAGAGCTGAAATAAGAATGTGAATGTGAGTGTGTGTGTGTAAAAGAAATAAAAATGATTTCCTTACTTTTCCTACTCTTACTTCTACTTTTACTTCACGCATTATAGAGTTTTTAAACATAAATGAGTCATCATATTACCTTTATTAGCAGAAACCTTTCCTTGAATGCACTCTATCAAGTGACCGATAGTCATACGAGAAGGGATAGCGTGAGGATTGATAATAATGTCGGGTGTAAGACCTTCGCAGGAGAACGGCATGTCTTCTTGCCTATACTGAATTCCACATGTACCCTTCTGCCCGTGACGCGACGCAAATTTATCGCCGATTTGCGGAATACGTACACTGCGCACTCGAATCTTGCAGAATTTATATCCTTCACTGTTCAATGTCAGCATCACCTGATCGACTATGCCGGTCTCGCTGTTTCGCAAGAAAGTTGACGCATCGCGTTTCGTAAAACGTTTCGTTGTACTATCCAGCTAAAAGACAAACAGAAAAGCATAAAGCATGTTATCTTCTTTTTCCTTTAGAAGTCTATTTGTTAAAGAATAATTAATTGATAATCATTGTACCTCATCATCCGTTTCCGGCAAAGTAATTGTTTTTCCTATGATTACATCGTCACCTGATACTCGAATTCCAGGTGCAATAATTCCGTCATCATCCAACTTGTCATATATAGCATTGCGCATTCCCTGGCAAGTTAAACGCGAGGGTTTCTCAAATTGTTCTTCCTGGTCACCGATCTTCTTCGACTCGGCTTCCTTATAGGAGCGATAAAACACCGATCTAAAGAAGCCTCTCTCGACAGCACTCGCATTCAGAATAACGCTGTCCTCTTGATTGTATCCCGTGTAACACAAGATCGCGACGATGCTATTAATGCCGGCTGGTAATTCGCGAAATCTGAGGTACTCCATGGATCTCGTTGTAACTAATGGTTTATGAGGATAATAGAGTACGTGAGCCAAAGTGTCCATGCGCACATGAAAATTCGTAATGTATACACCCATAGCTTGTTTACCCATAGCACTCTGAAAAATAACTTATTAGATCTCATGAACGTAAAAACAGCACAAAGAAAAATTCAGTGATTGAAATCTACACACGATACCTGATAAGTGTTCCTAGGACTCTGATTATGATCAGGGAACGGAATAATGGAAGCGCACACACCCAAGATCATCGCCGGATGAATTTCGCAATGTGTATACGTCGTACAATATGCATATTCTTTCTCCTGCCTGAGATCATCGGGTGACATAGCTATCATAACAGTTTCTTCCTCCAGGGTGTCTATGTATTCTACTACTCCGCTGCCTACTAATTCCTGCCATCTGTAACACGAAACAAATCGATCGTCGCAATATTCATAAAAGCAGACCAATTGAAAGCAAGTAACACTCACCCATCGTTATTGTAATCTCTTTCCTTCAACATGTTAATATGTCTCTTCTTTAATAATAAATTTTGACCTTCTACTATGAGTAAAGGCCTACTGATCCTACCAGCGTCTGTATATATCCTTATCTCGCGATCTCTAATATCACGGACCATCGATACTTCTGACACGATGATATCCATTTGCCTTCTCAATTTACGTAAAGTGGCCATCAATTGATCCGGATCTCGATGGATGCCGACCCAGCAACCATTCACGAATATCTTTGTGGCATCGGCAATCGCACTCGGTGCTATCTCCTCAAGATTCTCCATAGACCACTCCTCCAAGAATTCCAAGATAGGAGAAGGCTGTGAACCAACGCTTATGTATGCCATCAATGCTAGATTTTTCACCAGTCCTACAGCGGCACCTTCAGGGGTCTCTGCGGGACAGAGCATACCCCATAATGTGTTGTGCAATTGACGTGGTTTGGCAAGTTTGCCGTCTCTTCCAATGGGAGAATTCACTCGTCTTAAGTGCGATAGTGTCGATGCGAAAGTCAATCTGTTCAACACCTGCGACACTCCTGCCCTCGCCTGATGCGCTTTCTTCTGGTCACCCCAGTTACCAGTGGCGAGCGAATATCTTAGACCGTCTGTGATAATTTTTGTCTTGATAGCCAGCTCAAGATTAAAATCCTTTCCTCGATCAATGAATTTCTGCGCGTATAAACGTACCTCCTTCATTAGGTTCTTGAATAAACCTCGAAACAAAAATGCCAGCAGAGGCCCGGCCAAATCCAACCTTTTATTACCGTAATGATCGCGATCATCCAATTCCCTTCGTCCTAGAGATGCCGATAATAATCTATGGACCATGTAGCCAAGGAAATAAGCCTTTTTAGTTTCACAGAAATCACTTATACCGACGTGCGGCAACATTTCCTTTTGCAAGATTTCTCGGGCATATTTAATCCGCTTTTCCTTGGTCACTCCTGGTTTGGCGCCTCTAGTACCGATAAAATTCAAAGCGACGTTTTGTTCTTGTATAACAAAAGCTTCATCCAAGGACGGCTTTACCATTTCCATCATCTCAGGATCATCAAAATCATAAATAATATGTTCGAGGATATCGCGATCTGCCACAAATCCAAGTGCTCGAAAAACCACCATTATGGGGATCTCCTGCTTGATGTAAGGAATAATGGCAATGATACGTTGGCCTATAGCAGATTTTTTAATACTGGCACCACTCTTGGCCATCATATTGATCCACAAAGTTGAAGTCGGACGCGAACTGTGTTCCAAACAGGAACGGATTTCTGCTTTGTAAGCATATTTACCATCCTTCATGCTAAATACATAAACGGTGTTTGTAGCCATTTTCTCTTGCGCTATAAGGACCTTCTCCGACCCATTAATAATGAAATATCCGCCGGGATCTAATGGACATTCGTTCAATTCTGTCAAGTCGCGATCTGATAAACCAGCAAGCAAGCAATACTTTGATCTCAACATAATCGGTATTTTCCCGATAAATGTTTTTTGATGTTGTGTTTCTACTGGGTCCTCGCCGTCCTTTTCAATCGTCTTGGTGATATCCACGTACAACGGCGCGGAATATGTTAAATTTCTCAATCTGGCTTCATTGGGCATCATAGGGGATGGTGCGCCATCTTTCTCCCAATGAGTTGGCTTTGATAAATAAATCTGTTCAAATTTCAATAAATGTTTTACAGGCTTTTCTATCTCGCCTGTGGTATGCTGTGCCTCTGCCTGTAATTCAATCTGTGGCGAATCCTCCACAATACGTTGAACGGACATTTCGATAAATTCATCGAAGCTATCCAGTTGCTGCCGTACAAGTCCTTTCTCATCAAAGTATGCATTGATAAGGATCCAGCAGGCTTCTTGCCAAAGTTTGGATGAGATTTCATCTGCATCTTCTTCATCATATTGATCTAGAATAAATAAAAATTATATATATAAAATATAAAATAGTATATAAAAATAACTTTAGATTTTTTTAAGTTAAATGGATTTTATCTGTTCAGCTAATATGAAAGCCTATACTATCTCAAGTCAAGCCAGCAATATAGCTAACAGCACTACTCGTACAGCAGTAAGTGTACAAATCCAATAAATCTATTTTGTAACTCTTGATGAAAGTGTCATTATATTGTTGTTAATTTTTTTACTCATATTATACTTGTGTAATGACAATATAACAATAGCACTTGTTGTTAAGAGTTACAGATTAAAGCTGTAGCTAGTAATTCATTAGCCAAAAATATATTATGTGCAAACTCATTAAAAATATAAATCAATTACGTAAATTTTTGTCGACATGTAGCTTTAATAGTAAAAATTTTACTTTGGCATAAACAGTAGAGCATATTAGTAGATCCAATGTTCAATGTGTTAATAAAGGTTTGCAAAATTCAAAAGTGAAAATGTTGACTTAGAAGATAAGCGTTGTCAAAAATTTATATAAATATATTTCCTACAAATTTTTTTTTAAACTAGAGGAGAAGATTCAATCAAAGGTATTGGGTTAGTCCGATATTTCGTACAAAAAATGAAGACTATAGGACTTCAAAGTTACAACTCTCGTGCAATTTCGAAGATTTACGAAATATATTATAACTTTAACTTACCATCCTCTAGACCAAATATATTACTCATTTTTTTTTAGCGTATGAAATATGCGATTTTAGGATTAGCTTCCACGTTCGCTGTAATCTCTTCTTGCAAATTCTATCGATGGAGTACAAACTAATGCTACACACTGACGCTCGGCAAAAATGAATATCGATAAAGCGGCAATATGGTGGTAGCCATAGACGTATAATAGTATAGACTGGCAGTTATGCATAAACCATAGACCACGGACTAAGGAATAGAGGGACCGAGTCTAAAGTCCTAGTTTAGGCGAAAGGGGATGGTAACTCAAGCGTGCGGGGGGGACTGCTTTCCGCCATATTGATGTAGCGATTCTCACACAGAGATCCTGTGTCTGTGACATGCATATATGTAATACTACTATATTGCCAACACTGCTGAAAAGCTGACGAAATCATCACGGGACAGACATATATCAACCTCTCACTCCCACAATTCGTGTACTTTGACGCAAATGCGCATGCTCGCGTTGAGCCAGCTTAACCCTAATAAAATCGTGTAATTCTTGATACTTCTGTCAAAGTATAGAATACTGTGATTTTATTACTTTTATTTGTTATAAAAAGTTATAAAAAGTAATAAAAAAATAATAATAATAGTGCGATCGTGCTACAAGTGTAAAAGTAAAAGGCAAACATATGCCTGTACGCATAGTTAATAGACGCATGCGTTCAACGTTGAACGTTTGCGCATGTACAGTTCATGTACTTTGACACACATGCGCATGCGTACCGTATTTTCTATCTTGCTTCCTCAACGCTCATGCCGCTTATTGGGAAGATACGTGACTAGCAATATAGTAGTATTACATATATGGTGACATGGTTACACTCGTGTAGTGGTGCCACGAGACATAACGAGTGACAAGCGTAAAGAGGTTAGGCGGTGATTTTATGTTTTATTATTGTTGTTATTGTTGTTATTGTTGTTATTGTTGTTTATTGTTGAAAAAAGAAATTATTTTACATCTAACAAGAGAATAAAATATATTAATTAGTTCCAATTCTTATTTCTTAATTCACGCATTAATTTATTCTATTCTTTTTATTTTTAAAATAAATAATTCTAATTTCTTATTTATAATATTTAATAATTATTCCTATTTCTAT
Source organism: Crematogaster levior (assembly GCA_901521435.1). NCBI lineage: Eukaryota > Metazoa > Arthropoda > Insecta > Hymenoptera > Formicidae > Crematogaster > Crematogaster levior. The sequence goes on along the minus strand of CABEGB010000962.1, from coordinate 35,700 downwards.
TTTGTTTATTGTGCGCAGGATCTGACTTTCATTTCTCACACGTACGCAAATAGTGAGTTCTATGTGTGGTGATTACTAAACGAATATGGCGGCCCCCCCCCCACGCCGCAAACGTGCCTCACCGGTACCATAGACATAGGAATATAGAGACCGAACATATCGTTGCGGGGGGGAAGTCACTGCGGGACGGTGCGACGAGGTAAAGTGTGCCTAAATTTGATTGGCTATTAGTTTGCGCATGCGCGATGTAAGTATCGTGCGATTTCAAATTAGAAAGGAAAAACCAGAGCGAGAATACAGATATAAAAATAATAGGAATACAATAAAAGTATCGCAGTATTTATTAATTTAAAATGGTGCAGTGTTACGTGCCACATTGTAAAAATCGTTCTGACCGCCAAAATTGGAAAAGACAACTTAATATTCCAAAAGTTACATTTCATAGGTTAAGTATATAAATTTCGTATTTATTTAAAGTTTAAAGAAGATTTAATATTAATTGATTTTTATGATAGTTATTTAAAATATTGTATTGTGTTTTTTAGTTTTCCAAAGAATGGCACTATTCGCAATTTGTGGATAGATATTTTGCATCTTGATCAATCTATTCCATCCAGTGCACGTATTTGTTCCGCTCATTTTAAAGAGGAATCTTTAGATAAGACAAATCCGACATTAATGCGACTGAGACCAAATGCATTGCCATTTAGTAGCGAAGAAAAACAGGAAGAAGAATCTTTTGTTACATGTTGTAAGTTATGAAAAATCATTCATATTTATGTACAACTATTGCTATCATTATTACACTTTCAGCACAACCTTCAACTTCAACAACAGTAGACAAAGCAACAATAGTGAAACCATGTACAGAAGAGAAAAGCACAATGATATCATTAAAGCGAATATATGATTCACCAGAAAAATGCAGATTAAGACAACAAATCAAGTATTTAAAAAAGAGTCATGCAAAAAAAATAAGATGTTTGCAGCAAAATTTACGTCGACGCATGGATCAAATTATTACATTAAAAGACATTTTGTATACGTTGCAACAAAAACTACTAATAACTGAAAACCAAGCTGACATGTTACATAATCTAGGTGGGTCTAATAAACTTTTTAAACGTTTACTTAAAAAACAAAATAATGAACGTGTGCCTAAACAGTATGAACCACAATTACGTATATTTGCACTAACACTCCATTACTATTCTCCACGTGCTTACGATTACGTTCGCAGTCAAGTTAATTTATGTTTGCCACATTCAAAAACAATTTCATCGTGGTATAGAACTATAAATGGTAATACTGGCATTAGTTCAGAAGCTTTAGAAGCAATTAAAACACGTGTAAAAAATACAGAATATATCTTATACGGCAGTATTACATTCGATGAAATGGCAATTCGTGAACACTTAGAGTATGATGGTGTACGTTTCAGTGGCTATATTGACTTAGGTTGTGATATTGCTTGTGATGATAGCACTTTAGCTACAGAGGCTTTGGTTTTTATGGTCACATGTATAAATAGTGCATGGAAAATTCCTCTTGCTTACTATTTTGTGAAGGGAACATCTTCAAAAGAGAAAAGTAACTTGCTTATGGAATGCCTTAAAGCTGTGCATGAGACTGGCTTAAAAATAATTTCTGTAACTTGTGATAGAACAGCAACAAATTTAAGTGTGTTTAAAACTCTTGGATGTAATTTTCAAAATACTTCCTCATTACAGACATCATTTCCTCATCCAATTACAAATGATAAGGTTGTAGCGTTTCTTGATCCGTGCCACATGCTGAAATTAGTCCGTAATACTTTTAGAGACATCGGTACTTTAGTCGACGTTAATAATCCCTAACAGCACATGATATACTGCGTATCATCCCATTTTCATACTCAATGTACTGTGATCATCCGTAAGATACTGAGAACAACTTTATAATATCTTTTATAGTATGATTCGGTTTTCTATCGCGTGCGTATAATCTCAGGATTTACTCAAAGATACGGCAAAGATACGTACGCCTTTCTATCGCGCGCGTATAATCTCAGAAGATACGGAAATGATACGTACGCTCTTCTATCGCGTACGTATAATCTCAGGTTTGACGCCAAATATGGGGTCTGTTCTTTTCAGCTGCACTGCTGAACTAGTGCAATAAGTTAGAGTGAAAAAATATATATATGTCTCATTCTAACTTATTGCACTAGTTCAGCAGTGCAGCTGAAAAGAACAGACCCATGGAAACGGTACATACGTACAACGCCATCTGCATACGTAATTCCTGTTCCGAGTTCCGGCTTCTTCCCGCCCGGGACCGGGATAGCCATTTTGGACTCGAGTGCATGTACTCGTACACGTACACGTGTTTCAAGAGAAAAGTATTAAAATCAGCCTATTTCGGGACTACAGTCGAGGTTTTTGTCGCGGTCGCGTCGCTTTCCGGTAGTGCTTGCTTTCTTGCTTTTTATATTTATGTTAAATAAGAAAAGAAAATTGATTTCGTGCGCGCGTGATAGAGAAAGAGAAGAAAAAGATATTTTTATAAATTATACAGAGTTAAATGAAAACATGCGTGCAATTTTTTCTCGTTTTTCTCAAATATTGCAAAATATGTATATGTTGATACATTTATTTTATATCTATCAGAGAATGCAATAAAAACATTAATTAATAAGAAATTGACATATATTAATAATCTAACCTAATCCTAACCTATCCTGTGCAATGCGTGAGCGCGCGCGCCTGGCGGTATATGCACGTGTGCGTATATAAGTGATCTACTGTAATCTTCCCGTTTTCATCATATCCTGAAATTGCCCTCAAACTGTAGACATTCGCGGAGAAATACTATGGGAGATGCTACCCCGGACATTAGATCATTCGTTGAACGTACTGCGTCAATCGCAGTACCGTTTGAGATTGTTCTGATAATGTACGCAATATACTTTTGTAATATTCTCCGAACAATCTCAGTATCTCCGTGTGCTGTTAGGGATAACATGATACAATGGTTACATATAATAAAATTACACGAAATACAAGAAAACGAAAAAATGCATATGGGTAATAAATTAAGAAATGCACATGTAAATTATTTTAAGCAAAAAATGAAAGTGCGGTTAGCAGTTCAAGTATTTTCTAAATCTGTTACGGATTCACTTTTACATTGTAAAAACAATTTAAAGCTAAACGATTTTCTGTTTTGCGAGGGAACAGTGAAATTTCTATCAATATTCAATGACTTATTTGATATTTTAAATTCAAAAAACATACATCAACCTGGGTTTAAACAAGCTTTAAATTCAAAAAATATTGAATTAGTAAAAGAAAAGTTTCATGAATGTAAATCTTATATTTTATCATTAAAATTGAAAAGTGGCGAATTTGTAATTAATTCTCGTCGAAAAACTGGATTTCTAGGTTTTCTGATTTGCATTGAAAGTGCATTAATATTGTATGAAGAAGTGTGTAAAAAGAATATGTTTTTTAAGTATATACCATTTTATAAGTTAAGCCAAGATCATATAGAGTTATTATTTGGATGTTTAAGACATCATGGAGGAGGAAATAACAATCCTACTATTAGGCAATTTAAAGCAGCCATGAAAAAAATCTTAGTTCATGCAGACATACGTAGTTCTAATATTGGAAATTGTATTCCTTTAGAGGAAATTTCTATTTTACATGTAACGTCAGCTAACAAAATTCAACAGTCGCAAGACATTATAAATTCCACTTCCAGATTAGCACGATTTTCTGATGAATTTGATAAAAATAATAGCGCTAATAATAATGAGGAATGTACTCTCTCACCATTAATTAACGATCACAATTATATTACCGATATTAGAGAAATAACAGAGTTTTCTAGTCATATTATAGAATATATCGCTGGCTACATTGTAAGAAAATTGAAAAAAACTTTATTATGCGAAACTTGTTTGACCGTACTAGTAGCACAAACAAAAAAAAATAATTTAATAGATACAAAAAGTTATGGACGGCTAACACAACCTTCTGATGAAGTAATAAGAATTGCTCGTAAATGTGAAGCAGAAATTCGTTGTGCTATTCACGAAAGCAAAACATTTATGAAACAAAAATTTAATGGGCATTATTTAACAAATCAAATTTTACAACAATTTATATACACTAATTTATTTCCTGATTTGAATGAACACATACATGATCAGTTTGGCATGGAAAATCATGCTGTTCATTTAACTCGAACAATTGTCCAAAAATATGTCAAAATTCGACTACATTATATAGCTTTAAATAATATAGATAAACAAAAATCAAACAGTCAAAGGCACTTTTTAAACAAACTCACATTATTTAGAGGACAATAAATATACAGGGTGATTCAGGATAACCTTCCATCTGTAAAATGACATATTCCTGACACAATTCTAAGACGATTTTTCCTTTATCAAAATTTGATTTGAAGCGTAGTTTTTGAGTTATAAGCAAAAATAGTTAGGAAATCACGCGTCGAGTACAGAAGGCAGGCAGGAGCGGCGCACCGCGAGCGTAACGCGGGTTCAGTTGACCGCCCGACGGGTGATTACCGCGTGAGTCGCTATTTTAATTTTATGACATAAAATTATGCTTTAAATAAAATTTTGAAGAAAGTGTCTTAGAATTATGTTAGGAATACGATTTCTTAAAATAAACATTACTTTAATAACAAAAAGTTGTTCCGGTTCGCCGGCCGTTGAACGCTGCAATCAGCTGATTGCTACACGCGATGTGTGTAATGCGTGTGTGCATAAAAAGAAAGAGAGAGAGAGAGAGAGAGAAGGAGGGAGAGACATTCATACGTGTAGCAATCAGCTGATTGCAGCGTTCAACGGCCGGCGAACCGGAACAACTTTTTGTTATTAAAGTAATGTTTATTTTAAGAAATCGTATTCCTAACATAATTCTAAGACACTTTCTTCAAAATTTTATTTAAAGCATAATTTTATGTCATAAAATTAAAATAGCGACTCACGCGGTAATCACCCGTCGGGCGGTCAACTGAACCCGCGTTACGCTCGCGGTGCGCCGCTCCTGCCTGCCTTCTGTACTCGACGCGTGATTTCCTAACTATTTTTGCTTATAACTCAAAAACTACGCTTCAAATCAAATTTTGATAAAGGAAAAATCGTCTTAGAATTGTGTCAGGAATATGTCATTTTACAGATGGAAGGTTATCCTGAATCACCCTGTATAATAGTTTTATAAATAGTATAATATAATAAATATATAACATATAAGTTTTCTTTATATTTTTGTATTAATTATAATTCTATATCTCTAACATAACTAATTTGTAATAACATAATAAAAATAATAAATAATTACATATATACATATAATGGTTGTAACTTTTTTTAAGTTAACAGCTTTATTTATGTGTTGACCTTAATATGTATTTTACATGTATTTTATATTAATAAAAATATATATAATATATGAGAAATATAATTACGTATATAAATAGAAACATTAAAATAATATATATTAAATAATAATATAATATTAAAGAAATATATTAAATATATTAATATACTCTTATTTGCCAAATTGATGTAAATCCAATTTCTTAATTGCTAAGAAATAAACGTTTCGCGTTCGGGCTTATAGAAAAATCAAAATAAATAAGAATAACTTTCTTTCTTTATATTTAACTCTTTGCAATGCCAAGTTACTTTTGATATACTTGATTAATTCCGAAATAGTGCTTCAAACGTCTTGAAACTATTTGAAGTAAAGGTACTGAGTATGCGCATAGCCGTAGCCAATGAAAATTAGGCACAGTTACCCCCCGCACTTCGGCTTCACTCCCCTCGCCTATCTTACAGGTTTGTAATCGGTCTCTATATTCCTATGTCTATGGACGGCACAAGCATGGACGCTGGCTGTTTGACGCTATTGCCCCTTCCACACATAGAGCGTCAAGTGTAGTCACGTGACCAGATTTGATGCTCGAATCCAGCGTCGAGCATCAGCATGAAATCGCAACTTGATGCTTTCACTTGGTGCTTTCAGCACCAACAGCCCGGTGCTTTCCATCTAGCGACACAAGTTGACACAAACATCATTCTATCTTTTTTTAACATTCATAAATAACAAAGATAGAATAACACTTGTGTCGATTTGTGTCGCTAGATAAAAAGCACTGAGCGTCTTCCCGAACACACCCACTGTGTCGCTCTGTATCGCTTGTGTCGTTTGTTGGAAAGCACCCTTTATGGCCTGCGCGTAAACGTAGTAAGTGTGTACTTCCTGTTTTACACTTTCCTATGTAATCTTCATATTTCATGCCGTTATCCAAACATCAACAAAACGTGAATCTGAAATAATATAATTAAATTTTTTGTTATTACTTCATAAAGATTGAACTTTTGTTTTATCTTTACATTTAATTACGGTAACCTATTTTTTTTTTAAATCTAAGTAGTTATCAAAAATATCGTAATGACTACCGATGTGATAGAAACGTTAAAAGAACCGAGAATGATAAAAATTTGTGCTCCAATGGTCAGATATAGCAAGTGAGTGGAACCAATTCTTTAAATGCTGTGTGTCATATTCATTTTATACTTTTTGCTAGGCTACAGTTCAGAACACTTGTGAGACGGTATGGATGTGACATATGTTTTACACCCATGATCTTGGCAGATTCGTTTGTGCAATCTTCAAAAGCTCGTGACAATTTACTTACCACAAAAGCTCGTGACAACGAATTTACCACCCACAAAGATGATCAACCACTGATTGTTCAATTTGCAGCTAAAACTGTAAATGACTTTGTCAATGCTTCAGAAATGGTTGCACCGTAAGTTTATCATAAGTCAGTTTTATCATAAATATATTTATAATTTTTACATTCTTGTTTTTAGGTATTTTATATATTTTTCTAATTAATAGATACTGCAATGGTGTAGACTTAAACTGTGGTTGTCCACAACGCTGGGCTATGCAAGAAGGATATGGAGCTGATTTATTGAGAAAACCAGAGCTCATTAAAGATTTGGTATATCAAGTCAGAAATCGTATTCCAAGGCCATTCACTGTTTCTGCAAAGATACGTTTGTTGAAAGATATATATCGGACAATAGAATTGTGTCAGACTTTGGAAAAGGCTGGTGCCTCATTCTTAACAATTCATGCAAGGACTCCTGAAATGCGTAGTGAACCAATCAATTTAGACCATCTCAAGCTTCTCCGAGATCACATACAATTGCCCGTTATAGCAAATGGTGACGTGAAGAGCCTGGAAAGTGCAGAATTCTTATTCAAAGAATCCAAATGTGAGGGAGTAATGTCTGCTAGAAGTATTTTAACTAACCCAGCATTATTCTCGGGATATTCAACTACTCCACTTATCTGCGTTCAAGATTGGTTGGATATTACATCAATCATATCAACTGAATTTCAATGTTTCCACCATCATTTAGTATTTATGTTGGAAAAGATCTTGCCAAGGAAAGATCGAGTATTGTTCAATAGTCTGCAAAATAAGTCATCTGTGCTAGAGTTTCTAGAAAGTTACTACAATATAAAACCAAATACATCCAATTTGATGGAATTGACTAGGTGTAACTTTAGTACTTCGCATGTACGGTGTAAAAAAAAATATATTGATTGTTGGGAGGACGATTCGTCTACTGATTTTCTAGGATGTATGTTTAATACAAATTGGTAAAGAAAAGCTCGATGACCTGTTTTTGAACGCCATGAATTATGGTTTTGCATATGTATCATGTTCTGTTGAATAATAAATTTCTAAAAAACCTGTGGCATGTTACTATCTAGTTCCTCTTAGATTTGTGTAGCGGAGACAGTAAGATGAAACAGTGTTTAAAAAGATAGAACTTCCCTGGTTTTTTCCTCGTTTTTTCATTTTTGTTTTGATACATTATATTGATATTATAGACCTTAGATGTCATATGTGTTTCAAATTAGGATTTGTTAAGACTCTTGAGTGCACATTTCTTATTTGATGACATCAGACGTGAGAAATCGCATGTCAAAAATTCCTGTAAAATATATTGAAATAAAGAGTTCATCTTGAATGTGAAGTCCCATAGAGTCAGCGTACGGTGTACCGGCGTATGGCGTAAGAAATTTGGCCAATCACGGACTTTACGTCCGTTTCATTACGCCAGCAGAAGCATCGACTGTCCCATGGAGCGTATTTACGCGGCGTAAAGATTAATAAGCCAATCACAATGCCTTTTGCCGGCGTAAAAACCATGATTGGCCCAATTTCTTTACGCCATACCACAGTATATCCAGTAGCGCAACCACGGACTAAGGAATAGAGGGACGGAGCACAAGCTGTACCGGTGAGGCACGTTTGCGGCGGGGGGGGGCCGCCATATTCGTTTAGTAATCACCACACATAGAACTCACTATTTGCGTACGTGTGAGAAATGAAAGTCAGATCCTGCGCACAATAAACAAAATAGAAATAGGAATAATTATTAAATATTATAAATAAGAAATTGGAATTATTTATTTTAAAAATAAAAAGAATAGAATAAATTAATGCGTGAATTAAGAAATAAGAATTGGAACTAATTAATATATTTTATTCTCTTGTTAGATGTAAAATAATTTCTCTTTTCAACAATAAACAACAATAACAACAATAATAAAACATAAAATCACCGCCTAACCTCTTTACGCTTGTCACTCGTTATGTCTCGTGGCACCACTACACGAGTGTAACCATGTCACAGACACAGGATCTCTGTGTGAGAATCGCTACATCAATATGGCGGAAAGCAGTCCCCCTCGCACGCTTGAGTTACCATCCCCTCTCGCCTAAACTAGGACTTTAGACTCGGTCCCTCTATTCCTTATAGCGAATTCGGGCACTTGCACTAGTGCGCACCGAGTGTGCACAAAGGTTCGTTCATAGTCAATTTTTATCAATTTAATATTTAAAGATTATTATAAATCCTTTTTTAAATACTAATTAAACAGTAAAATGATCTGTACAGCATTAGTACGGATCGTTTTATTGGCTGAAAATTTTTGAATTTGTTAAGATGGTATTTAAATATAAAAATTGACTATGAACAAGCCTTTGTGCACACTCGGTGTGCACTAGTGCAAGTGCCCGAATTCGCTATTAGTCCGTGAGCGCAACTCTCTGTCGGTCCTTTGAACTTTGAAGTTAAGCGGGGAGCACAGACTTTTGCATAATGCATAATACATATGCATAAGAAATTCGATTGGTCCATTAGCATGTGCATAAGGAATTCGACCAATCGAATTTCTTAAGGTACAATTTCATGCGAGCGAAGAAAAGCTAGCGTTTACCCCCACTCCATCAATTTTCGACAAGATGACTAAGGGTGTTTTCCAACAAGATACACAGATGACACAGTGCAACACAGTAGGTTTGTTCGCGTCGCTTGCCCCAACATGCTCCTACTCGCTCCAATACGCTCCAAACTATAGTATTACGTTACGTATACTATAGATTGGAGCGTATTGGAGTGAGTAGGAGCATATTGGGGTATTGCGACGCGAACAAACCCTGTGTCCTACACAGAGTGTTCCAACTGTGACACAGTATCACACTGCTCGACACAGTAAAAACTGAAGTACAAGCGTGTAAAATGCCCCAATGTTACCAATGTTTTACGGAATCTTAATACATAATATTTAAATTGTGGTAATAATACTTTCAAACATAACCTAGAAGAAAATTAGAGACGTAAAAAAATTGTGAAGCTTTAAGATAATGGATTCTAGTTTCGAAATTATTGGTAAGATGTTAAAAAGTGCAAAGTAGGTAAGTAGGTAGGTGCAAGTGCAGTAGATATGTTCCATTAAGAATTTTACACAGTGTGACACAGTGCAATTTAGCGTGTTCTAGTTGGAAAACACCCTAAGATGGCTGCATTCAGCGAAGAAACGCTGAAAGTTCGACTCAGTCGAACTTTCAGCGTTTCTTCGCTAAATGCAGCCATCTTAGTCATCTATGTCGAAAATCGCTGTATGTAGCAAAACAACGTCTATAGTGTATGTGACGCGAACTATAGATTTTCAGTACTGGCAGTGAATATCGGAACGCAGCCAATGGTCTAGTTTACATCGTGCATTTGATACGCGTATCAAGTAGTATATTTGAGCTGATCAGCCAATAGCTGAATCAATGTACACTGGCGGACATCGATTTGTTCCGTGACCCCTTTCCGCGGGGCAAGGGGAATATGGAGAAGATGGAGAATATCCGTGGCGCCACCCAGCGGCGGCCCTGTTTTACCGCTCCTGATTTGTCATATCCATATTCCCCTTGCCCCGCGGAAAGGGGTCACGGAACAAATCGATGTCCGCCAGTGTACTAGTTATTTACTATTTGATACGCGTATCAAGTCCACGATAAAAGTAAAAGTAGTCAATAGGAGGCGAAAGCGAACAGCGTTTTAACCATAGACATAGTAAGTATAGACTGAGCATCCTTTGTATAAGCGGTGATGCATACGATGAGAGAGAGAAAAGATATTAAGATGAGTTTCTCTCTCTTTTCAATGCCGGAGAGTGGGGAGCACTTCTCCTCATCGGCACTCCCACTCTTCGGCATTGAAAAGAGAGAGAAACTCATCTTAATATCTTTTCTCTCTCTCATCGTATGCATCACCGCTTATACAAAGGATGCTCAGTCTATACTTACTATGTCTATGGTTTTAACACTGCTTTGCTTTGTGGTGGAGTGGGGATAAACACTAGCTTTTCTTCGCTCCATGAAAAGGTAAGAGACGAAAGCGAACAGCGTTTTAATGCTGCTTTGTTTTGCGGTAGAGTGGGGATAAACGCTAGCTTTTCTTCGCTCGCATGAAATTATGGGTTTGTTCGCGTCGCTTGCCTTAACATGCTCCTACTCGCTCCAATACGCTCCAAACTATAGTATTACGTTACGTATACTATAGATTGGAGCGTATTGGAGTGAGTAGGAGCATATTGGGGTATTGCGACGCGAACAAACCCTATACCTTAAAAACCATAGGTTTGTTCGCGTCGCTTGTCCCAACATGCTCCTACTCGCTCCAATACGCTCCAAACTATAGTATTACGTTACGTATACTATAGATTGGAGCGTATTGGAGTGAGTAGGAGCATATTGGGGTATTGCGACGCGAACAAACCCCATGTAATTTACACCATGTATTTTACTTGCTCAACCTTGGTCTCTGGCTTAAAGTCTATGCAAGTCTCTCAATATCTCGTTAAGGAAGTCAAGTTACAGATATCGAGGTAACGTGCAAGATCATTAGAAAGCAACAAACTTTGGAAAATGAGTTATAATACACGTAAGCATAAATACTTTCTATTACAAACATCTTTCGCTTTCCTTTTTACAATACATTGCTTGATCATAGTTATTATTAATTCAAAACTAGAAACTGTTTATTGTGAAATTTCTAACTAAAACATTCATAATTTTTAATTTTATCTTTCTTTTCATGCATTAAGCAACACATAATTATTCTATATCAACAAATAGGACAGATATTGATAAGTTAATTGATAATTTGGTCAAAGTCACAAATCAAGTTTTCAATATAGAGATTTTGTCTCATATACACAAAAAATATATAAATTAAAGTATTTACAGATCTCGCAGAAGAATGTCCTTTGACAAAGGAGAGAAGTTACAAATATAAATTCTGTGCCTATTGCAGCAATGGACTAAAATTCATCATCGTCTGCTTTATCGGGTTGACTATTGCTATCACCACCATGCTGATATTACAAATTCTTTATACTGAAAATATACCACAGGTAAATATCACAAGAAACAGGATAGAAAAGGACAATAAATCAATCAGTAAAACATTCTGACAATATCTTATTCCATTTTAGAGCAGTCTTCATGGTGCTCATGGAGCAGTTGCTACTGATTATTCCAATTGTTCCCAAATTGGCATCAAGATATTAGCAAGATTAGGCAATGCAGTTGATGCTGCGGTAGCAGCAACTATTTGCATGGCTGTAGTAGCACCTCATAAAACTGGTCTTGGCGGGTAAGCCATTGAGACTAACTAATCTTCATCATTTTTTTCTAATATTGATTTTATTTCCAGAGGTGGTTACATGATGATTTATAATTATGAAAATTACACTCCAATTGTTATTGATTTTGCAAGTAATACAGTTACAGGTAAATGAGATTTTGCACATTGGTTTACACAAGAAAGAAAAATACATATTAACCGTCAATAGGTTTCTTTGCTGAGGCTGGAATACGTTTACCAGCTCTACTAAAGGGATTAGAATTTGCTCAAAGATCGTATGGTAATTTGCCGTGGCATGATGTGATAGAACCCGTTGCTAAGTTAGCTCGAGAAGGTTTTGTCATATCTAAAGACCTTGCGGACGAAGTGTCGAAGAATATAGATTATGAGATTTTTTACCCTGGGCCTTTGAATCCAGGCGACAGATTGCAATTGCACGAACTTACAAGGACGTTAGATATTATAACACATTATGGAGCAACAGGTACAGTCTGTATTTTGCTGTATTTTGCAACTTCAATCATAGATAATAACTCTTATGCAACTTTGTTTTAATTTTCTTATAAACTACATTACTACACGATTGAATTGAATTAAGGCTCCTGAGTCTCACTCGGCCATGTGGAATTTGACATCAGGCGTGATAAATAATATGCTAGGAATTCTTGTCATTTTCAAATGAAAAGATATTTCGATGAAAAACATTTCAGATTGCTTTACACTTACAAAATTATCTGAAAACTACCCCTTTCCTTTGACAGTTAATGAACTGTAAAATAAGTGTGATAGAAATGTGTGCGTGCGTACATGCAACACTTTACGCTGGAAAACTTTCATGAGCAGCTCAAACACTTGTAGACTTATATTGGATGTTTTCCAGCAAAAGACACATGTAGTGCAACACAGTGGATCATTTTATCTTTGTTTGCCAAATGTTAAACAAAGATGAAGTGATTTAGCGTATTGCACCGTGTCAATTATATCTCTTGCTTGAAAACATTCATGCTTACCCAGATAGATTGTGAGCTCTTATGGGTGAGCTGATGACAGGACCTGAAGGACAGAGTTAATCTGGTATGCTTTCTGTCTTATACATGTATAGAGAGAGGGAAAGAGTTTATACAATGAAACTGATTGACCGATAAAAATGATCAACGACTTTTGTCTAAATTATTTCAGCGATATCTTTTGATAAAAAAAAGACCAACATGTAGTGCATCAGTGTTTCACATAGCGTTAATATTCAACGGTAAATGTTTTGTAGTTGAAACCGGTTCAAATTATATAAAATTTTCGCTGCTGGATTATGAGCAACAAATCTGTCGCTTCAATTGTTTTTTTTAGCGACATGTGAAATTGTATTTTAAGGTGCGAGAAAAGTGATACGTTTTACCTAATTTATTGTTTCATTTATTTCATTATTTATTATGTTCAACAAAAAAATCTGAGATGTGAACGAGCAAATATCGAGCCTGATTTTTTAGTAAACCGAACATTAAATTTAATGCCGAACAATTCAGTTCTCAAAGCAGCTTAAAGCTGATCCTATTCTACTTTAGAATAAAATTTGTGCATTTTTTCACGTGAATTTTATTCGATTAATACTGTTTCGAGTTTTTAGGAATCGGTTTTCTGTGAATTATTTATTTGCGAGTGGATTTTGACCATTTTTTTCACTCACTTAATTCATTTCAGGGTTATTATCGGTTATGATTGATTGAGATTATATATTATGGGAGATTACATGCTTTTTTTACTATATGATAATAAAAACAGAACTTTAAATGTTCCAAAGGTTTATCAATTGTAGCTCGTTTTTCAGATAAAACATTCAAAATGCATTTCCTTTATTCCTTGATTAATTGCGTTGTCTTGACCAACAATTCAAATTTCGTGAATAACCGTTTTTAAGGTCGGACTTTGAACATCCAAAGCGAATCGAGAAATTCGATTTACTCTGAAACTACTAATATCAAATGTGCAGATGAGATGACACAAAAAACAGATGTGTATTTCCGAACAATTTGCGAGATAAAAGAGCATTCCAATACGTGATTTGCAATTGCCAAAGGCAGCTATTAAGGCCCGTCTACAATGACAGTAAGCAGTAGAGAGTAAGGAGTAAGAAGTAAGGAGTACGAAATGGGATTTGCCCATTTTCATTACTGCCGGTTTTTAATTTGTCAAATCTTACTTCTTACTCCTTACTTTCTACTGCTTACTGCCATTGTAGACGGGCCTTTATTCACTCTTATATACTCTGACATGTGATACATTTGTAAAGTAGCACACAATGCTTTTTTTGTCTGTTTGATTGTTGCGTGCGCCTCTGTTGATTGACGAGACTTAATGCAGTCTTAAGTCACTGATCTATTATGTTGCATCCTGACTTTTATCAATCAGCGGAGACACATGCTAGCGATTCAGCAAATAAAAAACTTTGTGTACTACTGGCTTAAGATTTAAAATACTCCGAAAGTTAAAATAAGTAAGGAATATGGTACGTAAAAGAAGGGAGTTTTCCACTTCCTTCAACAGTCGAACTGTTGTGTTTCCCTGCATGATTAGGCTTCGTGTCACATTCATTTTACGGTTGTTTATTAATGTCAAGGGAAAAGACTAGTTTTCGGAGTATTTTGGAAATGCACTAAAGTGATCTGAGGCATTGTTACATCCAGATATTTTTTATTTGAAAATAGCACACACAGACTTTTCGTTTAATTTCTCACTTCTGTTACAATTCCAATAAGTATGACTGTGGTGAAGAGTCAGAAACTTTAAACTATCTAAAGCAGTTTTTTCATTCAACCATCTTTTTATTTGAAAATAGCACCTAAGAATTTTCAGCGTGTCGCATTCGACGTTACGATTCAATATGGCCGTGACGAATATTCAAAATCCTTAATATTGACGAATATTCAAAATTCTTAATATTTAGCATTTTCTTTTAGCGTTATATAACGGTACTTTGTCTCATGAAATTCTACAAGAAACTGTTCTCCGTGAAAGATTGTTGCAACAGTTAGCGAGTTATGAACCTGCTGTAACAATGGCAAAAAGCTCAACATTACATCACCATAAAATTTATTATCCATCACATGCATCTTCTATGCAAGAGGTGATCAAAGCATTGGAAAACCTTCCAATTTTGATAGAAAATGCGTCTACTATAGAATCTCAAGTTCTTGTTGCTCAAACGTTGATGCAGATATCTTTACAATTTTCTCAAAATGTGCACGGTGAGACACATTTTTTACTAATTATTATCATATATGTATGTATAATTCTTCTTTTATATCATGATCATAATTTTAGATGTGAAAAGAGAAACATACACTGGAGTCATGGCAATGGATTGGCAAGATACATACGTTAGCATCCTATCGTTAGTATTAATTATATTTCTACGCATTAGATAACGGTCATTGCATTAATGTGTTATAAACATGCAGTGGTCTGAGTTCACCTTTTGGTCGGGGAAACAGAATGGCTGGATTCTTCTTAGACAATGTTGATGACAATGATTTGTCTACATTCACCCCTATTATTTTTCATTACAATGAAGGAATATGCGGATTACGTGGAGTGTTCGGTTCGAACGATGTTTTCCTTAATGGTCAAATCCTTTACAATCTTATCATGCGCACACTAAATGTTTCTGCTGCGATAGAATATCCCAGGTATATAAAAAATAATTTCAAATAAATAAACATTGTAAGATATATTGACGTATCAATTTATTCAAATTTTTTACAGGTATTATTTTGCCTCTGACGGTATGGTGATTGAAAATAATCAAAGACACTCAATAGAGGCTGCATTACAAGCTCGATTGTATTCTATGATATCATCGTTGTTTCACGACGATAGCTCATCCATGAGAAGCGTAAATGCAATCGTCAAAAGGAAAGATTCACTATCGAGTCACTCAGATAGTCGTGGAAATGGAATAGCATCACGATTTTAAGCTTTGTTAAAAGTGTATACGCAAAAGATTAACAATCCGAGAATTTATATAATGCTGTGATATTAGAGATAATATTGGATACACAAACTTACAAGCATTTGTGAACATACAATAGAAGTTTCTTTATACCGTATAGAAAACAGAATTAGTTATATACTGTAAACAGCATAGATGCCTATTTAAAATATTTTATACTGTAATACTGTTTTTTACATGCAGAGGTATTTACATATATACATACATATTTTTGCAAAATTGTTGAATAAGCAGCAGTTTGCATATATATATATATATATATATATATATATATATATGTATATATATATATTCAACAATTTTGCAAAAAAATAAATTAATGTAAAGAATAGCATCTTTTCTCCATACTTGGTATTTTTTTAAAGAAAAAAATATATACAAGTTGAGTAACACGTTAAATATAAAAAATTGAATAAAATTGTTATACCGTTTGTTAAACTTTAAGCTGTTGTGTCTCAATTTTATACTCTTTACTAAACTCCTGTTGCCTGATTCTTGCATAAAACGCACTAGCAGTAAGGACAACGATATTGCTTATCCACCAAAAAAATGATTTCTTTTCGTTAAACCAATAAGTCGCTAAAACCGTTTGAGCACATGCTTTTGCAGTTCCGCTAACATTATGCGTCAAAGGAGACGTGACTTTTATTTGAAGCGCGGTGAAGTATCCAATGGCAAAGCCGAATATACCACCAATTGTCATAACAGTCCAGAAAAGAGGATGTCCAAGCTTCTCATAATTATATACGGTTGTATGTTCACTATTGATTATCATTAACGGGATGAAGATAACAATGCTGTACATATTGTTATAATAGGAAAGTAACCAGATATCCTGATTTACAACTGGAAGCGTCTGTTTCATACGGATAGAATACAAGGATAACGATAACGATCCGAGTATACCAAAAAGTGTTCCTAGGACAGATAGAGAGCCAGCTATATGTTCTTGATCTACCCCTAACCAGAACCCAGCAATAATTACTGCACAGCACATTACGCATTTGAGCGATGTCGTTTGTCCTGCAACTTTTGTTAATTAGTTCCTCCGATTCTTTCTCTTCAATTTAGCTGGATTTATCTGCGTAGGATTCTCACCGAGTAAAATGTAGGTAAACACGACATTAAATACTGTCGTTAGCGAACGACCCACATAATAAAATGCGATGCCGACGTATTTCAGACATAAGTTATTAGTCGCTATCATTGCAGCGAATAGAATTGATAATGGCAGTACCTATAACAATTTAGAATATTCATTTACTTTACATACCTTTAGACAAAAATTATTAAAGAAGTCACAAAATTTAAAATCATATTCTTTCTAAGAGGTTTTTCGTTAAATTGAATATCTTTTAACTTAAAGATAAGATCTTTACCCATTTTATCAAAATTTAATCATAATTTGTTTCCAATCATTTGTAAAAAATAATATTGTACAATAATATACTTAAAGTAAGTTACCTTTTTTAAAATATCCTTTTTAAATGGACTACCATCTGCAATTTTAATACAGTCTGGAAACCATTGGGACATTTTGCGTAAAATAACGCAGATAGCAACGCTTACTATACATTGAAACCAAGTTACAAATAGAGGAGCATCCAAATTCACACTGCTACTGGACAGCAGTGCTTTATTTACAAATACAGTCGAGATGGACACTATCCTGAAAATCATTAAAAATGTATTTAAAAAAAACTCTGACTAAAAAATTGCTGAATTATGAGTTTTTAATTATAAAAACAATATAATTATACTTTTTGCATCTTAAGGCAAGTTAATTTAATTTATATAAATATTAAATAATTAATAAGATAGGTCACACAACAATAGCGAGCAATTTGATATCATTTTTTAACTTACCAATAAGCTGTGATCACAAACGTAATGTATGCATACTTTGATACATCCAATTCTTTTTCCACTTGCATCTTGATAAGGTTTGTATAGTTTCTGAGATAATAATCCAGGCTAGGGAGAAAGGGATTAAATTGATAACTATGCCAAAATATCTGTTGTAATAACCGAACAATTAAGTGATAATTATAGCTCTAGTAGATAGAATTGAATTTGTATTGACAATCAGTATTGATTGGATATGTCAAATTATTGTCTCTTGCAAGTTGCTATTGTTCGTGAAATAAACAGTTTAGGATTGAATCATTTGTTTTAACCAAGCAGCAAATAATTTGGAAAGTATAGTTTGATATAATTTAATAAAATATAAGTGTATATTCTAGTTTTAAGACTTTCGTGGACATTGATATCGTTAACCGAGAGGGTTTCCGGATGGATGCCACGTGCATAAGTGTATATTCTAAACTGCCACATCTATATGTTTGTTACTAAGTTGTCTGTTACTAAATGTCTGTCATTAATTTAAAACATAATAATTGATAACAATGCGTTATCAATATAGAGAAATTATGCGTGATATCATCTATTTTCTCTTTCTTTTTAACACATGATACTTTCGAATAGTATCTTCAAACTAAAGATAAATTCAATAATTGGTAATACTTAAGAACAGGGGTTTCCTCACCGTTTTCGTTGAAACTTTACTATTTTGCGTATTTTGGTTCGTAAAACACGAATATGTAAGTTAAAATCGTCGCTCTTTATTCGAACAAAAGTTATAACGTGTTAAAAATTGACAGTTTCGGGGTTAGGATATCTGTCATACCGACGATGCATAGACTGTCTAAGCATGCGCAGTGACGTAACACAGACCAGCTGAGCATGCAGCGTCATAAAGTGCGCGAAATTGAAAATGTGAAAAAGGATACAAGTTAAGTCAAATGCGTGGGGGGTCCCGGGGGCGAAGCCCTCTGGTCGGGGTCCAGGGGGTGAAACCTAACCTAACCCTCTGGTTGGGGAGTTGGGGGGGGGGGCGAAGCCCTCCCATTATCACGAAACAAGTTCTCCGTTACGAAAAAAAATTTGCTGTCGCGTACGATTTATCGCGGATATCTCTTGTCTCTGAATTACAGTAGTGTATCGTTGAAATCGATACGTCGCTCGATTGAAATGTACCAAATAATTCGGCGAGATTTCTATGTGAGGTAGGACGCTTCTACTCGCGAATCACCACGCGTCCTCTCACCTTAGGTCAGGGGTCTGTGCTAATCTTTTCGGTTTCATTTTTAGTATATCGTAGACTTATCGATTTAGTAAGGCGAAAATTTATTTGTCATTCAAATTTTGTGCACTTTACTAGTAACAAGTTAATTAGTGTAAAATTTAAATGACTTGTTAAATAAATCTCGAGGTAGGGCCGAGGGGTATGCCGGATTCTTACATCTAAAATCCTCCAGATGTCCTACTTCAGGGGTACGTTCCAAAACCTTACTCGAGTGCACTATAATACTAGAAGTACTATAGCATACGTGACATATACTATAGCAACTTCTAGTGTTATAGTCACCCGGGTAAGGTTTTGGAACGTAGCCCTGGCGTAGTTAGAAGGCGCCGGGAAAATGGAAGTATACAACCGGACGCCCTCTCGCCTATCAACAATCCCGATTGGAGGACCCCGCGATGGACTGCAAGACCCCCAGAGCTCCCTTGCGGGATTTCAGCGACGGGGTGGGGATATTAGCCACCCCGTCGTACCATCTTGTTGGTTTGGGGGGAGCGAAGAGAGAGCCCGAGTTTCACCGCTCGGACTCCACCCCCCTGACCTCCAGGAGTGGAGGGGAGAGTAAATGCTTAAGGGGGTATTCTGGTCTAGAGGCATAAATTTTGGGCGTTTTGTCGAGCTCGATAAAAAAAAAAACAAAAAATATTTTTACCATTTATTTTTTTATAACATATTTATTGATATCTTGAAAATACACAAAAAAATTTTTGAAAAAAAAAATGAAAATTAAATAAGTTATAAGCTGGTAAAGTTGGGGGTAAAAAAAAACGAGGTGTGCTGGTTGACACGATTGCAACCCTTCTGGTCATCTGAAACAAAATTTAAAAAAAGATTCTTAATTAGTAAAAATGTCGTTATAGCCCCTACCTAAGAGAAAGTGAAAAACATTTTTTTCGCAAAATGGCGGCTGTTTGAAAAAAAGGCATTTTTGACTCTTTTTTCTCATGATTTTTAATTTTTTAAAATAGTAAAAAAAATAATTTTGATACAAAAGTGGTAGGGGCGATAGAGAGTTATACATTGAAGGTTGGTACAAAATTTGAAGTCAATCGGTCAAATAGAACTTGAGATATCATGTCAACCATGTTGAAAAAAGTAGTTTTGAGAAAAACGCGTTTAAAGTTTTGAGCAAAAGTTTCAGGCAACCGCAGCGGTCTAAGTCATAGAATGGTTATACTTACATTTTGTTAATCGGCGATTCCTGGTTCATAGAGTGTGCCTTCTTCGACTTCAAAATATATATTTTCGGAAGCTCGTTCTAATTTACGAGCAATTCTAGCTTCCTTAAAAGCATCAGTACCTCTGGTACTCAAACGGCTAAAATAGCTATAACTCCGTAAATTATTAGAATTTTAAAATTTTCTCTCGAGGATATATTCTTAAAGGTCTAAACTTTAAGAATATGCAAAAAAAAAATGATTTTTTCAAAATTCTAGACCAGAATACCCCCTTAAAGCATTCCCCCTGTCGCTCCCGGGTTGCCTTTCATAATAGAGGGGGGTGGAAGGGGCCACGTTGGCGGTCCCCTCCACTATCCCCTCCATCAGTTTAAGAAGGGGAGGGGCAAATTCAATGCCCCCTTCTTTTTTTAGAGGCGACTTACTGAGGGTGCGTTCCGAGTTACGCATTAAGCGCTTAGACCGCTTTACTACTGCGCAGCGTTTCGAAATCGTTCCGTTTTGTCAATGCGCATGGAGCGCTTTGGTAATTCGGAACGGTTTCAAAGCGCTTCCTGTCGCCCATTTCATTAGTCTCTTCTAATATCACAGGAAACTCATATAATTCTTCGCTTTTCTAATCCATTTTTCTTCTCGAAGCTGAAAATGCCTCTTCTTCTCGTTAGTCTCTCTCTTAGCCTCTATCGCGAGATTCGGCTTCTTGCGCACTCTAGTCTAATATCTCTATGGGTGCGTTCCGAGTTACGCATTAAGCGCGTAGACTACATAGAAAGTCGTTCCGATTTAACCAATGCGCGCATAGACTGCATAAACGCATCAGCCGCATCAACTGCCTCAAGTCGAAATAGAAGCAGTCAATGCGCTGAAAAAGAGCGTAAGAATTCAGTACGTGAAGTACAATCTAGGGAATCCTCAGCGCTACCAAAGCGCTTTCAATGCGCGCATTGATTTAATCGGAACGACTTTCTATGTAGTCTACGCGCTTGATGCGTAACTCGGAACGCACCCTGAGTCGCCTCCAGTCAAGCCATGGCTTACTCGTCCCGGCATCCGAATCCCTTTGATCCGGAGCCGGGGAGGGGACATGGCTGCGGCAGACTCGGAGGCGACATCCCCTATCTCTGTCGTGGCCCCTCCGCCTCGCTTACGCTTGGAGGAGGGGGCCACTTTTCCTACCGGGGAGGGAGTGGGGTCTCTCGACCCCCTCCTCTTCCACCTCTCTTGGCCCTTTTACAGGGCCAGTTCGGGACAGCATGGGGGCGGGAGCTCTACTCCCTGTCCCGCAACGATCCCCACGTATCTTCTTCGGCGGCGCACATGCTGCGCCGTTGAGCCTGTAGCCCGCCGGGAGCCCAAGGTCTGTACAAACCGGGCACCGCGGCGGAGCTACACAGTTTCTGGCCCTATGGCCTGGGCCACCACATTTGTAGCAGCAGTCGCTACGGTCCATGCCGCTGCTGCAATGCTGCTGGACGTGCTCATCCAGCAGCTCGACTCGTCGGGCCAGAAAGCCAACGTTTATCCGGCCTCCCCCGGCAATCAGTTTGTTCGCTACGGCAAGGGGGCATCGAACCCACACGCTTCCTAGCCCGTTAGGGGACTGCCTAATGTCCCCCACCTTAATCTCCTAGGGTCCGCAACCCCTGACCTCGGCCACCACTTGGAAAATATCATTCCCGGTGACCGATTCGTCAAGGTCGCGGACCCTTACCTCGGCATATTTGAGGGGGCGAGTCACCCTCACACCCTCAATACCAGCCAAGGCCTCCCTCAGGCGTGAGGTCAGACCCTCCGCCGCTTCCACCTTAGCCCCCGGGAGCTCCATTAATAAAGCTCTCGTAAGGGCCTGACTTCCTGAATCCCCAGGTCCGCCAGGCGGATTGCCCTCCTGGCCGTGGCCATCGCCTCCGTGTAATTGCCCGCGGGGCATGTGACGACCACGGCGACAGACCTCGGGATCTTCCTCCTCTTATTGGCCTTTTTGGCCTCGGTCGGTTTGGCCGGCTGTGTTTTCGACCTCACCAGCCGGGGTTCCGGCTTATTCCGCCGAGGCGGCAACGGAGTCGGCCGCGACGCTGGCCCACTCGGCCGCGGAGCCGCCACCGTCGGCCGCAGGGCGATCACCGCCGGACCTGCATCATCCCCCTCCAGCCCTCTACGACCACACGCGGCACCAGAGGCGCGGGGGGGCCGGAATTTTCCGTCGCCCTCCTCCCCTCCCAACCACCTCTGACCTTTCCGTGATAGGAGGAGTCGTAAAAGGGGGGAGGGCAGGCAGGCCACTCGGCCTCGCCTTACCTGACTGGGGGGCCCGCTTCTTGGGCTCCCCAGTTTTTGAAGCCTTTCCCCTGGGGTCCTGAGGGGCCTGGGGGGAGAGGATTTGCGTCCCCACCGAGACCTGCGGGGAAATTTGCCTTGCGGGGACGATCCGCCCACACTCAGGATCGCGAGCTCCGCCTCCATCCACTCTTTGGTGGCGCGGAGCGCTGCGACCTCCAGTCGAAGAGAGGAAACCCTCCCCCGCAACATCTCCAGGTCCACCGCCTGGCTCGAGGCGGCAGACCCGACTGAGCCCGCTCGAAGAGCGTGGCGATTCCCGCCCTCAGGGAACCCGCAACCGTGCTCAGTTGGCCAACTGAGGCTCCCTTGAGGTTCCTGGAGCAGGTTGCGACCTTCTCCACATTCGCGACCTGCTCCAATGCCTTCGTTACAATGCTCAGGGTCGGCTCGTCCCTGAGCTCCCTTAGTTATGTGCCGGTCGCCGTCGCCCTTTTTGCAGGGCGGCGGTCCACCGACGCCTCAGGGGGGGAGGGGGCAGCCCGAGACAGCGTACCTCCACCTCCCTTTATTCCTGGCGCGCCTCTTCCCTTCTGCACCGCCCGTCGGCCCTGGACTTGCCCTTTGTCCCCTTAAGGGGTTTCAGGCCGGACTATTTGGGCCGGGCGGAGAGAAGCTCGTGGAAGAGCTCGTCCTCACCGTCTCCGACGAGCGGCGCCGGAGGAGAAGTCTCCACTTCCATGGATGTGGGATTGTTTATCCCATCACCCACTGGGCCGCCGCGGTCAAGCTCCTCTTTATATTGGAGGAGTGCCGCTTTGACCTGCCGCAGAAACCTTGTCACCGCCTTGTCGGCGTGGATTATCCCCATGGACTCGCGGCAACTCCGCTGCCATGGGGACTCATCCACCACCTCGCAGTCGGACGAGTCCGACTGCTGGCACCCTTCTACCGGGAGGGGTTCGATCTTTTGACCCCCCAATCCCTCGTCGGAATCGGCAGGGGAGGAGAAAAAAATCCCCTTCTTCCTCCATACAGGAGCCAAAGCCTCTTCCTCGCCGCCATCACTATCGAGGGGTCCAACGACCGGAGGCACTCTCGCACGTTGTCGCGCATGTAGCGGTACCCCTCCGTGTCATCGGACTCCGCTAGGGTCATCTCCGACTCCTCCCCGCTCGCCATGGAGCCCGTGCGTCACATGGACCTTGTAGTCCAGTCTCTCCACGGCCACTACCACAGGTCTCAACCGAGAGACCTTCTCACCGGCCGAAACCGGAAGTCTCTTGAAGGCCCCAACCTTCGACCTCTTCGCAGAGGTAGATGCCCCACAGCGCCTGCGGTGCACGCCGTGGGTAGTCCGTCGATGGATGACGACGAGAGAGCGACCGGGACAGTATCCCCCCACGCCGGGCCCTGGGTGTTCGAACACCCTGAGCCGGTACGTTTTTTCTATTATATGTGGACATATCCATACTTTTTTATTTTGGTTTATTTTTGGAGTTTTAATTTTCCTAGGGCGGTTGGTGAACAAACCTAACGAGCCCGCCCTGCCCGAGGAATTGGAGTGCTTATAGCGGCACTCGCTGTAAGACGGTTCCTTCGTAGGGTTGTGGCGCTTTTTATAGGAACACCCTTTCCCAAGGGATGTCCTCCCTCCAGAACCGTCTGCCCTGCTATCCGCGCCTGTTTATTCTCCTCAGAGGGATTATTCGCAGGTAACCTCCATATCTGGAGACCGTTCCCCTATCCGCAACCTGGGGAGCTCTCACAATCTCTGAGCCAACTTCCCTGGATGAAGAATTGAAATATCTTAATCAGGCCTTGACTAAGAATGGGTACAACAGCAAGAGCATCAATCAGAGACAACCAAGAGATTGAAGAACAAAATCTCTAGTCTCAACAACACCGAAACACTAGATGAAGAGAGAGAAAAGAAAAAGACGGCTGTCCTTCCGTATCTTCAAGGTACGACGGAGCGCATAGGCAGAATTTTGAGTAAACATAACATTAGAGTGATCTTCAAACCCCAAAAGAAGATTTCTCAATTACTCCCAAATCCCAAGGATCAAACACCACGCCTGGAAACACCAGGTGTGTACAAAATACCTTGCGCTTGCGGAAAAGTGTACATAGGAGAAACCGGGAGGAAGATCAGTACACGGATCAAGGAACACCAGCGGTGTGCCAAATACAGCCACTTTTCTCAATCAGCCTTAGCTGAACATTGGATGGAGACTGGACATTCCGTGCAGTACGATAAGTCTACCATACTGGCCCCTTCACAAAGCTATTTCGCCAGAAAATATCGTGAAGGTTTTGGAAATTTTGAAGCATCCTGACAACCTCAACCGTGACAAAGGTTTTCAAGTAAATCCTATTTGGCATATTGTCCTCCCGGGTTTTTTAATTGACCGGCCGATCAATTAAAACATTCTGATTGGCTGACCAAATCAACCCCTCTCTCCGCACCAGGAACAACGGACTACCGCAACCGAAGAGAGCTCAGAATTGGAGCTCCTAGCCCTGATGATGCAAGCTGCAATGTTTGCGAAACGTCGGCAAAGTGCCTAACACGCACGTGGCATCCATCCGGAAACCTTCTCGGTTAACGATATCTTAATTTTATTACCCTGATTTATAACCCCATTTTGATCTTAACGTTGTTTCGCTAAAAGTTTGACTGAGTCAGTTTCTTCGCTGGATGCAGCCATTTTAGCCATCTCTGTCGAAAATTGATGGAGAGGGGTAAACGCTAGTTTTTCTTCGCTCGCATGAAATTGTATCTTTAAAGGTACGACTGAGTCGAACTTTTAGCGAAACAACGTTGAGATCAAAGTGGGGTTGTAAATCAGAGTAATAAAGTTAAGATATATTAATGCTGCAAATGTTGCAAATTATAACTGCTGCAAAGCGAAAAGAATCATAATTAAACTACAGTATTATCACATTATTTACTCAGTTTTCTTGCTTTCTCATGCATGTTCCTATTTTATAAACTATATTTTATAATACTATTTTATAATACGTTGGCTTTCAAAAATTTATGGAAAGTAGAAGATGATAATAATTTATTTGGAAAAGTACAATTGTCTGGTACATTCTAATAAAATCTGTTTATTTTTATTTTATTTTTTTTATTTATTCCCTCGGAAATCTGTCGAATGTTCTCAGTTTATTGCAAGTAAATAAAATGCCAACAAAAACACGCTCCATGAAAAGGTTAGGGGGCGAAAGCGAACAGCGTTTCGATACTGCTTTGCTTTGCGGTGGAGTGGGGATAAGTGCTAGCTTTTCTTCGCTCCATGAAATTGTACCTTTAGAGAAAGATTTGCAAAAGCAATAATAGAAATTTTAAAGGAATGGGATTTTCAAGAAGAAGAGGAATTATTTTTATCTCACGAGAATGTTCCGGAAGATGAGATAGAATATCCGCTATCTTCTAGTTCTTCTTCAGAAAAAGTGCCAGATATATTAAATGCTAGTTTCATAAGTTTCACGAGCTCTTCACAAAACACAGAAAATAGTGAAGATGATTTTGAATCTCCTGCATCCAAGAAAACAAAAAGTATTAGTACCTTGAATAAGTTCTCGCTGTTTTTTCATGAAAATTAATGCTTTATTTTAAAAAAGTCGTAAAAAACATATCACTGAAAGTATTGTCCATCGCTAGCCACTACTTTTTCCCATCTTTCTGGCAGCATTTGAATTCCACGTCGGAAAAACGACACGTCTTTTGAGGCTATCCAAGAGTCGACCCATTTTTTGGCATCTTCATAAGAATGGAAGTGCTGGTCAACCAGGCCATGTGCCATCGATCGGAACAAGTGATAATCAGAAGGGGCAATGTCTGGTGAATACGGCGGATGGGGTAGGACTTCCCATTTAAGCGTCTCCAAGTAGGTTTTCACCGGTTTTGCAACATGTGGCCGAGCGTTGTCATGTTGCAAAATCACTTTGTCGTGTCTCTGCTCGTATATCAGCCGTTTTTCCTTCAATGCTCGGCTCAAACGCATCAATTGTAGTCGATAGCGATCTCCCGTGATGGTTTCGTTCGGTTTGAGCAGCTCATAATAAATTACACCCAGCTGATCCCACCAAATGCAGAGCAGAAGCTTCGAACCATGGATATTCGGCTTTGTTGACGATGTTGATCCATAGCCGGACTTACCCCATGATTTTCTACGCTTAGGGTTATCGTAGTGTATCCACTTTTTATCGCCAGTCACGATACGATGCAAAAAATCTTTCCTTTTCTGCCGTTGAAGTAGCTGTTCACACGTGAAAAGACGCCGTTCGACGTCTCTCGACTTCAACTCGTAGGGCACTCAATGTCCTTGCTTTTGAATCATTCCTAATACTTTCAAACGTTTTGAAACTGTTGTGTGATCAACTCCTAATAATTCTGCTAGTTCATCTAGCGTCTGACATGAGTCTTCATGAAGTAATGCCTTCAATTCTTCGTCTTCAAACTTTTTCGGTGCGCCAGAGCGTTCTTTATCTTCAACATCAAAATCATTATTTTTGAAGCGTCTAAACCAATCTCTGCATGTTGTTTCCGACAGAGCATGGTCGCCGTAAGTCTCAACAAGATTTTGACAATTCTGTGTGCTTCAGCTGCAGATTTTTTTTGAATATAGTAGTGCAATAAAATTCCCCGCAAATCTCTTTTTTTGGCACGAAACTGGACATGATTAACACTATGAAAAAAAAGTTGTTTACACTTCGGCGCAATGACATACAATGAATTTCAAGCTTGCTTATAGTACTTCCCTATAGATGCGTTACCATCTTAAACTGCACGCAATTCTGGTAACATCATCTGTTGGAAAACAGCGAGAACTTATTCAAGGTCCTAATAATTATATATCGCTCGATACAAAAATTAAAATCTTGAATTTAGTAAAAAAACATCCAAATTGGAGCTTGAAAACAATTCACAAACATGGAGGGAGTGCACTTAAAAGTGACTTAAAAAAATGGCAAGAACAAATTGAGCAAGGTGGCGGAATAAAAGAAAACTTTGACATGATCAATAAATGGACTTTCGATCGTTTCGTTGAAGCCCGACGGCAGATGCAATTTGTTTTGACAAGAACTATACAGCAGTGGGCTTCTCAAGCTGCTTTACAATATCAAGGACCAGAATTTTCCTTTACAGCATCATACTCTTGGGTAGCTAAATTTAAAGCATCTCGTTTGATTCGCCAACAAAAAGTAACGCGTTACTTGAAATAAAAAAATGCATTAGATTTACCGGCGATATTAAAAGAAGCAGAAAAATTCCAGAAGCGGATTTAAAAAAAAATTACAAATTTTTATCCTGATTTTGTTATTAATATGGATCAGACAGGTTGCGAATATCGTGTTGATGTACCTAAAACATTAGCCGAAAAAGGACAAAAAGTAATAAATGTTTTTCTTGGTGACTTTAATAAGGTTACACATAGCTATACAGCATAGTATGCGATTACCGCTTCTGGAAAATTTCTGCCGAAAGTGTTTCTTTGTATGCAAGAACCTAAAGGGGAGTTCGGTCCTCGAGTTTCCGTTATTGTCAAAGAATTAACCAAAAATTACGGGAATATATTTGTCACGGCATCAAATCCGGGAAATTGACAAAAAATCATTTCATTTTTTTTGTTGAAAATGTTCTTGCGGAATATTGCAAGAAAAAGGAATTTTTACTTATTCTCGATTCATGGGGAGAGCAGACAGATACGGCTCATTTCAATAGTACTTTTACTGATGGAGATGGCAATTGCAATTCAACTATAGAAATCATTCCTCCTCATTGCACTCCATATTGCCAACCATGCGATGTTTACTTTTTCTGCCAAATTAAAAATTTCATTAAAAAGTTACAAAATTCTGTAGAGGTATTACAAAATAAGCGGCAATTATTGACGAGGGAAGATGCTATAAAAATTTATTCCCTTATTCACCATCAATTATCCGCTGATGCATTTTCAAATATGATACGATATGCGTCCAAATTAATATCAGAAAGAAATTTTTTTTCAAATGTTAATGAAATTTGCTTTCCTAAAGATATACGTTCGACACAATGTAATTGTAAACCTTTTTAAAAAAAGGTAAAAAAAAGGTGCTAAGTCCGCGTCAAAAAGTATCTTTGCAAAATACTATAATAGTATTATTAACTTAAAAAAAATTATTAAAAAATCTATTTCCAAAATAGTGTAATTTTAAAATCTGCACACATAAGTTTTATTTTTATCTAAACAAAATGGTTTATTTTAAACCATAAAAAAATTATAAGTTATTTATTAATTATTACATTCTACAAAAGTAATGATATCAACAAATTATGCTAAGTAAAAATAAGAATTTATAAAAATATTTTAATAAAAAATGTTATAAGATATTATAAAAAATAATTGTTTTAATTTTTTTTATATTCTACTAAAATATTGATATCAAAAAATTATTCTATTGAAAAGAAAAATTTAGTATTTTTATTAAAAATTATACATAATTGTTTAATTTAAAAAAAATTATGGTAGGACAACCTTGTTCCAATTTAATAAAACTTTTTAAAATAAAATATATATTTTAAAAATTTCTAGTATATGTATTAAAAAAAAATTATATTAAATAAAAATAGTTCAAAAATTTAATTTAAAAAAAAAAAATAATGTAAAAATATAAAATTAAAAATTATTTGCAAAAAATTAAAAATTGAAATTAATGGAAAAATATAAAAATGTATAAAAAATTAAAAATTAAATAAAAATAAAAAAATTTAATTAAAAGATTTAGCGCTGCTAATTTTTAAAATAGCATATTTTGTAGCAGAGCTAAGTCTTTCAATTAAATTTTTTTATTTTTATATTAATTTTTAATTTTTATATACATTTTTATATTTTTCCATTAATTTTTAATTTTTAATTTTTTGTAAATAATTTTTAATTTTATATTTTTACATTATTTGTTTTTCTTTTTTAAATTAAATTTTTGAACTATTTTTATTTAATATAATTTTTCTTTTAATACATATACTAGAAATTTTTAAAATATATATTTTATTTTAAAAAGTTTTATTAAATTGGAACAAGGTTGTCCTACCATAATTTTTTTTAAATTAAACAATTATGTATAATTTTTAATAAAAATACTAAATTTTTCTTTTCAATAGAATAATTTTTTGATATCAATATTTTAGTAGAATATAAAAAAAATTAAAACAATTATTTTTTATAATATCTTATAACATTTTTTATTAAAATATTTTTATAAATTCTTATTTTTACTTAGCATAATTTGTTGATATCATTACTTTTGTAGAATGTAATAATTAATAAATAACTTATAATTTTTTTATGGTTTAAAATAAACCATTTTGTTTAGATAAAAATAAAACTTATGTGTGCAGATTTTAAAATTACACTATTTTGGAAATAGATTTTTTAATAATTTTTTTTAAGTTAATAATACTATTATAGTATTTTGCAAAGATACTTTTTGACGCGGACTTAGCACCTTTTTTTTACCTTTTTTTAAAAAGGTAATTTTTTTAGGGATATCACTCTTTTTTGTACACAATTATTAAATAATGGAATATTAATCTCAATTTATTTAGGTGTTACATAAATGATGCTAATTCTAGAACAACTGAGTTTTCGAAAAAAATCAATTAAAATTGGGATGTGAGTTTTGATAATATTAGTTCGGCGTAATATTGATTGTTAGATGTTAACTTGGATCTTGTAAATGGTACAAATTGTCAATCATGTCCATAATTAATTTCACAATGCTCTTGAAATTGTATGTAATTTCATACTGTTTCTTTTTTGGATTCACATATTCACAACTCACATTTATACATTTTTACCTTTCATTCAACATGATGTCAAGTAATTACCCTATCTTCCAAAAGTTAATTGTGGATATTCTAACAGTAATGTTCTATTGAAATTTTTGCACCAGATATAATAATGTAATAATGTACATAAATGTGCGCGTGTATACTTACACGTAAACGTAATATTTGAGTTTAAAAAATTGACTTAAAATTGACATATGAAATAAAGTTGGATTTTTCCAACTAGATATCGGATCTACCTTCATCCATGTCTTTTTAAACACAAATTCGATCAATGCGGATTTATCTCTCGGGCTCTTATACTGCCGAAATACCCCATCATTTACACTAGAAAATAAAAATTTACAGAATACTAGAAAATAATTATATTAATGGCAAAATGATTATTAGTACAAATTATTAGTATAACGAACTTACTGATATATCGTAGGTAGAGCTGTAACCATAAATCTGCCACTAAAACCTAGAGAATCTGTTACATCTATCTTCTCAACATTTATATTCAAATCTTTCCTGGATAATGTAAACTCTTCCCAGATGTGTTCAAGTGTTTTACATGCAGGACACCATGGAGCATAACTAATAAATAACAAATGTTAAACACTATTAAATTTGTATATGTGTATATTCATTTTGAATTATTGGCATCTGTTTGTAATTATAGTAAAAATTTAGTAAAAATTAATTTGCATCATGTTGAATGAAAGATAAAAATGTATAAATGTGAGTTGTGAATATAAAATATAACTATCTGTTTGATCTTTCTGCCCTTTTCGCCATAGTATATAAGAGAGAGAGAGAGAGAGAGAGAGAGAGAGAGAGAAAGAGAGAATAAATTTGTGTTGAGTAGAACACGCACGAGTGCGACTCCACATCCGTAGTAGTATGTAAGAGAGGTGAATTTTTTTGGTAATAACGAGAGTGAGAGAGAGTGATTTTGTAAAATATATATTTTTATTGACTAAAGTTTTTAACTCTAAATAATTAAACACATAAAAATATTTATTTGGTAGTTTGTACATCGTCAGAGAGACTTCACAAGGCAATCACAATCGGCGTAAGGGTGCCTCGATAATGCAAACTCTTCCCAGACGTGTTCAAATGTTTTACATGCAGGACACTATGGAGCATAACTAATAAATAACAAATGTTAAACTCTATTAAATTTGTATATGTGTATGTATATTCATTTTGAATTATTGGCATCTGTTTGTAATTATAGTAAAAATTTAGCAAAAATTAATTTGCATCATGTTGAATGAAAGATAAAAATGTATAAATGTGAGTTGTGAATATGTGAACTAAAAAAAACAGTAAGAAATTACATACAATTTCAAGAGCATTGTGAAATTAATTATGGACATGATTGACAATTACTTCTTTCTGGTTTGAATTCTTTATAGATAATTTAAAAACATCTTTACCAGTGACTAAGAATAAACAGATTCCAATTTTTCTCGACCTGTTTGGCAAAATTTATTGTATTTTGTAATGTCTTTATTATCAATTCAAACCAGAAAGAAGTAATTGTCAATCATGTCCATAATTAATTTCACAATGCTCTTGAAATTGTATGTAATTTCATACTGTTTCTTTTTTGGATTCACATATTCACAACTCACATTTATACATTTTTACCTTTCATTCAACATGATGTCAAGTAATTACCCTATCTTCCAAAAGTTAATTGTGGATATTCTAACAGTAATGTTCTATTGAAATTTTTGCACCAGATATAATAATGTAATAATGTACATAAATGTGCGCGTGTATACTTACACGTAAACGTAATATTTGAGTTTAAAAAATTGACTTAAAATTGACATATGAAATAAAGTTGGATTTTTCCAACTAGATATCGGATCTACCTTCATCCATGTCTTTTTAAACACAAATTCGATCAATGCAGATTTATCTCTCGGGCTCTTATACTGCCGAAATACCCCATCATTTACACTAGAAAATAAAAATTTACAGAATACTAGAAAATAATTATATTAATGGCAAAATGATTATTAGTACAAATTATTAGTATAACGAACTTACTGATATATCGCGTAGGTAGAGCTGTAACCATAAATCTGCCACTAAAACCTAGAGAATCTGTTACATCTATCTTTTCAACATTTATATTCAAATCTTTCCTGGATAATGTAAACTCTTCCCAGATGTGTTCAAGTGTTTTACATGCAGGACACCATGGAGCATAACTAATAAATAACAAATGTTAAACACTATTAAATTTGTATATGTGTATATTCATTTTGAATTATTGGCATCTGTTTGTAATTATAGTAAAAATTTAGTAAAAATTAATTTGCATCATGTTGAATGAAAGATAAAAATGTATAAATGTGAGTTGTGAATATGTGAATCCCCCAAAAAACAGTAAGAAATTACATACAATTTCAATAAGAAATTACATACAATTTCAAGAACATTGTGAAATTAATTATGGATATGATTGACAATTACTTCTTTCTGGTTTGAATTCTTTATAGACACTTTTAAAACATCTTTACCAGTGACTAAGAATAAACAGATTCCAATTTTTCTCGACCTGTTTGGCAAAATTTATTGTATTTTGTAATGTATTTATTGTCAATTCAAACCAGAAAGAAGTAATTGTCAATCATGTCCATAATTAATTTCACAATGCTCTTGAAATTGTATGTAATTTCACTGTTTTTTTTTTGGATTTACATATTCACAACTCACATTTATACATTTTTACCTTTCATTCAACATGATGCAGATTAATTTTTACTATTGCTTGTCATAATATAGAAATATATTCAAGACTTACTTGGTTCTCATCTCTAACATATCTGTAAAGTTCTCTGTCATATTACTTTACTTTTCACTATCGTTGCTACTAATTATTAGGTGTACAACTTAATTCGGTCCGTTTTTTTGCTTGAAAAACGTATTGAAAACGGACCGAACTAAGTTGTACACCTAATACTTTTCACTATCCACTATCATTGCCACTAATAACCTATTCTTCTTCGCATATTTACTTTTCACTATCGTTGCCGCTAATAACCTAACTTTCGTTTATCGACGTCACTTACTGTCGATCGATTATTTTCGATCACACTACGATCGATCACACTTCCAGAGCATCGCTAGCGCTCTTGTGTCAAATGCCTGAACCGTACGGTCGACGACGGAGACCACGACGTTTCTTAAATGATATTTTTCACATTTGGACTTTGCGTCGTAATAGCTCGATTTGTAGAGCATGTAGCCCAAAAATAAAAACACTTTTCTTATACAAATCAACCCCGCTCTATCGATTAAGACTACTTAGAAGTCGATCCGTGGAGCGGGTATATGAAAACTCGAAATATTGAGTGCTCTCAACTGACCGTTTCAGCAAAAGACACATCGGGGCGTCTTGTTGCTTACGCGGACTTAGCACAAGACACTACCGTGTCTCTTGATTATTCTGGAGCATATCACCTAAACATAGAAGAATATTTTTATAAAACAAAAGTAAACAAAACGCCAATTTCTTTTTTTTTTTTTACTAAAAAAACGCGCCTACACATGAACGGCGGATAATTATGATCAGATCTGTTTGTATATTGATAAATGTTAATACTACTACCCTTATAAAAAATTTTCACCGCTTTTACACCTCATATAGATCGTTTTTTAGCCCGCTTTTAGCCGTTTTAGCCCGTTTTATCATTTTTATGTCCGTTTCTTGCACCTCAAGCACACCTCCGCTAAACATGTAACTTTCTGGTAACGTCACATTTCGATTCTGTAATTAAGCAAATTTGAAACGTTTACATGTAACGGTAATAAAAGGTTCAATAAACGTCTCAAAATTAACGTTTTATTAGTGCTGTTCATGTAGAACGTGTACCAGAAAACGTTGCTTTTCCGCATTTAATTTGTCAATTCAACGTCACAGATGAAATATTTTTGTAAAGTTCAAGTAACATTTCGTATGAAACGTTTTCTTTGCGACTTTATTAACGTTGTTTCAATGCTTGACATTTACTATGTTTCTAAACATTCGTTTTAAGCTGCATTGGTACTTTAAACGTTTCATTCAAAACGTAAACTTTGAAAACATTTCAATCTTCGCATTAACGTTATAAATGCGACATTATTAAAAGATTTAATTTTGCAGCCTCAAACCAGGTCAACTCGCAATTTGTCGTTGATAAATGGTCATAACTTTTTTAACAAATTGCAATTTTAAGTAAACAAATAAGTCTCAAAATATTACTCCTATTATTAATTGTTTGATTGCGACCACTGGCGGCCTTCCGCGTGATCAGAGCAAAGGAACATACCTGGATGAACGCGGTGAAATACGCGCGGCAGTGCGCGGTTGCCACCACCGTTTTGCTTTCTGTTTCGCGCGTTGCGATTGGTCGCTTGAGAGCTGCAAATAAGCGCGTAAGAGCAGTCGGGGGGCACTTGCCGCGTAGTGTGCAAACGTAAGTTACAATCTTCGTATAATTAATTGTGTGCCGGTTGGTTTGCATTAAAAGTTCTCATAGTACGCGTTTTCTGACGTGATCGAATTCAAAACCTGGCTAACCTTTGGTCACGTCAAAACGCAATACTTTTGACATTATATTGTCCTCCGCAAGGACGTTTCCCATAATTAACGCCCGGATAAGCGTATATTTCGACAAAAGATCTATGACATCGCACACTCAGACTGTTGTTGAGGGAACAGCATCAGTTACAAGGTAAGTAACAAACCGGTTTATAACCTATACTAACCTAAAAATAATTAATATTTAACGTTTTAGAAAAACTTATTAACTCCAAGTGCACACTGCGCGAGCGAATTAGTAGAAAAATATGGGAAAAATAAATAAGCCAGTCCAAAAGACATATGCGCGTCGAATAGTCAGAAAAGAATTATTAGAACTTTGTTGGTAAATCACAAATTAATTAAAATAAATGATAAATCACAACCTAAAACTGCATTCCAGTCAGCAACGCAAAAGGAAATAGAAATGAAATAAATATTGAACAATTTGTACATACCGAAAAATCAGTGTAATTGCAGCATTTCCAACAGAAATAGATGAGGAAGAATCTATAAGATATATTGAAACGCTCGTCGATGATGATTTTCAATTACATTAAATGTAACGTAGAATTTGACGATAAAGTTTCATCTGTGATCAGTTTAACCTGATGCCACTAAACAATGGGTTCTGGAATATAGACATTTATTAAGCCAACGGGCCATTAACG